>JAMPIV010018852.1:30000-507454 GCA_024509875.1 Oreohelix idahoensis | reverse complement strand
GATTAAGACTAAGAAAGTAAATTTATTTACTTTGGCAAGTTACTGATCTTATTAGACACGATGTCTCGCTCAGATTTTTTTATCACACAAGGCAAGATTCTTGATAAGACTGGTCAGCAATTAGAAGAATGGGCAGTTGCTCAATATGACAAAGCGTTGGCTGCTGAAGAAAGAAAAGCATTGATTGAAGAAAAGAAATTAGAAGCTGAGGAAAGAAAATTACAAAGAGAGGATGAACAAAAGAAATTGCAGATACAGACTGATGAAAAAAGATTCCAGATGGAAATGGAAAAAGAGAAAAGAAAAGATGAGCTGCTGCTGAAGAGAAAAAATTACAGGCTGCTGCAGAAGAGAGAAAATTACAAGCTGAAGCTCAAGAAAAAAAAGCAATAAGAGAACATGAACACCAAAAAGAACTTTTAGCATTTGAGTTAGAAAAGTTAAAGTTAACAAACATAAGTAATGTTAATCAAGCATCTGTGGTAATGGTAAACCCTTTACTTACAAGGTCAAGGTACCAGCGTTCAACCCTTCCAGTGATGACATAACATTCTGGCTAAACAGATTTGAACGCTCGTGTCGAGCACATAATGTGGACAAATCACAATATGCTAACCAGTTATCAGAAAATCTGAAAGGTGATTCTCTGACTAGTTTAAGTTTGGTTGAAGAGGCTGACAAAGATAACTATGATGTTATTAGGGCAGCCTTATTAAAGAAGTATCAGTTGTCTGAAGAGGGTTATCGGAAGTTGTTTAAGACAATGGTGCCTGAGGCAGGTGTAGAATTCTCAGAATTCATTGCAAGGACACGTCTTACATTTGATCGTTGGATTGAGCTATCCAAAACAGAAAAGACTTATGAAGCCCTTATGGACTTGATACTCAGAGACAAGATTATGTCAAGTATAAATAAACCTTTCCTCGAATTCTTACATGAGCGTAAACCTAAGTCTCTAAAAGAAATGGAACAGTATTGTACCCAATACGTCACTGCACATCCGGACGTAGCTATTAGCAACAGTAAGGTTAAAGAAGGTATGCCAGTTGCTTCTGCAACACCATACAACCCTAATCACTCTCACAAATTCCAAGGACCTCAAAATAAGTTTAATAAAAAAGGTAACTATTACAGTTATCAGAACCAAGGTAACCAATCATTTCAGGGTTCTTCTTCGAATACCTGGAGAAGAGCTGACAGCCCTCGATTCAGGGGTGGTCATAATTACAGGAACTTTCGCAAAGGAAGTCATTCTAGAAACTATCCAAGTTTTCCTTCATGGAGACAACAGGATCATAATTACCGAGATACTCATTATAATGAATATGATGATAGTAACCAAAGGAGCTATGATTCAAACCCGAGTAGAGGTTATAATAGTGGAAACAATGATAAGTACAGAGGCAATAATAACAGAGGTAGAGCACAATTCAAAAAACATAAAGCTCATTACCAGGCGAACTCTGCACAGCAAGAGTCCCACGAAGCCTATAAACAAAATAAAGATAATGATGACTCTAATAATATGGCATGTGCCGCTTTTGATTTTGGGAGAGCATCTCAGTGCCCCCAATGCAAAACATTATTTGAGCCAACCACAGTGTCTACTTTAAGCTGTGGCCATCCTCTTCCCGCTCTTCCTGCGTCAATCGCGCATGATGGGAGAGGTTCTCTTGTCTTACACAAAGGTTTAGTAAATGACAATCCAGTCTCAGTACTTTTTGATTCTGGATGCACAACTATTGGGGTTAGGCAGTCACTCATAGATCCTTCTCATTCTACAGGCAAAGTAGTCAAATGCGTAACATTTGGCGGCACCATAGAGAAATACTCTACCGCTATCATTAGGATTGCTACTCCTTTCTTCACAGGAGATGTACACGCATGTCTTTTGCCGAATCCGATCGCTGATCTTATCATCGGTCGCATTCACGGAGTCAAAGAATGCACTCCGGAGCAAATTTCCGTTTGGGAAAATCAAAATATGCAATCTGCTAATGCGGTAGTCACTAGAGCTCAAGCTCTCAATATGCCTGAAACTTCATCTGTTGAAGATAATGAAGTGCATAACCAAGATGATCCCTTGGTAATTTCTCGTGACTCGTTTATAAAACAACAAGAAGAAGATCCGACTCTTAAGAAATTCTTCACTCTTGTAACGAAAGGTGATCCGAATAAAGATTCAAATTGTAAATCTTGGATTACAATGAAGAATGGCGTACTTGTACGTATGGTGCAAGACTCCACTAAGTCAAGTCATTCTCAGATTCTTGTACCCAAGAATTTGAGAGTTAAGATCTTACAACATGCACACGACTCTCAGTGTGCTGGTCACATGGGTTTTTCCCGTACAAAGTCAAGAGTTCTTGCGGCTTTCTTTTGGCCTTTTGTGAACAAGGACATACGGATCTATTGTCGATCCTGTAAAGTATGTCAAGAAGTCAAATCCAAAGGTCCTCGTCATGCTGCGCCTATTCAGGCTGCAGATATTCCTATTCGTCCATTCCAGAAAATGGCGATAGACATCATTGGTCCATTCAAGATCAAATCTGCTAGAGGACATCAGTTTATCTTAACGTGTGTAGACATGTGCACACGTTGGCCAGAGGCTATCCCTCTAAAGAGCATTACTACCGCTGACATTGCAGATGCTCTTTGGCTTATATTTTCTCGGCTGGGATTCCCCGGAGAAATATTATCAGATCATGGCACCCAACTGATATCGGATACCATGTCTCAAGTAATGTCTACTCTACAGATAGAGAGATCTTTGAGTAGCATCTATCATCCTATGTCCAATGGGATGGTCGAGCGACTAAATAGAACACTTAAAAACTTATTAGGGAAGATAACTGAGGATCATCCTCAAGATTGGGATAGGGTTTTACCCGCGGCCCTCTTCGCGTACAGAGAGGTCCCCAATGAACATACAGGGTTTTCTCCCTTTGAACTTGTCTTTGGCGCGCGACCGCGCGGCCCAATGTCTTTGCTGCATGATCTTATAACAGCTGACAATATTGACGATGACACAAAATCTTCTTACGAGTATGTCATCGCGCTGAGACAAAAGATTATCGAAGCATGCAAATTGGCAACGTCCTCTTCTGAGTTTGCTAAGCAGAAGGCAAGACAATTTGCTAATAAGAAGAGAACTTTACGACAACTTTGTCCTGGTGACAAAGCATTTGTTTTGCTACCTTGTCGTGAAAATAGACTCCTTATTAGTTGGAAAGGTCCGTACGATATAATATCGAAAATTTCAGATGTTGACTACATCGTCGATATTAACGGGAAGCATAAAACCTTCCACATCAATATGCTTACGGAGTTCCATGAACGTCCTGACTATCTACAGCCTATTTTCCAGGCAACGGACGATTCTCATGTCAAACATGGTCATTACTCATCACTGTCTGTAATACAGGATGAGGAAACAAGTTTTTCGGATGTTAATCTCCGCTTCCAATGATCCCACTTCATTCTAGTGAATCATGGAAAGACGTTACTGTTTCTCCTGATTTGTCTCTAGGAGAACGGCGACAAGTTTCGTCTATGTTACAAACATTTCAGGATGTCCTCACTGACATCCCTGGACAAACTCATGTCATTGAGCATGACATTGTTCTAACTGAACATACTCCAATTAGGGTTAGGCCTTATCCTATCCCTATACATTTCCAAACACAGGTTGAAAAGGAGTTGGATGAAATGATAGATTTACAAATAATCGAACCATCCACTTCTGCATATTCTTCGCCGATGGTTATTGTTCGAAAAAAAGACAATAACATACGTCTTTGCGTTGACTATCGCAAATTGAATCAAGTTACGAAGTTCGATGCTGAACCTATGCCTTTACTAGAAGAGTTACTTACTCGTCTTTCTAAATCGCATTTTTTCACTAAACTTGATTTGTCTAAAGGATATTGGCAAGTTCCATTATCCGAACGCGCCAAACCTCTTACCGCTTTCTCTACTCCCAGAGGCCTTTTCCACTGGAATTTTATGCCTTTCGGCCTTATGAACGCACCAGCTACATTTGTACGCATGATGCGTCGAATCCTATCGTATCGGTCAGATGTCATTGCTTATCTAGACGACATCTGTCTTTTCAGCGATACTTGGGAAGATCACTATTCAGGATTAGTTGAATTATTATCAACTCTGCGTGAGTATAACCTGACAGCAAAACCATCTAAAGCTTGTATTGGCTTTAGCGAAATTGCTTTCTTAGGCCATCGAGTAGGTCACGGTTTCTTGAAGACAGAAGACCATAATATCACTAAGATACTTAACATCTCTATCCCTAGGACTAAAAAGCAAGTGCGAAGTCTTTTAGGTCTCATACAATTTTATGGACGTTTCATTCCGAATCTGTCCTCTATCATGGCACCTCTCTCTACACTATTAAAGAAAGGGTCGCCTAACATGGTTCACTGGTCTCATGAATGCCAATCTTCACTAGAGAAGATCAAAACTATGTTTTCATCACCACCTATTTTAGTGTTACCTACAACAGATAAGACATTTGTTCTTCGTAGTGACGCTTCATCCACTGGGATTGGAGCGGCACTAATGCAAGAGTACTCTGGAACTCTGCATCCTGTAATGTACATATCCAGAAAACTTAATGCTGCAGAAAGGAATTACTCGGTTTTAGACCGTGAATTATTGGCAATGGTTTGGTCAATTCTCAAACTCCAAAGATTCCTTCTGGGCGCGCATTTCGTAGTGGAAACTGACCAAAAAGCTCTTACGGCTATCCAAAGTAAGAACTTGAAGAGCTCGAGATCAACTCGATACGCAATCGCTCTTCAACCTTTTCATTTTTCGGTACGAGCTATCCGTGGTTCAGAAAATGTGATGGCGGACATTCTGTCCAGATGCCCACATGATGCCACTTAACTGTTAAATATTGGATCTTTTTATTATGTATAACTTTACAACAGTTATTTTTTGTTTCTTTACTAAGATACACATTTGTAATTTAATAATAGAATGATGGTATCGCTACTTAGCGGTTTATTGATGTTAATTCACCGCTGTTCTTTGATGATTGTTTCTTCATAAATCATAAATTTAAGATTGTAGTGTGAATTTTTGGTATGCATTGTATAATTACCAGAATTGTATTATACGTACATCACACCTTCCTGGAAACATTTATTCGTAGGGAAACAATTTCTCTCAGATTTTGAGATATATATTCTCACCAGTCATATTAGGAATTATAGTTATTCCTGATATTTTCATCTGCGCAGTATTCTTGCGTTGTGAGCCTATTCTACGGTGCTCCTAGATGTATTTAAAAAAAAAATTTTATTTTTTTTTTTTCCCGGGAGGTGTGGTAAGACTGTAAAGGGCAATTTTTACTATCTTGCAATATAATACATTTATATTCTTATTATGTTCGCAAATATTTTGTAAGCAAAGTATTTCCTTTTTAAGTGCTTAAGGAGAAGTCATTTTTGGGTTGCTTCCCTTGAAAATAGTTCTGTCATCTTCGATCGGACTCCGCAGACGACTCTAGGCCTACTGCGATTTATTCTGTGGCTGGGTAGGAATAGATTGTTCTTGCTTCAGTATATCTATGGCCTGAATTTATACGTAGTGTTTGTATGAGTAGGACGAGTCTGTCTTATATATGGATATCTTTGCATTTCTAAGTCGAACTAATTTGGTTGTCGCTAGAAAAGGTCAAAGGCTATGCAGCGGAAGTATCGCTAGCAAAGGGTGTGATCCATGGCTGTCATCCTGTGAGGATGCCGAGTTTTGTTGTAGCAGGCTTTTTGCCGAAATAGTGATCTATATATGGATGGGGAAAAGTGATAATCATTTAGACATGTTGTATGTACTTTACCCCAGTGTTTATTCTCTTTTGCCAAGGAATGGCAAAGTTATATTTCGCATAAAAAGGTAAAACCACAATTTATTATGAACTTGGGCTTCGCCATCGTTGTTGATAAGCAGATGCACAGTGGTACTTTTAAAAAGAATATCCATTCAAAGGAAGAAGACATTCCTATGTATCAGCACTGGATTGTATGATATTATTCAATTACCTCTATGAGAGAACCTATGAAGAAATGAGGACATTTAATGAATGACTAATTTTGGTCTATATTCTATAGTGAGTGAAGCTCACGAGAGAGAGAACAGCCATGTTGAAATTCATATACTTTGTATTTATCGAGTGAGAAAAAGGGATGCCTGTACTATCGCTCGATGAACCAAGAGATCACTGCTACATGTGAGAACCCATGTCTGGGATTCCTATATTATGAAATATATATATATATTGAACTTTACGTGAAGGAATATTCGCTAGACGAGGTTAGGTCTAGGAGCCTTCCTATGTATTGGTTATGGTCTGACGTGCCCAGTCAGTAAAGCCAGATGATTTACATGATGGAACGCTGAATGCTTATTTACGAATGCTCCATTATGATATTTGCCAAGCATGAATGCTAACTTAAGATGATATTCCTGTGATCAACATTATGCTGTCTATGTCGACATTTGTTCCTGTAACCATACACGTACTGTCCAAGTGTGCGTCCCATTAAATGTTATAAAAAGACCACCGTAGTTCCAGTACTTCTTGAATTCGAACAGTGTGAGTATGAGTGATGTACTACCAACCTGTCAACTCTATCGAATCATTCTACCATTCGCGTACTGACATTCAGATACACACTCATTGTTTACACTCACATTCTTGTCGGAGCCTCATCACGTTCCAGGACAAGATGACCTGTATGACCAAAACTGTGCTGGGTTTGATGAGTTGACAATCGTTACACTTTACTACACCAGTCCCAACATCTACATTTATCCACTGGTGGACATTCACATCATTTAGCAAATAAAGCATGATTCAACAACTAGTAGCCAGTATGAGTTAACAACTACACAAAGAAAGAGAGTTTAACAGATATCACCTTGTCTTACACCAGTGGTGGTCTTGAACTCTTCTGACTTATGGTTTGCTGTCCTCACGGATGTTATTTATAAACGGGAAATCAAAAGATTATAATGGTCGAAGAGACAAAATTTGCTTTATAATGGAGTTCTATATACTTGATACTGAGACGGGAATGTAAATCCAGGAATAATTAATAGCACGACTGATGCCAAGTTCTTGAGCGTATACAGCTTTTAACTTATTCTTGTTGTCATTGTCGCTCTTTGTACAGCCAACACATCTATCTATCTATCTATCTATCTGTCTGTCTGTCTGTCTGTCTGTCTGTCTGTCTGTCGGTCGGTCGGTCGGTCGGTCGGTCGGTCGGTCGGTCGGTCGGTCGGTCGGTCGGTCGGTCGGTCGGTCGGTCGGTCGGTCGGTCGGTCGGTCGGTCGGTCTGTCTGTCTGTCTGTCTGTCGGTCGGTCGGTCTGTCTGTCTGTCTGTCTGTCTGTCGGTCTGTCTGTCTGTCTGTCTGTCTGTCTGTCTGTCTGTCTGTCTGTCTGTCTGTCGGTCTGTCTGTCTGTCTGTCTGTCTGTCTGTCTGTCTGTCTGTCTGTCTGTCTGTCTGTGATAAAAGTTGTAACACACTCGAACTATTGTTACAAAAAGATACAGATAATCTGATTAAGTGGAGCAACGGAAATCGCATGTTAATAAATATCATTAAAACAAAGTGCATGTTAATATCAAGTAGACAAAAACTACAAAATTCAGAGAAAACAACACTTCCCGTTCAAACCTCTGATGGGTTATAATTAGGATATATATTGTTTTCAATTCCAAATAATATGAACAACTGCCGACATGAGAAAGTGGCATCAGATTTGTCAAATCAATGTAAATAGGGATAATCATAATTGTGCTTATACGTTAAATAAACAGAAAAAAAAAATAAAACAAAAAAAAAACAAACAAAATCAAGCAGAAACTACTCGTATAAACAAGAATAATATTAAAGTGGAGGGGTGTAAAGGCCTGGTGGTTCTAGTTATATAACGGACTTTAACAGATATTTAATTGACTTTAATCTGTTTAAAGTCACATGCATTGTAACAACATCAGACCTTCACATTCCCAGCCACTATATATTAACATGTGTTCGTGTTAAATATTGTTTGACTATATTATGCAGTTCCCTAGGTCTGTCTATTCTCAACACCTCTTCTATATTTATAGGTAAGTTGGATGCTTGCAAATAATCTAATATTGGTATTCTCATTTGGTCATACCTCTTACATTTTAACAAGAAATGTTCTATATTATTGTCTTGAAGACATCCGGCACAGTAAGGTTCTTCTATTCTGAAATAGCCTTTTCCCAGCTGTAGTCTGAGAAGTTTATTACTGGGAATTTTCAATTCCCTAGATATCTGACATTTTCTTGTTGGAGCCTTGAACATCTTATATGCATGTCTTCCTTTCAGATTTTTATCCCACTCTGCTTTCCATTCATCTGTTATTAAATCTTTAATTAAGCTCTTAATTTCTGATTTACTCATCCCAACATTTATTATATTTTTATCAGATCTACCTTTCTTGGCTTCTTTATCTGCCTTTTCATTTTCTTCTATGCCAACATGTGAAGGTATCCAAGCAATTAAGACTGAACTTCCTCTGGAATATAAGTATGTAGTAGCCAGAAATATCTCCTCTGCTATATCAGGTCTCACCCGTGTGTTACCGGGGCCCGAAAGGGGAGCAAAGAATAGTAACACTGTCCCCTACCAAGCATGTCGTAAAAAGCGACTAAGGAGGGTTGGGCATGGGGCCGGTTACACCATCCTGTAAAAAAAATTTAAACCACAAAAAACTTCAACAAATATGGACAAGTCAAATAAAGAAAATAAAACACAGCCATCCAAGACAGGGGAAGGTCCTCTCGCGGGGAGGCGTATGATGCAACACAGAGAAAGCCGAAAGGAGTCTGTGTTGCTGACTAACCTTCTTTCTTCTAGGAGAACTTCCAGATTTGGCACCTGGAATGTTCGGACATTAAACGAACAAGGGAAAGTGGCGCAAGTAGCAGCAGAAATGAGGGAATACAAAATCGAGGTTCTGGGAATGTGTGAAACAAAGTGGAAGGGGGTAGACAGGAAGAAACTCATCACAGGTGAATTGGTGCTGTCCTCAGGACATGAAGACGAAAGTTCACACCACAGTGAAGGGGTAGCTCTTATGTTATCTAAAGAAGCACAGAAAGCACTAATTGAATGGGAAGCTGTTGGACCCAGAATAATAACAGCTTCTTTCAAAACAGCTAAAAAGAAAATTCATGTAAATGTCATCCAATGTTATGCACCAACTAATGACAAAGAAGAGTCTGTGAAAGAAGCATTTTATACTAAACTACAGGAAATTATGGATAAAGTAAAAAGAAGAGACATCACAATTTTGATGGGTGACATGAATGCAAAGATAGGTACAGTCAACACTGGATTTGAAGAAGTCATGGGAAAACATGGGCTAGGAGTAATGAATGAAAATGGAGAACTATTCGCAAACTTCTGTGCTTCAAATCAACTGGCTATAGGAGGAAGCATGTTTCCACATAAGAGAATACACAAGGCAACATGGATATCACCAGACCATAGAACAGAAAATCAGATTGATCATATATGCATAAACAAGAAGTTTAGATCATCATTGCAGGATGTAAAGGTATATAGAGGAGCAGATGTGGCATCAGATCACCATCTTCTGATAGCCAAAGTAAAAATGAAACTCAAGAGATATGCAACAATGCAAAATTATAGACAACAGTTTAATGTAGGACAGCTAAGAAATCAAGAAACAAGAGACAAATTTGCGGTCACAGTATCCAACAAATTCCAAGTGCTCCAACAGCTGGAAGATGTAGAGAATACAGAAGACTATTGGCAGCAGGTCAAAACAGTATGGAAGGAGACATGTGAAGAAATACTGGGGAAAAGGGAAAGACAACAAAAAGCATGGATAACAACAGAAACCATCAATAAGATAAAAGACAGAAAAAAACAAGAAAGCAGAGTTAAACACAAGCAAAACTAGAAGCTCCAAAGCCAAGGCTCAAGAAGTGTACACAGAAGCAAACAAAGAAGTAAAAAGAAGTATCAAAAGAGACAAGAGGAAGTATATTGAGGAGTTGGCAAGAGAGGCAGAAGATGCTGCAGCCAAAGGAAATATGAGAGAACTGTATAGCAGCACAAAGAAGCTAACAGGGAAATACAAGCAAACAAGTTGCCTCATAAAAGACAAGAATGGGAAACTGCTCAGCAATATACAAGAGCAAATGAAGAGGTGGACAGAATATTTTGGGGACCTTCTCAATAGACCAGCTCCACAAAACCCGCCGGACATCCAGCCAGCAGAAGAAGAGCTACAAATTAACGGTGAAAGACCAACGAAGGAAGAAATAAAGAAAGCCATAAAGCTTCTAAGAGAGGGAAAAGCGTCTGGACCTGATGGCATTCCAGCAGAGGCCATCAAAGCAGATATCGACACGGCTACAGAGATGTTATATAAATTACTTGGTAAAGTCTGGGAAAAGGAAGAGATACCAGCAGAATGGAGGAAGGATATCTGGTTAAGTTGCCTAAGAAGGGAAATTTACAAGAGTGCACAAATTATAGAGGAATAATGTTACTATCAGTGCCAGGAAAAGTATTAAACAGGATTATCCTTGAGAGATTAAAAGAGTCCATAGACAAGAAACTGAGAGATGAACAAGCAGGTTTTCGACAAAACAGATCATGTACAGACCAGATAGCCACTTTGAGAATAATAGTTGAACAAAGTCTGGAATGGAATTCACCACTATACATCGGATTTGTGGACTACGAAAAGGCATTTGACAGTGTAGACAGAGAATCACTTTGGAAATTGATGAGGCATTATGGAGTTCCCCTGAAGATCATTAATTTAATAAAGAAAACATATGAAGACATGACATGCAGAGTTCTTCACGAAGGACAGCTTACAGAACCGTTTGGGATAAGAACAGGAGTGCGACAGGGATGCCTCTTGTCTCCATTTCTTTTCTTGCTGGCAATAGATTGGGTTATGAGATCATCGACAACACACAACAGAAATGGAATCCAGTGGACTCTGACTAAGCAGTTGGATGATCTGGATTTTGCTGATGACTTGGCTCTTCTGTCCCATAACCGTAATCAGATGCAGGACAAATTGAAAACACTCGATGAGAGGTCACAGCAATTGGGTCTGAAAATACACAGGGAAAAGACAAAAATAATGAGAATAAATGCAGGTAATGATAACAGGGTTGAACTTGAAGAAACACCAATTCAAGATGTAGAATCATACACATATCTTGGCAGTAATATAGACAAAGTTGGAGGGACAGACAGCGATATCAAAATAAGAATACAAAAGGCAAGAGGAGCTTTCATTGCATTGGGAAATATATGGAGATCAAGAGAAATCGGATCCAACACGAAAATAAGAATCTTCAACTCAAATGTGAAGTCAGTCCTATTGTATGGCTCGGAGACATGGAGAACAACAAAGACAACAACCAAAAAGCTACAGACTTTCATAAATGGGTGCTTGCGTAGAATAGAGGGATTAAAATGGTATGACAAGGTTACCAACGTGGAACTGATGACAAGAACTAGACAAGTGCCAGTGGAACAAGAGATGAGAAGAAGACGATGGCGATGGATAGGACACACACTGAGGAAACCTGTTGATAGCATTACAAGGCAGTCCTTGTTCTGGAACCCTCAGGGCAAGAGAGGCAGAGGAAGACCAAGAAGTACATGGAGAAGAGAGTTGGAAACAGAGGTGAAAATGATGAGGAGAACATGGAAAGAACTTGAGATGATGGCACGGGACAGGAGGACTTGGCATGTGTTTGTTGAAGGCCTATGCTCCTTTGGGAGTGGAGGGTTATGAATGAATATCAGGTCTACTACATTCTCGTAAGTTTCTAAGTGCTTTAATTGTTGAAAGAGGGTCAGTTAAAACTGTTAATTTTTTGGGAGGGTTATTAGAGAATTCCAACGGGCTGATCACCCGTTTGCCAGTCACTTCGATTACGGAAACAACAGCAAATGGATTGATTTGCCGTTGCCCTAAAGACGCCAATAGGCGTGATGGGAAACAATGGCAAAGAAAACCTATCTGCTGTTGCCCTAAGACGCCACTAGGCGTAATGGCCACTGACTGCTTTGACGGTCGGTGGCTAAGGACGGAAGAAGAAGAAGAAGATTAGAGAATATTTCTAGTGCTTTTAGTATAGCCACCATCTCTGCAGTGAAAATTGATGTATTTTCCGTGATGCTATATTCTTTTGCCATTTTCCATATTGGAATATATATTCCTATCCCCAATTTACCATCCTCTCCCTTGGATCCATCTGTGTACACAGTAAGGCTGTCTTTTGATATTTGTTGTATATATTTATTGGCTGTGTTTTTAATATTTTCTATATTATTTGTTTTCTTAAGTATTTCTGCTAGGTGTCCGTGTCTGGTTTCTTAATCTCCCAGGGCGGAATCACTGGCTTGTATTCCCAACTTTTATTAATTGATGTAATTAATGTACCCAGATGGACAATTTCCTCCATATACTTCCATCCTGTAGGGTATCTAGTGGTATTCATTGGCTTGGCCTGAGTTGTTAGTTGGCATCTGGTAAAAGCTGTATGTGCTGGGCGAGACTTATCTAACATAACTCTGTTCATGTAATTTAGTCTTAACTCCTTTCTTCGTAATTCTAAGGGTATGATTCCTAAAGCCACCTCTATAGCTCCCATTGATGTTGATCTGATTGCACCTGCTATTGTACATAAAGCCTGATGCTGAATTCTGTCTAATTTAATCTTGTTACTGTGTGCAGCAGAGATATATATTATACTTCCATAATCTATTTTTCCTCTAATAAAAGATTTATAAAAAGTGAGCATTGTCTTAGTGCTTGCACCCCATCCATTATCTTTCAAATATCTTAATAAGTTAGTCAATCCTCTGCAAGACTCCACTAGTTTATCTATGTGTTTATTCCAGTTCAGCTGTTGGTCCAATATCATTCCTAGATATCGAGTGGTTTGCACTGTATTAATGTTTTGCCCTTGGATATTTATGTCTATAATTTTATTTTTTACAACCCTACCTTTACTGAAGATCATTCCCAATGTTTTATTTGTATTCAGCTGAAAACCCCATTTTGTCATCCATTTACATACTTTATTTATTTGCTTCTGTAGATCCTTATATAATTTTAGCAGATGTCTCCCAGTCCTCCATATAGCAACATCATCTGCAAACTGTGACAATTTATTTGTTATATCATTAAATTCCTCACCTAAATCATTTACCATTATTGTAAAAATTGAAGGAGGCATTACTGATCCTTGGGGTATTCCATTTTGTTGTTCATACAGTTCTGATCTATCATTGTTTACCCGAACAGTGAAATATCTATCTTGCAGAAAATTCTCTAAATAATTATATATTTTACCGGTTACTCCTATCTTCTTCATTTTAAAGAGAGCACCCTCTCTCCAGCATTCACCATAAGCCCTAGCTATATCTAAAAATACTACCACGGTTTTTTCTTTATTTTGAAATCCTGATTTTACTTCATGTTCCAATTTAATTATCTGATCCATAGTGCATCTGTTCTTCCTAAATCCTAACTTATTCTTCTTCTTCTTCGTTCGCCCTGAAAAGGACGGTGGTTGCGTTGTGTCTGTTTACAACGTAGCTGTGATATCTGCACCTTTCGGTCGACACATCCGACTTCTGCACGGCATTTTTTAGGACCGGGTTTGCCTTCCCATTTCGATCCACACTCGCTCAGCCAGCCTGCACAGCTGCAGACTGTTTCCAGGACCACCACGTGGAGGTGGAGTACGGTCTTGACCAGCTCTAAAAAAATCCTGACTGAATTTGATTATATAAATTATTCTTTTCCAAATAAAACTTTAATCTTTTATTTACTATGGTTTCTAATATTTTACCTAGATGGGAAGTTAAAGAAATTGGCCTGTATGAACTGGCATCATGGGCATCTTTTTCTGGTTTTAGTATTGGAATAATTACTGCTGTTTTCCATGTTTTGGGAATTTTTCCTGTATTCCAAATTTTGTTAAAAAGGGATGTTATAATTTCTATGGTACTTTTTGGTATGTGTTTCAAGATTTCATAGCTCAAGATGTCATGCCTTGCTGATGTATTTGTTTTGTCCTTTATTGTATTTTCAACTTCTTCCATTATAATATCTGCATTTAAATATGATAAATTTTCAGTATTATAAGGTACTTCTTAACTGAGTTTTTTAAGAAGTGTTGCTCTTCTGTTGACTTCAGCCTGTCCTAGATTTTCCTTAGAACTAACTCTATGGTAGTACCTGGCCAGCACCTCTGCTTTCTGCCAGTCAGTCTCTGCCATTTCAGGTCTTTTTATATTAGGTATTATCATATGTTTAGTTCTGCCTTTAATGGCTTTTAACTTATTCCACACATCTGTTGTAGAGTTAGTTGTAGAGTTCAGTGTTTGGCAGAAATTTCTCCAATGGTTTTCTTTTGCCTTAAGTATTATTCTGTTTGATTCATTTCTTATGTTCTTATAAATATCTAAATTATCTTCAGATCTATGCTTTCTATATTCTTGTAGAGCTTGTTTTCTTTGTTTTTGAATTTCTGTACATCTAACTGTCCACCATGGTACTGGGTTTTTGTTCCAATGTTCAATCTTCTTTGCTTCCTTAATGCAATGAGGAATTATGTGTTCTGGCATATATGCATTTGGGATATGTTTAACAGCTTTTAGTAATATTTCTTTTGTGAGATTATCTGCAAATACATCTATATTTTCATTTTCTATATTATTCATTTTTATCTCTTCCATTTCTACCTGAAAAGCTACCCAATTAGCTTTATTATAGTAAAATTTTGGTTTTTCTACCAGTTTGTTAGGTTTGTAATTATCTTTTAGTGTTATTTCAATGGGTAAATGATCTGAATTTGTATCCCCAATAACTTCCCATTTTGCATTAGCAAGATTTGGTGTTACAATGCTTATATCAATAGCCGTGTCTTGCTGATTTGCACAAGGGTTAATTCTTGTTACTGATCCATCATTCAGTATTATTAGTTCATTGTTTTCAATGAAGTCCAACAGTAGTTTTCCTGATTTGTCTATTACATTGCCTCCCCAAGCTGTATGATGAGCATTGAAGTCTCCCACTATGATAGTTCTGTTGTTTATTCTTTTATTCACGTCTGAGATATCTCTTTCGTTTATGTTTCCCCTTGAACAGTAAAGGTTAACTATTTTAATTTCTTCTAACTCAGTAGACACTGTTATAGTTATTCCTTCAAAATTTTCTGTTCTAAATGATTCCCAGTCAGTTATTATATATGTTTTATTAACTAGAAATGCCACACCTCCTCCTTTTTGAGTTTCTGTCCTATCATTTCGAAAGACTTTAAATTCAGGGATGGTAAAACGTTGACTCGGATTAAGATGAGTCTCTTGAATGGAAAATATTACTTTAGATTGTTAAAACATGCCTATTAATGCTGGTATATTTTTTTGGCACTTCTGCAATTCCACTGTATTAGTCTAATGTTCTGTACGTCCATTATTTAATTGTTAAGTTTATTATAAATAGTGTTGTACTTTTTTACTCTGAGAAGTGTATAATATATTTATTTATTTGTTAACAACAAAGTCTCCTAGATTTTTGGTTTCTCTGTTAAAGTGAGTTTGTTGTTCACTTTGAAGATTCAGCATAAAGGCTTTCACAATGTTTGATACAGAATGAATAAGTTTTTGACAATCTGTCATTTTTTCATTCCACATTTCTTCTTGTTGTTTTTTATCTGTTCGTTTTTGCTCACTCCTTATGAGTTGTTTTTCTGATTCAATCCTTTTCAGTAAATCTTCATTCTCTTCTTTGAGTTCTGCTAATTTAGGCACATCTTTAGCTACTTCATGCTGTATTTTTCCTCACTGTTTTCAAGATTTCCTCTGCCTTACTCACTGTACCTTCTGTTATCGATGATTTGATTATTTCACTTTCTTCTGGTAGATTGCTATCTTTTGTTAGTATTTTTTGGACTTTATTATTTTTCTTTTGGGTTATTTCAGCATTTCTGGTTCTGACTGATTTCTCTTGGTGACGGAGTTGTAGATGTAGCGACTGACGATTGATGTTGTTGTAGTGCTACTTTACCAACGGGCTGATCACCCGTTTGCCAGACACTTCGATTACGGAAACAATGGCAAATGGGTTGATTTGCCATTGCCCTAAAGACGCCACTAGGCGTGATGGGGAACAATGGCAAAGAAAACCTATCTCCTGTTGCCCTAAGACGCCACTAGGCGTAATGGCCACTGACTGCTTTGACGGTCGGTGGCTAAGGACAGAAGAAGAAGAAGAAGTGCTACTTTAAATGGTGTGTTAGTACTGACTGATTTTATTAGAGCTAGTTTTGTTTGTTGGTAATGTGGACATCCTAGGAAACGTGCACTGTGGTTTCCTAGACAATTTGCACATTTTCTGTTTATATTTCTTGTTCTGTAATCTTTATCATCTTCTACTAATTTGCAGTGATCATAGGTGTGGTCCCCTGCACAATATCGACATTTATGCTTACTTCTACATGTTCTTTTGGTGTGGCCAAATTTCTGGCAGTTTGAGCGTTGAATGACTGGTGGTATGTAAGCTTCTGTTTTGATTTTAGTACTGCCACTGAAGAAATTTGATGGGATTTCTCGCCCTTCTAATGTAACTATTATTACAGTTGAAGTTCCTAATTCCTGTGATATCCTTTCAAGTTTAAGAATCCTATATTTTGGATTTTCTGTTTGTAGTCTAGTTCTTATTTCTTCCTCTGGAACTGTTACAGGTATTCCTTTAATTACACATTTCCTGGTTTCTTTGACTAATTCTAGCCTAGCTTTAATGCTGTGTGCCAATTCTACTTGAACAGGACTTACTTCAATTTGTTTTATTAAAGCTTTTGACTTTTCAGTCATGTTCATTGTGAGTATTATGCCAAAATTTGTTCTTTTTATGTGTGTTATTGACCCTTTATCTATAACTGTTTCTAGTACATTGATGATCTTACTGTCTGGTAATGCTCTAATACTTACCACTTTGCCACTGATTTGAAAAATCCTTAACCTTGGGAGGTTTTGTTCAACTTTATGAGTAGGCCTATTGATTTGTTGGTCTTTCATATGGTTCTCAACACCCTTATTCTTTGAATCAATGTTCAGATTATTGGTTTTCTCTATCATTTTACTCTGACGTCTTCCTTTTTTCTTAATTGTTTCATTTGAAGCTTGTATCTTCTGTCCTTCCTTTTCTCTATTTGTATTCCAGATTTCCCCTTCATTATCATTCTGTGAGTCAGCTTGTACTATTTCAGCAAATGATTTTCTGGGTGTCCTTTCAACTAGAGGAGAGCGTTTGTCGCGTGAACTGTAAACTTAGTAAAGTAATCAACCAAATTTTGTTCTTTGCCATCAAAATTTTGTTGTTGTTAAAAATCATTCCACTTCTGTAGATAAAAGTTGTGGGGAGATTTAGTGTCGGTCCTTTATTGGCCTTTTAGTCTTGGAAAAAGGGGGGGGGGGGAAGAACGGGCCCGGGGACAGGTCCACTTGGATCATGACTTACAAGTGTCCATCTCCTGTTGTCCTTTGTCTTTTCCCGCCTGCGCTGGGAACTGAACACACTCCACTTTAATCCTGGTTTAGCTATGCTGCCAGCTCGAGGCAGTTGTGAAAATAATCATTATGTTGTATAGAAATTATTGACCTGAATTCCATAGCCCGTTGCGGTTGTCCTTTCCTTCGTTTCAACAAGCCTTTTAAGTGCCCTCGTTCTTGACGCATCCTTTCACACCCAATAGTTTAAGTAGATCAAACACTGAAGCAGCCACTAGAGTCTTGCACCTACCTCTACAGCTATGACTTTTGTTGTTAAGCCGTCCATAACAAGATCATTACACTTAGTCACGTTTGTCTATCGATTGTTAGTCTGTTCAGTTCCGTGTCACATTTGTCTACCATAGGAAACTCCACACAGGGCGTTACAACAAGAGGCAATCTGAGACGGTACAAATCCAGGTCCCGTCTCGTTTCTGTTGTGAGAAGGTCTTCGAATGGTTTTATAGCACATCTCACTGTGTGTCTTGTCTGTTCAATTGTTATACGATTCATGTATGATATTCCGAGGAACTTTCTAAGAATCTAATTTCTAATACGCGTATTTAGTTTTTCGCCGTTGAAGACCAAGTTTCGCCACATGCGTACGTACGTACTTACTTACTTAGCCGTTCCTTTTCTACCTTGGGGTGTAGAGTTTGCTAGAGACAACGCCAAACTATCCTATCGGCTGTTTTCCTCCTGGTCTGGTTCCAACCTAGTCCTCGGTCTTTCAGAGATTGTCTAAAGTTGCCCTCCCAGCGATCTCTGCCTCGTCCTGGAAGTCAGGATCCCTGGCTCTCGGTTTCCCATACTTGTCGTGGTAGTCAATCTTCTCACATTCTGCAGACATGGCCAACCATCGTAACTGGGACTGTTCCACTTGGATCTGCAGGAGCAGAGTTTTGAGGCCACGACGTATTGGTCTGGTTGCGACCACATCTGTTCTTGTTACTTCAACCATCTGTCTCAGATACCTCATTTCTGAGGTTTGGAGCTGGCTTTTGTGGATTGTAGTCATTGCCTGTGATTTACATACCGGAACATATAAACTACAGTACAACGCAGGAGTCTGGTTCGTAAAAAAAGGAGGAGGGGAGAATGGGGGTGGGAAGGCACAGATAATTTTAGATTTCTTTACCGATTAAAATTTTGCTAGGACCGCGTTGTTTGTATTTTGTTTTTCATTCTTTAACAATGAAGAGTGTCCCTTGGCGTTTAAACTGGGGCATAGTTTCTAGCCGATGGTTATTTATACAATATTTGAATATATTCTTTCTGGATTAGTGGTCATTGACTTTTTTTGTTTTGTTTATTTTAGTTCCTGCATCAATTTCCATGCCATATTACGTGGCAGTGGTACCAAAGCAGGTTACAGCGTTGATTACCTGAATAAATACACAGACTGAAGTATAACGTGGATTACCTAAACAACAACACAATCTGAAGTATAGGGTCGATTACCTTAAAAAAAAAAAACAAATACAATCTGAAGTTTAGCGTCGATTACCAGAACAAATATACAATCTATAATCTAAAGGTTTTTTTTTTTTTTAATAATGAAAAAAAAAAATTATCCCGTTCAACCTCTGATGGGTTATAATTAGGATATATATTATTTTCAAATCCAAATAATATGAACAACTGCCGACAAGAGAAAGTGGCATCACATTTGTCAAATCAATGTAAATAGGGACAATCACAATTGTGCTTATACGTTAAATAAATAGAAAAAAAAAACAAAAACAAAAAACAAACAAACAAACAAAATCAAGAAGAAACTGTGAACAAGAATAATATTAAAGTGGAGGGGTGTAAAGGCCTGGTGGTTCTAGTTATATAACGGACTTTAACAGATATTTAATTGACTTTCATCTGTTTAAAGTCACATGCATTGTAAGAACAGCATCAGACCTTCACATTCCCAGCCACTATATATTAACATGTGTTCGTGTTAAATATTGTTTGACTATATTATGCAGTTCCCTAGGTCTGTCTATTCTCAACACCTCTTCTATATTTATAGGTAAGTTGGATGCTTGCAAATAATCTAATATTGGTATTCTCATTTGGTCATACCTCTTACATTTTAACAAGAAATGTTCTATATTATTGTCTTGAAGGCATCCTGCACAGTAAGGTTCTTCTATTCTGAAATAGCCTTTTCCCAGCTGTAGTCTGAGAAGTTTCTTATTACTGGGAATTTTCAATTCCCTAGATATCTGACATTTTCTTGTTGGAGCCTTGAACATCTTATATGCATGTCTTCCTTTCAGATTTTTATCCCACTCTGCTTTCCATTCATCTGTTATTAAATCTTTAATTAAGCTCTTAATCTCTGATGTACTCATCCCCACATTTATTAGATTTTTATCAGATCTACCTTTCTTGGCTTCTTTATCTGCCTTTTCATTTCCTTCTATGCCAACATGTGAAGGTATCCAAGCAATTAAGACTGAACATCCTCTGGAATATAAGTATGGAGTAGCCAGAAATATCTCCTCTGCTATATCAGGTCTGCTACATTCTCGTAAGTTTCTAAGTGCTTTAATTGTTGAAAGAGGGTCAGTTAAAACTGTTAATTTTTTGGGAGGGTTATTAGAGAATATTTCTAGTGCTTTTAGTATTGCTACCATCTCTGCAGTGAAAATGGATGTATTTTCCGTGATGCTATATTCTTTTGCCATTTTCCATATTGGAATATATATTCCTATCCCCAATTTACCATTCTCTCCCTTGGATCCATCTGTGTACACAGTAAGGCTGTTTTTTTATATTTGTTGTATATATTTATTGGCTGTGTTTTTAATATTTTCTATATTATTTGATTTCTTAAGTATTTTTGCAAGGTGGTAGTCCGTGTCTGGTTTCTTGATCTCCCAGGGTGGAATCACTGGCTTGTATTCACAACTGTTATTAATTGATGTAATTAATGTACCCAGATGGACAATTTCCTCCATACACTTCCATCATGTAAGGTATCTAGTGGTATTTATTGGTTTGGCCTGAGTTGTTAGTTGGCATCTTGTAAAAGCTGATGTGCTGGGTGAGACTTATCTAACATAACTCTGTTCATGTAATTTAGTCTTAACTCCTTTCTCCGTAATTCTAAGGGTATGATTCCGAAATCCACCTCTATAGCTCCCATTGATGTTGATCTGATTGCACCTGCTATTGTACATAAAGCCTGATGCTGAATTCTGCCTAATTTAATCTTGTTACTGTGTGCAGCAGAGTCATATATTATACTTCCATAATCTATTTTTCCTCTAATAAAAGATTTATAAAAAGTGAGCATTGTCTTAGTGCTTGCACCCCATCCATTATCTTTCAAATATCTTAATAAGTTAGTCAATCCTCTGCAAGACTCCACTAGTTTATCTATGTGTTTATTCCAGTTTAGCTGTTGGTCCAATATCATTCCTAGATATCGAGTGGTTTGCACTGTATTAATGTTTTGCCCTTGGATATTTATGTCTATAATTTTATTTTTTAAAACCCTACCTTTACTGAAGATTATTCCCAATGTTTTATTTGTATTCAGCTGAAAAGCCCATTTTGTCATCCATTTACATACTTTATTTATTTGCTTCTGTAGATCCTTATATAATTTTGGCAGATGTCTCTCAGTCCTCCATATAGCAACATCATCTGCAAACTGTGACAATTTATTTGTTATATCATTAAAATCCTCACCTAAATCATTTACCATTATTGTAAAAATTGAAGGAGACGTTACTGATCCTTGGGGTATTCCATTTTGTTGTTCATACAGTTCTGATCTATCATTGTTTACCTGAACAGTGAAATATCTATCTTGCAGAAAATTCTCTAAATAATTATGTATTTTACCGGTTACTCCTATCTTCTTCATTTTAAAGAGAGCACCCTCTCTCAAGCATTCATCATAAACCCTAGCCATATCTAAAAATCTAAAGTAAAGCGTCGATTACCACAATAAATATAAAACCTGAAGTATAGCGTCGATTACAAAGAACAAATATGCAATCTAAAGTATAGCATCGATTACCAAAACAAGTATACAGCCTGAAGTATAGCGTCGATTAACTGAATAAATATACAATCTAAAAACTAGTTATCTTCTGCAATCTATTTCTAGAAGTTTTACGTTATTGTGGAAGGTTGATTATAACGGGTGTAAACATCTATGTACATTATTTTCTATTCTATTTAAAAAGAATACACAAAAACATACATTGAAATATAAAGATGCTGACCTAACAGACGAGATAGAACGCAATCACGAAGACGTTAAATAAAAAGCAGTTTATCAGATTGTGTACCTTAAAAGAAAGAATTTTCACAGGAACATTGGCCAATTTATAAACAATTTTGGATCAAGATCTTAGGACACCGGAATGTGGACATATTGAGCGCTTGTCACGGAATAGAATTGTCATCCTCCATTGTCATTATTATCATTTCTGCACTCATAATGGAGCTTGGACGCACTATGGCCGCTGGTTCCCGTACAAGAAGCCTGCACCAAATATTGACGTGTGTTTGCAGCAGTAGGTTCTTAGCAATTTGTTCGACATGATGAGGTTGCCAGCCTCAAGCACAACCTGATATTAATGGCCTTGTACGACATGCCTGAGGATGCACTGGACCTTTTCTTTCTTTATGTCTTGACAGACTTTCAGGTACAACCCGGGGTGGCAATAGAATATAAGCTAAGACATGAACAAGTCCTGGTTAATATAAACAAACATCAAGAATAGAAAGGGAAATGATGAAGCAGATGAGAATTAGAAAATAAACTCATATTAAGTTTTTGTTCTGGAATCGATGACAAGAACCATACAAGTGTCAGTGGAACAAGAGTTGAGAAGAAGACGTTGGTGATGGATAGGATACACATTGAGGAAACATGTTGATAGCATTACAAGGTAGCCCTTGTTCTGGAATTCACAGGGAAAGAGAGGCAGAGGTAGACCAAAAAACACATGGAGAAGAGAACTGGAGACAGAAGTGAAAATGATGAGGAAAATATGGAAAGAACTTGAGCGGATGGCACTAGACAGGAAGACTTGGCATGTGTTTGTTGAAGGCCCATTCTCCTCGGGGAGCTAAAGGGTACTGATTGATTGATTGATTGATTGATTGAAGTCTTTATTCTGGGATCTCCAGGGTAAAAGAGGTAGATGGATATCAAGGAACACATGGAGATGAGAGCTGGTGACAGACAGGCATGAAGAAGACATGGACAGATCTTGAACTGATGGCACAGGACAGGAAGACGTTGCATATGTTTGTTGAGGGCCTATGCTCTATGGGTAGCTAAAGAGTGATGATGATGAATGTAAAAATGTTATAATTGAAGAAGTGGATGGTTAGCGGTCAAGGGAACAACAGAACTATAAGTGGGAAGGGAGTATCAAGGGATGTTCAAAGAATAATTTGTCACATTGTACTGTCAAGTACTGGTGGCGGAACCTTTCTTCCTACAAGGCGAGTCAACCAGGTTACGGATGAATAAACTGCAATGGCAAAAACAGATATTTGGAGCAGATAGGGCTCATGATCCTTGGTTTGTAGCGTATCTAGAAGGTAAAACTCTGATTTAAAACCTCCGCTGCTTTGCGAGAATATCCGTTGCTGGCAAAGGCTTCGGGAGTAAACTCTGAGGATAAATCCGGAGTCGGAGTCCCCAAGGGAGTCTAATGTTGACTGGAGTAGTATATCTTACGCAAAACTGTTAGTATTCCGGAGGTGGAGCGTGACTTTTATATAGTAAAATATACCGATCGATAACGGAGGTGGAGCGTGACTTTTATATAAGGAAATATACCGATCGATAATGCAGGCGTGGGTTAGTAGGTTACTAAGGGGATTTTTGTGTGTGATGGTATTTTAAATGTTGTGTATGACTCAGCCGTGTGTTGTCATGTTTCTTTATACAATATATACAACATATATATACATATATACAACATACATACAATATATATTTTACAACATGTAGACAACATTTATACAAAGACCAAGGTTTTTTTAAATATAGTTTGTAATAAATATATTTGAGGATCTCTTTTAAAAGAATAAGAAATGTCAATCTGAAGCTCTAGTTTCAGACGCTTTGTAGCTCTCTTCTTCGGTGGTGGTGGTTGTAGATTAAAGACATCGTCCGGGTGATTGTCTATGGTTGGAGTTGATGTAGGGTACAAGGGTTGGTGTTGTTAAGAGGACACCAACTCGGTTCTGGGAATATTGGTTGATAACAACTGGAGTTGATGTAGTGTTCAAACATGTTACTGGGACAAGTATTAGGACAGGTACCTGTGTTTGGTTACTGTAGTCGGTCAAATTCGGCGAGGATTTTGCCATGTAAAGCCAGCAGATGTTCAAATTCAGGGCGAGTCAACGTAATGCCGATTTTGGTAGGAAACTTTAGATATGATTCACGGAAGTATTTTCGCACGTGCAGTAAAGGCTGGCCTCTTTAAAAACTTACAGACTCGACCTTCAGTCCACTCTCCAACGGTTTAAGCATTTCATCACTTCTACGCATGTACACCCAGTTTGTGGGAACGGTGCCGGGGGTACTCATCTTCAGTGAGGTGTGATCGTGAGTGTCTGGGTGTTGGTCTCCCAAGTGTCTGTTTATATGAAGGAAAACTAGGTTAATCTGGTTTTTGAAACGTGTCCAGACTTGTTGCGCACTAACAGGGGACTGATTAGGCGAAAAACTAATCGATCGTTGCGCCACTGGTTGGACGAAAATGGCAGCAGGACGCATTGCATAGTACCGCAGCGGGCTTTGATCAATACGAAATAAATTGTGTAGAGTCCACAAACGCTGGTAACTACATCTTGTAAATGTCTAGAATTGTAGTTAAAAGGCCTGTTAGAGTTTCTCGCTATAAAATTAACAAGGCCCGGTCTATTCTTTTTATGTAAAAATATAACAGGGAATTTCTGTGTTGGGTGTATGTATAGACAGACGCAGGACATTTCTGTGTTGGGTGTATGTAAAGACAGACGCACCATGCGGTTTAAAGCCCACATTTGTCCCGCCCCGCGCTTGTTGTGTAGTGAGAACCTCCAAAAACGTGTTTTTGTCTAAGGTGTTGTGTTGTTTGGTGAGTCCTTTCATGCTAGTCTTATCGTAGGGGGTGTAGCGGTGGTCAGCCGGCGAGGTTAGTCTGGTTGACCTTGTTGTCGTCCAACTCGACGATGAATATAAGGGGAGAAATGGGTTTATATAAGGAAATATGACGTCATAAAATCGATAAAATAGGGGAGGAAAGGCTTATAGAGGGAAATATAAAAATTGATAAGTTCGATCAGGTTGGTCAGAGGAGTTAATGGTAGGTGTAGACAATTAATGTCGTTAGCTGGTCGGTGGGTTTGTTTTTAATGGAGAGTGTGGGGGTTATCGACTTTGGCTGGCGGGGTGATGACTCCTGGGTGTGTGTTGGGGTGTAGCGGGATGCTGGAGTAAGACAATGTATAAGCACACACACATACAGATATATACGACAGCTAAAGCAAACAGAGGCGTAATAAGTGTTTATATATATATATATATATATATATATATATATATATATATATATATATATATATATATATATATATATATATATATATATATATATATAATTTTATTATCACTGCAGGTGAAATTAGATGGTGAGAGGTGAAGTTGTGACATTGTCGGAGTCAACTATTCTTTTTATGTAAAAATAGGACAGAGAATTTCTGTGTTGTTCGTATGAGTAGACGGCTGAATTGTGTGTTTTAAAACAGACATTTTTCCCGCCCGGCGCTTGTTGTTTAGTGAGAACCTCCAAGAAAGTGTTTTTGTCTAAGGTGTTGTGATGTTTATTGAGCCCCTTAGTACTAGTTTTGTCATAATTCCCGAAACAGTGGTAGGTTTTGCGACATAGGGATACCATGCCCTTCGTATTCTAGTTTAAACAGCTCGGGTGTGAGTTTGTCGTATAAGTTCCTATCCTGGCATTTCAGATAAGCGATTCACCTTTTACCACTGGTTATGAAACCGGATCGATGGTCGGCGCAAACTTCGCGAGGAACCATTGATCGTAGACCTCGTAAAATTTCGTTAGCATAATACTTTGTGTTAGGTGTAGTTTTTGTCTGGTTGATATTAACATACATTTTGTTTTACTAATATTTATTTGCATGCGATTCTCGTTGCTCCACTTAATAAGATTATGTGTATCGTTTTGTAAAGATTGTTCTAGTGTGGTGCAACTTTTATCACTTGTATAGACAGAACAGTCATCGGCAAACAGGTCACATGATGAGTGTTTGAAGTATAGAGGAAGATCATTAATTTATATGGTAAAGAGGGCAGAGAATAGAGCCCTGAGGAACACCTGTATTGACAACGGTTGAGTTCGACAAGGAATTATTGTAAGAGACTATTTGTTGTCTGTCTGACAGGAACGATTTAATTAACTTTACCAGCTTAATATTTACTTTCATTGTTTCTAATTTTCTGATTAAAGTAAAGTGATCTATCATATCAAATGCTTTTTTGAAGTCTACAAATATTGCTCCACATATATTATAGTTATTGATGTTTAGGTGCCAATTGTCTATTATCTATGTAAGGCTGTGTGGCATGAATGCTT
This sequence comes from Oreohelix idahoensis, assembly GCA_024509875.1. Lineage (NCBI taxonomy): Eukaryota > Metazoa > Mollusca > Gastropoda > Stylommatophora > Oreohelicidae > Oreohelix > Oreohelix idahoensis. The sequence continues at coordinate 481,206 of JAMPIV010018852.1, read as the reverse complement.
TGGTCTAAACCCCGACTGACTGCCGATTAGCAGGTCATTATTGACTAGGTGTTGTAGTGTTGTTTTGGGGTTTAAACCTGTAAAATATTTCTTCAAATGTTTTTTTGCAGTTGTCAAATATTTCTTCAAATGTTTCTTCCAGTTGTCAAACATTTCTTCAAATGTTTTTTTCCAGTTGTCAAATATTTCTTCAGATGTTTCTTTCAGTTGTCAAATATTTCTTCAAATGTTTTTTCCATTTGTCAAATATTTCTTAAAATGTTTTTTTCCAATTGTCAAACATTTCTTCAAATGTTTCTTCTAGTTGTCAAATATTTCTTCAAATGTTTTTTCCAGTTGTCAAATATTTCTTCAAACGTTTCTTCTGTCAAATATTTCTTCAAATCTTTTTTCCAGTTGTCAAATATTTCAACAAATGTTTTTTTTCCCAGTTGTCAAATATTTTTTCAAATGTTTCTTCAATTGTCAAATATTTCTTCAAATGTTTCTTACAGTTGTCAAATATTTCTTCAAATGTTTTTTTTCCAGTCGTCAAATATTTCTTCAAATGTTTTTTTCCATTAGTAAAATATTTCTTCAAACGTTTCTTCCAGTTGTCAAATATTTTTTCAAATGTTTTTCAATTGTCAAATATTTCTTCAAACTTTTCTTTCAGTTGTCAAATATTTCTTCAAATGTTTTTTCCAGTTGTAAAATATTTCTTCAAACGTTTCTTCCAGTTGTCAAATTTTTCTTCAAATGTTTTTCAATCGTAAAATATTTCTTCAAATGTTTTTTCTAGTTGTCAAATATTTCTGCAAATGTTTTTTCTAGTTGTCAAATATTTCTTCAAATGTTTTTTTCCAGTTGCCAAATATTTCTTCAAATGTTTTTCCCAGTTGTCAAATATTTCTTCAAACGTTTTTTCCAGTTGTCAAATATTTCTTCAAATGTTTTTCCAGTTGTCAAATATTTCTTCAAACATTTTTTCCAGTTGTAAAATATTTCTTCAAATGTTTTTCCAGTTGTCAAATATTTCTTCAAATGTTTTTTCTAGTTGTCAAACATTTCTTCACATGTTTTTCAATTGTCAAATATTTCTTCAAATGTTTTTTTCCAGTTGTCAAATATTTCTTGAAATGTTTTTTCCAATTGTAAAATATTTCTTCAAACGTTTCTTCCAGTTGTCAAATATTTCTTCAAATGTTTTTCAATTGTCAATATTTCTTCAAATGTTTTTTTCTAGTTGTCAAATATTTTTCCAAAAGTTTTTTTCAGTTGACATATATTTCTTCAGATATTTCTTTAAATATTTCTTCAAATGTTTCTTGCTATTGTCAAATGTTTCTTCGAATGTTTCTTGCATCTGTCAAGTGTTACTTGCAGCTGCCAAATAATTCGTCAGATATTTCTTGCACTTGTCAATATTTCTTCAAATATTTCTTCAAATAGTTCTTGCAGTTGTCACATATTTCATCAAATGACTAATCTGGTTGCCAATATTTCTTGCAGCTCTCAAATACTTCTTTAAATATTTCTTTAAATATTTCTTGCAGTCTTCCAAACTGTTCATTAAATATTTTTTCCTGTTGTCAAGTACTTCAAATAATTCTTGCAGCTGTCAAAAATGTCTTCCAGTTGTCAAACATTTCTCGTAATTGTCAAATATTTCTTCAAGTTTTCAAACATTTTTTCAAATATTTCTTCCAGTCGCCAAACATTTCTACAAATATTTCTTCTAGTCACCAAACGTTCCTACAAATATTTGATCCAGTTGCCAAATATTTCTTCTAGTTGTCAAACATTTCTTAAAATTATTTCTTCTAGTCGCCAAACATTTCTTCAAATATTTCTTCTAGTCACCAAAGGTTCCTTCAAATATTTGTTCCAGTTGCCAAATATTTCTTCACATATTTTTTCTAGTTGCCAATTATTTCTTCAAATATTTCTTCTAGTTGCCAAATATTTCTTCAAATATTTCTTCTCATTACCAAATATTTCTTCAAATATTTCTTGTAGCTACCAAACATTTCTTCAACTATTTCTTCTAGCTGCCAAATATTTCTTTAAATATTCCTTACAGCGGCCTCATATTTTTGTCGAATATTTCTTCCATTTTCACATATTTCTCACTGCCATATAGAAATAAGCTGGTGATGCAGGCGTTATATATCGCAGCTTTGGTCGTCGTTGTGAGTTTGGAGTTTCTCCAAACACGTGATGTGAGGCGGGCAAAGGTAGCTGCAGCTTTGTCAACGCGGCTCTCAATTTCTATGTCCTATCATCAATGACAAACTCTCTCTTTACTAGAGAAAATGAACACGCCAAAAGGAACACCAAGAACAAAGCAGCTGAGGGCTATCACCTCTGTCGTACATTCTCATAGTAATGACTGAAGGGGTTACTACTACTACCGTCAAGTATGTTGTGCTACAGCTCTTTGTCAACAGAAGTATGAAAGAGAGTACTTCAGGATTATATAAAGCCAAACCTAACATACGGAAGAGAGTTATGGACAGTTCATAAACATGCATGAAAAGCCCTGGTGTTAAGGTCAAAAAGGGAGGTGATACTTTGTATATGGGTTGGTCACAGTAAATTAAGGGTTGCATCGCTTGTAGACTTGATTAACGGTGAATCGGGTTAACAAATATATGATAGAGGTCAGAAGTCAGATAGCGTCATGAGCGCTGTTCTGGATTGTAGAACTGTAAATAGTTCTCACGGCAAGTCCGTGAAGGGACTGAGCGGTGGTGAACTGCGAAGTCCCGTGACTGATTAGGCGGGAGATTTTTGTGACCGCTAGGCAGTCGGGTTCTGGGTTTGACAGAGTGAAGTCAACCCGGGTGTTTTTCCAAGTGTGTGTTCCCGACCAGTGTTCGGTGAAAATGGTATAGTGTTTTTTCAATGTGTGTCTCGGTGGAGACTTTTGCACAGGCCTGTAGCTGAATATTCTTCCTGCATATGTATTCTTTCATGTGTTAGATTATTGGAGGATGGTAGGTATTAATATTTATGACTGCAGTGGATGCAGCTTATGAGACATTTTTGTGAAGGAGATTAGGCCATATATAGAGTCTGAGAGGAAGACATGACTTTGTAGGCCATATGTATAGTCTATTTAGGCGCTATAAAGAGTCCGAGAGGTAGAGAGATTACTTTGTAGGCCATAGACATTTTTGTGAAGGAGATTAGGCCATATATAGAGTCTGAGAGGAAGACATGACTTTGTAGGCCATATGTATAGTCTATTTATTACTGCAGAATGCTGTGTGCGCAGTCTTTCCTTTGAGGAATATGGTGATGTGCATCTTCTAGAGGAAGTGCACCACTATTTATGAGTAGGCCTTAAGAGGGGATAGCTGACGATGATTATTCAACTGCCGGGGAGCAGCCTTTGTGGAGAAGGGGAGACGTAGTCTTTTGAGGAAAATCGCTATGGTCATCTTCAATGAGAAGTGCACCATTAAGTTATGAGGCCATATCTATAACTGCGGTGAGCGCAGTTCTTTAGGAACATGGTGTACGTGCATTTATATGAGGTGTGCGCCATTAGGCGCTGTACTTAAGCTCTGTGGAGTGTGGGAGCTTCATTATTCAATATCATGTACTTTATGCTGTTTCTCGTCTGTGTCGTCGTCTGTGTGTAACGTGAATAAAGTGTTATTTAAACGTTACTCTTCGTTCAACGATACATGAATTCAATGTGTGTCACTGTAATGGATGAATGTACCAGTACACACCTACTTCGATCAGTCCAGCCATAGTACTCAGAACGTAACATTAACCTATCCATTCATCATAGCTCTGTGTGGGCGTATGCATACAGATGAAATATATCTCAAACTATTATTCTATTTCCCCTGATAACAATTCTGCATTAATAGTCAGACTTATCAGTAGTAATGAACAAGCATTTAAGATTTATCAGTGATGAACAACTGACATTATCATAATCGCATTCAGTCCTGAAATAATGTCAAGATAGTAACATTTTAGACAGTATCAGTGGTGGTTTTCAGTAAAGTTGGAATTAAAACCCGCAAAATTCGCGTTGAAAGGAAGCTCATGATTTCACGTGGTAATATTGTTTCTACCAGACCTTGACCTGTTTTCAGTGTGCCCTGTGTGTGGCGTAAGCACTAAGGAGTTTCTCATCTGTAACGGTAGTTAGCCCTGTGTGGGCGGAGCTTCGATCTAAAACCCAGGTCAGCTTTAACTGTGTTATGTCGTCTTCTATGCCTACGGGCCAGTCTACATATGACAGTAGGAATGAGTGGACTAATGTAAGTTAGGAACAGATCATTATGACGTTCATCTAGGACAAGTATGCTTATTTCCAGCCTAAATGAGTCGTCAGTGACATATTTCAAGCCTTGTTGACACCTGCATTGCTTACATCCAGTTTGGTGTCGCACGTGACCTATAATCGGTGACACGGTGAGTTGTCTAATGTATACATGCTTCTTGTGACATATTTGCAGCAGTCAAATTTCCTTTTGCATGCTGAGTCAAGTCCCAGAGGTGACAGTTGACCAGTCAAGTTCCAGAGGTGACAGTTGACGACGAGTCCAGTGCTGATGCTAGCGCCTGTCAACAAGGGAGTGTGCTTATGGGGTGTTGTCTGATGCTCATCAGTGGTAACAGAGAAAGAACAAAACTGTTTTCTACTTACAAGATAAGTGGTATTTGTGTGAAAACTGTGTCTCTGTATGATGTTGTCAAGCCTTCCAATATTATTATGTATCTTCTCTTCTTCTTCCGTCCTTAGCCAACGACCGGCAAAGCAGTCAGTGGCCATTACGCCTAGTGGCGTCTTAAGGGCAACAGCAAATAGATTTTCTCTGCCGTTGTTCCCATCACGCCTAATGGCGTCTTTAGGGCAACGACAAATCAATCCGTTTGTTGTTGTTTCCGTAATCAAAGTGACTGGCAAACGGGTGATCAGCCCGTTGATTATTATGTATGCTATTGAGTATTTCATGTTGATAGCGTATTATTGTGATATTTAATGCATAATTGATTGATGGTTATGTAACATAATCTTATGAGAATTATAAGTGGTCTATAAATTTAGTACACTCAGTGTTTGAATCAGGATGGATCCTCATATGAATGATGAGTTGGATCCTGAGGACATGAGGCCTATAATGGAATATTTAGCTGAACAAGGAAAATATTTTGAGCAATTACGAGGCCAGGCACTTGACAGATACGTGCTGGATGGTTTTTTGTTTAATGTGGTAGCAGCTTTAAATTATTTTACTAACGGTGACTTTTCGTCAAGTCCTCAAGTTATCTTGGCTAGAGATTTGGCAAGGTTGTTAGAATGCCTACGTCCGATGGTGTACAATTGTACTGAAGAGAGACACAATTTTATGCATGGGGTTTTACACAATATAATCCGCAATGACATGCAGGATGATCAGAAAAAGGAATTAGAAGAGAAGGAGCGAATAAAAGTAATCAAACATAGTGCTCTTCAGGAAAGAGAGATTTTCTTGCAGGATATTGCTGAAAAGAAGAAACTGCAAGAAACAGTGTCTAAACTCACAAGTGATTTGCATAAATCAAACTTGGAGCTTTCTAGTGTGAAAGCAGCATTAGACTCTGCGTACAGTAAAGTAAAAGATTTCGAAGTTTAGATAGAACACAAGAATAGCGAAGTATGTAATCTCACTCGAGAAATTGAAGAAAAGAAAGAGTTGTATCGCAAATTAAAAGTTCAGGCTAAGGAAAATGAGAAGTCTGATACAGAAACGATTCGAGATTTAAGAAGTGACGTGGATTTTTTGCAAAATGTGGCTTTAGTGAAGAACACAGAGATAATTAATGAGATTAAAGATAGCCATGATAATAAGATCAAAGTACTTCAACTGGAGTTAACACAGTTGAGAGCACAAGCTGCTCAAGTCGAAGGTCTTGAAGCCCAGGTGGCCCGATTTCAGCCACAGATAGCAGAAATGCAAAGGAAAAGATTAAGGAAATTGGCACGACAGAGGAGAGAAAATAAGGAAAAAGATGATAAGCAGAGGTTAGAGGAGTTAACGGTGCAGAGAAAGAAAATGGTTAAGATTGAGAAGTTACTAACAGAAGAGAGATATAAAGTTATGACGTGATAACCTAAATAAGAAACTAAACGAGGATATATCTCTTAATATTGCTGAAATTACTGAACTGAGGAGAAGAATGAATGGTTTAGTAGATGTTGTTTTGGGCATCAAAGGATTATCTTCCGTCAATGTTGACAATAGTAGACAGAAGGATAGTTATCAAGAAGTAAAACAAGCAAAGAGCCTGCCCTATACACTCTTTACGAATACGAAAATCGAACATGATGAACGTAAATCCCGGCGTGGCAAATACAATTTTCCACGTACGGAAAACGCTGCGTTGAAGATTAATGACTATTGGCGTCAGACCAGCAAAGATACTTCAGGTGTAATATCTAATTCTGGTAATAAATATAACAAACATCATGTTGGTAACCATAATGATTTGATGAGTTCCACTGCTTGTCATACGCAATATAGGCAGTGTGATACAGCAAATAAGCATGTTACTACAGAAAAGAATAACAACATTTTTGGTAAAAGAAATAACCATAATGTTAGACAGTACCAGGGAAGCCCATCAAATGGTAGTTTTTCTTCGTTAAGAAACCAGAGACAGTCTAACAGAATTCAAAGTTTTGATTCTGAAAAGTTGAGAAATTATGATAGAAATAATTACATTAAAGATTACAAATCTGATAGTGATTGTTCTAGGAGTCGACAAGATTCATTTACCAGATATTTCTATCCTAGGGGAGAAGTTAAGCATAACAATGCTAACTGCAGTTCTAGGCAGAACAAATGGAATAAGAAGGGGAATAGCAATAGAGATAATAACTCTCTAAATGTTACTACACATTGTGCGCAACAAAATCCCAAAGTCATTGGTAGTAAATAAAGTAACAGTAACTATTGATGTCTTAAGTACTACTGCTGTTATGTTTTTTGGATTACGAGAGAGTATCTCGTTGTTGTGAGTGTAACTTTATTTCAGCCTACTACTGGTGTGATGACCGTCATTTTCGGTCAGGTTGACCCAAGCCTTCTGGGTTGTATACTATGGGATGATGGAAGAGTTGGTGACATCATATGGAAACCAGATGTTTTCATAACCACAGTTTAGGTAATTTTGTGGTTAACCTATCCGTTTTTCATTATAATCTGACAGTTGATTAAAATGGAGATTTTCATTTGTATTTTTCAACAGTAGCAGCTATGCGATAAAGGTCAGCGTGCCTGTTTTGCTGTAGCTGTGGAAAAGATGTTTGTTACCTTACGGCCGTGTGCTCAATCAAGCGTAACCCAGGCAGTATGTTGACCCAGTATTATTTGATGTCATCCCGTGCGGTTTACAGAATACTATCGACGGAGTTGTGACCTATTTATTTTTTTTTTGGAATTGATTCAAGATTGCTACAATGTTTCTTATACTTGATTTTTTTTGTGTGTAGGATAATGTATTATTGTATAGTATAATATGATTGCATTGTATAATGTTACATTGGATATTGTGTATGTCTATATTTATGCATTATTTGTACTCTATCTTGTTATTTACATAATTGTATTTTGGATAAACATTGTACGTATTATCATTGCGATGAATTGTAACATATCGTTTTGTAATGACTTGTCTTTGATTGTTATTTTTTGTTGTTGATGAAGTTATGGATTTTTTGTATTTACATACACTAGTCTGAAGACTATTTCATTTGCTCATATTATGTTTGACCATATCTGGTCTGTTGTGAAGTTGATACATCAAAACAATGATATGATTTTGCAGGACTAATTGTTAGGATAGTTTTATACATAATGAGATTGCCAGCCCTAAGCACAAACTCATTAGTTATGACTATGCGTTAGTCGCTTTCAGAGAGTTTTTTGGTTACTAAATTTATTTTTTTCTTTTTCGTATCTGACTCCATGTTTAGTTAATATATTACCTTATACAAAGGTTATATGAATTAATTGTTGTGTTGTGAAATGTTATTTTGGAACTAAACTGTATATGTAGAATTGTCAGAGATAGCAGATACTGTTGTTTGATTGAAGAATTTAGAAGTCTGACTTAAACATTTTTTCATGAGAAATAATGTTATGTTTATATTTGCAAGTTGGTATAATGTTAATAGTGTGGTTTTTTGTTGGTGCTCATGTGTGTTTATTTAGAGATGGGAATATTTTTTTTATGTCTCACATTTTGTTAAAGCTAGATTCACTTTTCATTTATTAATTAGTGGTTGAAACTTGTAAAAATTTAAAATACTATTTTTATTTAACTTAACGTTAAGAAACTTTTTTGTAATGTATTTGTTTTTCTTTTGGAAGTGTTGTATTTTTGTGTGCTCAGTGTTTAACTAGGAGTAATATATATATATTGATATGTCCAGATTTTAGAAAAAAAAAAAAAAAAACAAGAAAATATAATAGTAATATTTTTTTTTTTTTTTGAGATTGTGATATTTTGTTTTTACATATTGCACATTTTTTGTGTGTGTGATGTCTGTGATAATCCATTTTAGTTATGAGTAAGTTTTGTAATTTGGTTTAATTATTTATTATGCATTATCTAGTTATATCCTTCGTTAGTGTTTAGTATATATATATACTATGTCTTTCTGTTCGATGATTTTCTGTCATGATTGTATTTGTTTTACAATACATTGTTTGTTTAGATAGTTATTAGGATGTATTACTACTTATTCTATACATTCATTTCTTGAATTTTCTTCTTTCTTTTCGGATGATTCTTCGTTTCACTTCATTTCTTTTGAAGCAGTTGATACTTTCGTGATGCTTCTATGTTTCATCTTGGTGTCACTTAATTCTATTTGTATACGTTTACTTCTTACACTTCTTATACTTCCTTCTTTAGGATTGTTATGTTAATTATATGGTTTGGTATTAGGTAGTTTTTTATGTCGGTTCTATCTAGTTGAATGTAAGGATTTGATTTACTTGATTGTTATCATATGGGATTATTGATCTTTGTTACTATATTGATTATTTTCATTGTTGATCATGCTTCTCTTGCTTGATCTTGTCTGTTACTTTCTATTTATTGTATACTACTTGCTCTACAGTGAACATACGTTAACTTTGTTTGAAACTGTTTATTTAATGTACTTAGCAAATTATTGTGCATAATTTGTTTTATTGTACACTTGCTTATATTTTTTGTCGATGTATTATTATAACCTTAACATAAGCTAATTTTTGTATGAGTATTTTAGAGTTTAGCTGACCCCTCATTTTTCATTGATGTAGTTTTTGTTAAAAAAATGATAAATCATTTTTTTCTCCGGAGGTGGTGGTAAGATGTTAAGGTCAAAAAGGGAGGTGATACTTTGTATATGGGTTGGTCACAGTAAATTAAGGGTTGCATCGCTTGTAGACTTGATTAACGGTGAATCGGGTTAACAAATATATGATAGAGGTCAGAAGTCAGATAGCGTCATGAGCGCTGTTCTGGATTGTAGAACTGTAAATAGTTCTCACGGCAAGTCCGTGAAGGGACTGAGCGGTGGTGAACTGCGAAGTCCTGTGACTGATTAGGCGGGAGATTTTTGTGACCGCTAGGCAGTCGGGTTCTGGGTTTGACAGAGTGAAGTCAACCCGGGTGTTTTTCCAAGTGTGTGTTCCCGACCAGTGTTCGGTGAAAATGGTATAGTGTTTTTTCAATGTGTGTCTAGGTGGAGACTTTTGCACACGCCTGTAGCTGAATATTCTTCCTGCATATGTATTCTTTCATGTGTTAGATTATTGGAGGATGATATGTATTAATATTTATGACTGCAGTGGATGCAGCTTATGAGACATTTTTGTGAAGGAGATTAGGCCATATATAGAGTCTGAGAGGAAGACATGACTTTGTAGGCCATATGTATAGTCTATTTAGGCGCTATAAAGAGTCCGAGAGGTAGAGAGATTACTTTGTAGGCCATAGACATTTTTGTGAAGGAGATTAGGCCATATATAGAGTCTGAGAGGAAGACATGACTTTGTAGGCCATATGTATAGTCTATTTAGGCGCTATAAAGAGTCCGAGAGGTAGAGAGATTACTTTGTAGGCCATAGACATTTTTGTGAAGGAGATTAGGCCATATATAGAGTCTGAGAGGAAGACATGACTTTGTGGGCCATATGTATAGTCTATTTATTACTGCAGACTGCTGTGTGCGCAGTCTTTCCTTTGAGGAATATGGTGATGTGCATCTTCTAGAGGAAGTGCACCACTATTTATGAGTAGGCCTTAAGAGGGGATAGCTGACGATGATTATTCAACTGCCGGGGAGCAGCTTTCGTGGAGAAGGGGAGACGTAGTCTTTTGAGGAAAATCGCTATGGTCATCTTCAATGAGAAGTGCACCATTATGCTATAAGTTATGAGGCCATATCTATAACTGCGGTGAGCGCAGTTCTTTAGGAACATGGTGTACGTGCATTTATATGAGGTGTGCGCCATTAGGCGCTGTACTTAAGCTCTGTGGAGTGTGGGAGCTTCATTATTCAATATCATGTACATTATGCTGTTTCTCGTCTGTGTCGTCGTCTGTGTGTAACGTGAATAAAGTGTTATTTAAACGTTACTCTTCGTTCAACGATACATGAATTCAATGTGTGTCACTGTAATGGATGAATGTACCAGTACACACCTACTTCGATCAGTCCAGCCATAGTACTCAGAACGTAACATTAACCTATCCATTCATCATAGCTCTGTGTGGGCGTATGCATACAGATGAAATATATCTCAAACTATTATTCTATTTCCCCTGATAACAATTCTGCATTAATAGTCAGACTTATCAGTAGTAATGAACAAGCATTTAAGATTTATCAGTGATGAACAACTGACATTATCATAATCGCATTCAGTCCTGAAATAATGTCAAGATAGTAACATTTTAGACAGTATCACCTGGTTACCACACAAATGTGGTTTTACAGAAGAATGTAAAGAATACGATGAAAAAAAAGTAAGTATGAGCTGAGAGAAGCTTCAGCGCCCAGGACGCTCATTACTTACAGTAGAAGGAGGCACTGCGCTTTCTTTGGGAATTTTATGAGAAGAGGACAGCTGACATATAACAAAAGAAAAGATTGAAAAAAAAAACAGAGACAATGGAGAAGAGACTGGACATTTTAACATTATGGCATGGAAAGAGGCCAACAACGAAATATATAAACAGCACTGGGGTCATGAAGTTGTAACGAGGCATGATCGCCTACGCCAACCAAGTGTGATACTTTAAGAAGAATTATCACCATGGTAATATACAGAAAATATTGAATATTAATTACAACCAATTTGTCGATGCGGAGAAGATACATTATCTGATAGAAAACGGACATGAATAAAAAAAAACATATACCGTACATAGATATAAATAAAGTAAGTTCCAAATAAAGATATACAAATACGTATTTAATTTTTGTTGAAAAACAGTTTAAAAGTACAGTAAATATTAGCAGACAATGCGAGTTAATATAAACAACAACTATACAATTAATAACACTGGTATACACACATTTTGGTGCCTTAAATTTTATAGCTGTTCTTGGGTAATTTTGGGTTGCTGATTCCAAAAATGTAATCAGATTTTTTCTATCAGCTCTAGTTTTTGAGATAACTAAGAATGACCATATTAGTAGGGCAATTGTTATGTACAATACTAGAGTTAGGTGATATCAGTGGCATTTTGACTTTAGTCTGCATTCATATTATATGTAATTACTGTGCATATATTACCAAAATTGTAATAAAACTTTATCACTAGCACTTGTTTAGTCAACACGCAAAAAGGATCTTTTCGAGTACTTCCTGGAATGTGATATGCCCGGACAGTCATGCTTAAGGGTCCAACAGTAATCTGCCATCATGTGGGCATCCCAAAGTCCCTGGTATCTCTCTTCCATTGTTTTTATATCTTGGTGAAATCGTTCACCTTGCTCCTCACTAAAGTCGCCAAGATTCTCCGAAAATAAATGTAAATGGTTATGGAGGTAGTGCAATTTTATGCTCATGTTGCATCCAAGTTCACAAAAACTCGACAGCATGTTTCCAACTAATTCAGAATAATTGTCTGCTTTAAAGTTACCCAGAAAGTTTTGCACAACTAAAACAAATGATGACCAGGCTGTTGAATCTGTTTTGTTCATGGAATCAATAAAATTTGGATCGTTTATTAACTTTCTAATTTGAGGTCCATCAAAAATTCCAGCTTTAAGTTTGTCTATGCTCAATTCTGGAAACTTTCTGCATGAATAATTAAAACAGGTACCATCTTTGTTCAGTGCCTTAACAAACTGCTTCATCAAGCCAAGCTTTATGTGTAATGGTGGCAGTAGAACTCTTTTTCGATCAATGAGAGGCTTATTGACAATATTTTTTTCTCCAACTTTAAATTCATCCCTCAACGGCTACAGTTTCTTTGTCCAGTGCATATCTTTTGCCCTGCTATCCCACAAACATATAAAGCATGGATATTTGGTGAATCCCATTTGCTGGCCAAGCAAGAAGTTCATCATTTTAAGATCTACACAAACCATCCAGTTATGTTCTAAATACTTCAATTTTTCCAGAACTGTGCTTATTGTAGCACACTCCTCCTTCATTGTAGTAGAATGAGCAATTGGAATTGAGCCATATTTGTTACCTTTGTGTAAGAGAACACCCTTCAAACTTCTTTTAGAGCTGTCAATGAAACGTCGCCACTCATCTGGTGTATAATTTACACCCATTTTGTTAACAAGACCTCCTACATTAGTACAAAACACAAGGTTGTTTTCTTTACAAAAGAATGGAATAAAACCTTGCTCTCTGCTGCGATAAAATGTAACCTTTGTTTCAGCAGTCAGTTTTTTTCTTTCAATCTTGAAGCCAAAAGTTCTGAAGATTCCTTGGAGAGATATAGATCTCGGATTAGATCATTTAGTTCAAGCTGGTCGAAGCGTTGAGCATCTGAAAAATCATCTTCGAAATCACTATCACTGTCACTTGTCGTTACACATGCCACTGCTATCTCATCTTCTAGCAGGGAATCCGAAATCTGACTGAAAGTTGGAATTGGTATGTCATCTCCGTGTGGAACAGGTCGCCTAGCAGAATCTAAATCAAGATATTTCCACTTTTTGTGATTTTTTTCCATTAATTCCCTTAATATTCACAACACAGAAATAACAGTCATCATAGCGGTTCTTGGGCTCTCTCCAAACCATTGGAATTCCAAATTTTAAACATTTTCTTTTCCCACAAGTCCACTGTCGCAGGTGTTCAACACATGTTTTGCAAACAATATGAGGAGCCCAAGACTTGTCCTCGTCACCTAGTTTTACTTTAAAGTAAGCAAAGTATGCCTTTTTCACAAAAAACAGTAATATGCTTCCTATGTTCTTCTTTGAAAGTGTACTCTCCACAAATATAACCAAAAAAAAATGCGGTGAAAGAAAACATGCTTTTCTTGAAGATGATGCCATTCTCTGTTAGAAGTGTAATAAAATAAGTAGCATACTAACATGCATGCAGTGGCTTAAAATCTAAAAAAGGCAATTCTGGGAAGATTCTTGGAAAACTGAGACTGAGAGTAAACAAGCAGTGATATTTGGATTGAGCAGGCCTCATTTATGTACAATCAAGAGTAAAATGTTTGGCACCAAACAAAATTCTTTTTTTGGTAGGGCTGTGTAATGATATCACCGAAATATTCTTATACGATAACTGAAACAAGAGAGGTTTTTTGCTTTTTTTTTTTAAACAAGGAACCTTAGTTTTATCACTGTCACCATTATCTTCCCTTTAGCTCCGAATTCTCGTTCGTCGTTCGCTCTCAAATAATCACATATATCTCTATTATAAAGCTGGCAGTACTTCTCAGGTTTCTCTCGTCACAGTTTCTAACTCAACTGGGTTAGAGAAGGCTATGCTGTCACACGGCTCCTTCTCATGAAGCCGATAGTTTTGGGAGTATGTGTTCAACTGTTTGTTTGTCCTTCCCAGATGTACACATACCTGTCTGTCCGATTTTTCAATTTGTTCTACAGATGGTATTTGAGTCTGCAATGGCCGGTTCCTAGTCTGAAAATGATCAGTTGGTCTCTTCTTGATAATGTATAGTATGGTTCTGCGGTTTCGGACTCTGGATGTTCTTTACCCCAATTTTCTCTATAGTTCTTTCTGATTATTATTTTTATCTCTTCCATATTAAGCCTTGTCTTCTGTTTGGATTTTCCTTCTTCCTTCTTTGTAAGTTTATCTGCCTTCTCATTTCCATATATCTTGTGTGGGCAGGGATCCACCGTAATTTTACTTTTTTGAATTCATAGCTGGTTTCTGTTAGTGCTTCTGCCACGCTGTCTAAAATTCATTGTTTTTATTGTTCCTCTGGGCTGTGATGGATAGTGAGTCTGTGAGGACCACTATCTTGTCTATATTTAGCTCCCTATGGAGCATGGAACCAAAAAATCAGAGGGCGCCCTTGCAAGAAGCTAGCACCCAAGCAAATAAACACCAACGCCCTGTTAAATCCAGGGGTCTCTAAAAGATACAAAGAGAGAACAGGATAACTCAGTGCCCCACAACCGGTGTGCCGAGGCAAAATGTTACGAAAGAGTCTCACACCTACAATTTTACAAATAATAAGTTCAGTTATCATCATCATCATCCACCAATTCATGACAAGAAATTAGTGTGCGTAGTCTTATGACAATATCGATTTTTTAAATATTTATCATACCCACCTATTTAAATGTCATTGCATGCCGCGGAATGTTGAAAGACACTTTAAGTGTGCCTTGAAGTGAAACAGGTTGCGGAGCGCTGGGATAACTGATCCCTCAGATATGTTATAAAAGGCAACAAATAGAGGTTGTGCGCCGGACCTGGCAACCTCATAATGTAAAACTAATTGCTACAGAGCGTTTGCTTTGTTGCAGGGTTCTTACAAGGGCACCAGCAACAGTTGTAGTTCCGTACTGTAAGAAGTGAAAAATGGAGATGATTGTAATGAACCCCAATAGAAACATGTCTAGAACAACGCGCGTCTATTTAAAGAAAAACAAATCTATGTAACAAGATAATATAAATAACCAGTGTGACGTGTAGACCATTGACTGAAGAAGTGGGGTTGACTTTCGGGCAAGAAGTGGGGGTGACTTCCGGGAAAGAAGTGGGGTTGACTTTCGGGCATACCCTCGTGCCAGGATCTAAGAATAGACAGAATAATAATCACGCAATTAAACAACAAACATTTGGCTAGAAAACAAAAATAACAACAATGACCAATAACCTTGATGTCAAGTTCTAATAAAGATCTTCTTCATCTAATGTACAACAATAACCAATAACCTTGATGTCAAGTTCTAATAAAGATCTTCTTCATCTAATGTACAACAATAACCAATAACCTTGATGTCAAGTTCTAATAAAGATCTTCTTCATCTAATGTACAACAATAACCAATAACCTTGATTTCAAGTTCTAATAAAGATCTTCTTCATCTAATGTACAACAATAACCAATAACCTTGATGTCAAGTTCTAATAAAGATCTTCTTCATCTAATGTACAACAATAACCAATAACCTTGATGTCAAGTTCTAATAAAGATCTTCTTCACCTAATGTACAACAATAACCAATAACCTTGATTTCAAGTTCTAATAAAGATCTACTTCATCTAATGTACAACAATACCCCATAACCTTGATTTCAAGTTCTAATAAAGATCTTCTTCATCTAATGTACAACAATAACCAATAACCTTGATGTCAAGTTCTAATAAAGATCTTCTTCATCTAATGTACAACAATAACCAATAACCTTGATGTCAAGTTCTAATAAAGATCTTCTTCATCTAATCTACAACAATAACCAATAACCTTGATTTCAAGTTCTAATAAAGATCTACTTCATCTAATGTACAACAATACCCATTAACCTTGATTTCAAGTTCTAATAAAGATCTTCTTCATCTAATGTACAACAATAACCAATAACCTTGATGTCAAGTTCTAATAACGATCTACTTCATCTAATGTACAACAGTAACCAATAACCTTGATATCAAGTTCTAATAAAGATCTTCTTCATCTAATGTACAACAATAACCAATAACCTTCATGTCAAGTTCTAACAAAGATCTTCTTCATCTAATGTACAACAATAACCAATAACCTTGATTTCAAGTTCTAATAAAGATCTACTTCATCTAATGTACAACAATACCCATTAACCTTGATTTCAAGTTCTAATAAAGATCTTCTTCATCTAATGTACAACAATACCCATTAACCTTGATTTCAAGTTCTAATAAAGATCTTCTTCATCTAATGTACAACAATAACCAATAACCTTGATGTCAAGTTCTAATAAAGATCTTCTTCATCTAATGTACAACAATAACAATAACCTTGATGTCAAGTTCTAATAAAGATCTACTTCATCTAATGTACAACAATAACCAATAACCTTGATGTCAAGTTCTAATAAAGATCTTCTTCATCTAATGTACAACAATGACCAATAACCTTGATGTCAAGTTCTAATAAAGATCTACTTCATCTAATGTACAACAGTAACCAATAACATTGATGTCAAGTTCTAATAAAGATCTTCTTCATCTAATGTACAACAATAACCAATAACCTTGATTCAAGTTCTAATAAAGATCTACTTCATCTAATGTGCAACAGTAACCAATAACATTGATGTCAAGTTCTAATAAAGATCTTCTTCATCTAATGTACAACAATAACCAATAACCTTGATTCAAGTTCTAATAAAGATCTACTTCATCTAATGTAAAACAGTAACCAATAACCTTGATGTCAAGTTTTAATAAAGATCTACTTTATCTAACACAATTTTACAAAAATCATCGTCATTTTCCCTTTACGTTCCTCCCGGATCGTTGAGCCGCCATTGAAGCTGATCCACGTGCAGGAAGCCTACCCCACATGCTCTTGAAATGGTAGTTTCTGTGGTAATTTGTCTGACATGATGAGGTTCAAAGTCCCATGCACAATCTCATATTAGTTGCTTTGTACGACATGCCCGAGGGTGCATTTGTCCTATTATTTCTTTGTCTCTTGAGAGACCCCCGGGAATTATAGAGGACAATTTTCTATAAGTAACAAGCCATAAAAACTGTTAGGAAAAACGTCATCTTTATTTGTATATGTTGGTATAGAAGGGAATGAATAGGTAGATAACGCAGCAAAAAATGGGAGATCAGCTATAAACCTAATGAATGTTTAGATGGGCAGAATAGAGATGAATAAATTTAATTAAATGTAAATTATAACAGAAAAACTGGACAATAAAGAAGGAAGATGTGGAGAGTTATATAGGTGGCAGTCCGATGTCGTACAAGGCGACTAACTAATACGCGGTTGTGCATAGCGTTAGGAACCCAATCATGTTAAAAAAAAATCTACATAAACCACCACTTCTGCACGAGCATTTAACTGCTGGGTGCAGGCTTCCTGTTAGAAACCTGCCGTAGTGGTGGATCAATGCTCTGTAAGGAGCACAGATGAAAATGATGATGATGATTCGACGCGAAACGTTGGTCCATGATATCCTGTTTTGTGTACCGAAATACATTGGGAATAAAATGTGTACATGGTTATGAGTATAAACGTGTATTGTTTACATTGGAGAATATGATCCTAGTATCATGTAGGGGTATGTGATTTGTTAACAGTAATGCACATATATATATATATATATATATATATATATATATATATATATATATATATATATATATATATATATATATATATATATATATATATATATATATATATATATAATGGAAGATGTTGGACAGCCTGTAGTGAAATTAAAGCAATATGTGAATGATAACAGGGGTCGACACGTGCTATAGCACGTTTCACTAGCTTTGCCCAACTTCAAAATGCTATATCTCAGCGAATATATAACGCATATAAGTGAAATTTTGTGTGTAAATTTGAAATGGTATAGACCCTATGAATTAAATTTTTCATTAAAATGCGGCCATTGGTTTCAATTTTTGTTTCTTTGCGATATAATATAAAATCCTACTTGCCAGCACACATCACACACACACATATTGAAATGTCTACAGTAAATTATACGACCTCATTTGCACATTTTTGGTTTATCAAGAAATTGGCATGATTTTTGCGTGAAATTGCGTGAAATTGCACTTCTTGAACATAAAACAGTTTATTTCCGGTTTTACGCACACATTGTCAATCAGTGGCGTGTCTGCAAAAAGTATTGTGTGGCTAAGTAGGAAAAATGAGTCTGCGAGTACATGTTATGACATTACAGCAAATCACAAATAGGATTTTAAAGTATTTCTGCAATGAAGCTACTCGAGGAAAACTATATCATTCTATTTCAAACCCA
This sequence comes from Oreohelix idahoensis, assembly GCA_024509875.1. Taxonomy (NCBI): domain Eukaryota; kingdom Metazoa; phylum Mollusca; class Gastropoda; order Stylommatophora; family Oreohelicidae; genus Oreohelix; species Oreohelix idahoensis. The sequence continues at coordinate 462,774 of JAMPIV010018852.1, read as the reverse complement.
CAAAAGAGAACTATTCATGCCTTGGGGATAAGCAAACGATCATTGCACCGCTGGATAGCGACATCTGAAATTTGTAATTCCAGTGTTTTACACACGAAAAATAGGCCAAGAGTGGTGAATAATTTTGACAGAGAATTGATCCGCAGAGAAATTTGCAATATGTTTCACAATAATGAGGCAGTGACTTTAAGGAAATTGAAAATTTGATTAAGAAAGAATAATGACATTGAAATTTCCAAATCTACGCTATGGAGGACTATTAGGAGTTTGGGATTCAATTTTAGAAAATATGTTGGTGGTAGAAACCTTATTTGTGAGAAGCCTCATATAGTTGCAATGAGAAGCAAATATTTACGCGAGGTCAGAGAAATGAGAAGAGATTGTTATGATTTTGTGTATTTAGATGAAACTTGGATCAATGCGCACCACAGTAATGAACGAGAATGGCAATCATCTGATGGGACAACTAAGAGAACGAACGAACGAACGAACGAACTTTATTTTCAAAGGGTTGAGAATTGGGCACGCAGACTAGTACCAAGCAGCAAAGGACAGCGCCTAATAATTGCACATGCAGAAAGCAGCCATCATGGGTTTCTAAATAATACTGAACTCACATTTGTTTCAAAATCTACAGAGAATAGGGATTATCATACAGAGATGAATGGCAAGATATTTCAAGATTGGATTGTGAATCATGTACTTCCTTCCTTGGATAGAACGTCGTGTTTGATAATGGACAATGCTTCATATCACAACGTTGTGGCACCAGAAGATAAAGTTCCTAATTCATCAAGTACTAAAGATGTAATAAAGATTTGGCCGACCAAAAACAACATTCCATTCAACGAAATGTCCCTGAAGCCTGAATTACTTGGAATTGTAAAAAAGACACAGCATACAAAGATATTTCACATAGACAAGGCAATCCATGAACATGGTCACAGATGTTTAAGATTGCCTCCTTACCATTCTCACTTAAACCCAATAGAACTAGTATAGGCTAAAATTAAGGAACAGGTAGCAACAGAAAATACAACGTTCAAATTAAAAGATGTTGAAATACTTATAAAAGCCGCCATGTCCAATACAGCCAGGGATTACTGAAAGAAATGTGAGAACCATGTGTTACAAGAGGAAGAGGAATATTAGAAGAATGATGGTTTGTCCTTCATTCAGCCGAGATTGATTATCAATTTCTCAGAGACATCTGATTATGATTCGGATGAAGTTTAATTTCTTTAAGGTTGACTTTACCGTTATTTACAAGCACATGAGAGGAGCAACGTTCCATTATGATATTTATGAACCGCAATAATTAGATCAAGGAAGGACCAGTTTGGTAGCGCATTAAATGTCAATGGCAAACAATGTCACGAGTATCTCGCATGCAGATCATTTAAGAAATCAGCTTCAACAGGTATTCATATGCAAACGTGATGGCCACATTATTGTAATAGTAGACACGCCTATGCCTAATCAATTCACAGAATCTGTGCATGAAGTGGTAAAATTTCTTTTCTCGATACACAATAATTAGTATGCCGACAAAGATCAAAGGATTTCATCCGTTTATGGGAACTGGACAAGATGCACAGATCATCATCATCATCATGTGACGTATTCTTTCCAGAACGTTGTCTCCATTACAGCTGCTCTGAACGCATCACGATTCTGGGCAAGTCGACCTGCATCAGCCAAAGACAAGTTCAGACTCTCTGTGATGTCCTGGGTCCACCGTCGTCTAGGTCGACCCCTTCCCCTTTTTCCAGGGACCATGCCTTCCATCACTGTTTTTTCCAGACTATTATGTCTTTTTATATGACCGAAAAATTTCAGCTTCCTTATTGCGATGGTATTTAGGAGCCAATGTTCCTGTACGTTTAGTGAGTGCAGTACTTCTCTGTTGGTCTTTTTTTCTGGATGCACAGATATAAAGTATATATTTGTTGGGTCTAACCCAATATAACATCGTATGCAAAAAATGGCATTAATACGTTTGACGGTTAATCAGATAATTACATTTGTTTGAGGGCAAAGCTAGTGAAACGTGCTATAGTAGCAATCTTCCACTAGATTAAATGGGGCGGTTTGTTACGAGGGGCGTTCAGAAAGTAATGCACCACATCGTTTTTCTCAGCTAATAATGAAGATAGAAGCATGAAATTTTGCACACTTAAAATATGGCATGTGCCAATTGTGTGCACCAAATTGCACTGTGTCATAAAGAGTTTTATGATCATTACATTTTCTATATATTCTCGCTTTCTTCCACCCGTGTCCTCTATTTATTATCACTCTTTACCTTTTTCCTGTATTTTTCGCATTCGTTCGTTTGCGAGAAATATTTTATTTCCCATTCTCACTTTACCGTTTCGTTTTTCTCATTTAGGAACGCAGTAGATTACCTAACGCGTCAGTCCCTGGCACGAGATAATTTTAGGTGGGATTTCAGTCCATTAGACATGATGAGCAGACAAATTGTCAACATTTGCACCTGTCACGCGAGTTTCCTTGGCTGAGTCGCTCGGGGAAGGTGTGAATCGTGCCAGACGGGCTCGCTCAGAGCAGACATTTGTCTGGAGATTTCCATCTGACAAATCGCTTTACGGCTAAGTTGCTCGGTGAAGTGTGGTAACTGCCACCTAAGGGGACGTACCGTCTACATTTTCACCGGACACAGCGTTTCTTCAGGCTAGTCGCTCGGAGTGAAGTGTGATATGACACTCATGCAGCGTGCTGGAATGAGACATATAGTCTGGGTTTTTCCATGACACTCACGCATTCGCTCAGAAGGGCCATTTTCTTGACGTAGGTGTCAAAGACGCACTGCTGGCAGTTACGGCATGCATCTAAGGTACGTAGGTGTTAATGAGAAGGGGAGATTATTTCGTTTTGCGAAATAAGTTGGGACCCCTTTGTCCTGGTTTAAGATATTAACCAGAGTATGAAACTAGATTTTCATTCATTCTCCTAATTCGCAGTAGACAGGTTGTTCGTGAATAGAATAAGCTGTATAGCGAAGGTCCTAGTTTGTTCGGAAATTTGCCGAGCTTCGAGACTTCAAATAAATATATCAGCGTATAATTCTAAAGTGTGCGATTACCTGTAGTTCTGTGTTGAGGTAAATATATTATATTAAGTATCTAATATTTTGCGAAGTGTTTAAAGTGATAATCGCGTATTTCATATTTCACTAGTTAGATTTGGTGCAGAGTGCTTAATTTATATAGTCTGTATTATTTTATAGTGACGAGTTACAGTGGAAAACAGAAATTATAATTTCTAGCTTAAACTCAGTCGGCTATTAAGGAATTTAATTTTACTGTTAAATAATCAGACGAGAATAATTTTTCTAAACTAACTTATAAATGCTAGATGCCTCATGAGTGTTGACGGAATACGTAGGTATTCCTAATTCCTGATGATTGATTTTTTTCTAACTTATTTCACGGGAAAGTTTAAATGATAAGTCAAGCTGTACGCTTGCAGTTTAAAAATGTAAGTTATAACGAGTACCTAGTATGTATAATTATTTTATATGTGTTTTTCCTGTATTCAGTGAATACTGGGGTTAACCCAAAACTTTGCCAGCGTTAAGTACTGATGAGTGATATATGTGAAGAACTAAAACATTTTCCTTAAAAGCCTTGGTGCAGAATCTTTACAAGTTATTTAAAAGGTAAATGAAGTAACAGGCCTATCGCGCCATATTTAATTCTTCCTGAGAAACAACTCAAGTACATTTTTAGCCTGTGTGGCAAGTAACATATTAACGTCAGTAACATTCCGACGGAGTTTTGACTAGTGGTGTGGTGACCAAATATAGTCCTTTCCTGAAAGTAGACACCGATCTGACATTCCTCAATTCTAGAAGCCTAAGCTATTGACACTGTGCTCGTTGTTAATGTTCGTGCCTGGACAATTTTAATGTGACCTAAACAGCATCCGAAAAAAATAAGAACACCCAAGGAATCGTTCCCTGAAGCAGAGAATTCATCCCGTCTTTTTGGAACTGGGGATTTCTTGGTCAAAGACTGCCTTTGACGATTCTGTATGTGAATGTCCTACAAATTGTGTTTCCAGAAGTGGCTATCAAAGCTGTGAGTATGAACAAATGCACGTGATCACTGCTGACTGAATAGAGTGAATGCAGGACGGAGTGTTTTCTTTATTGTTGTAATTTGGCACCCATTTTGCTGTCTTAACTTTCTGTATGCAAGTATTGCTAATCATATTTCCCTTAAAATAGAGCAGAGATATCAAGCCTGTCCATACCTTAAAAAGGGGGAAATATTAGACCTAATCATATGTATCCTTGATTCCTTGGGGCTATCACTTTCTTCTAACAGGACTGTGGGCATACCTTGAGGGATAAGATCATACTGTGGGTCTATCATTTTTGTAGCATTTGTATTGACTGTATGACTATTTGTATATGCTTTGATGTAATTTCTATTTGTTGTGATGAAATTTTTGATGATAATTAAAATTTCTTTTTTGAAATTAATCAGCGCGTTGGTCAGCTCGTTCCAAAATATCTATTTAATCATTTGTTATAGGTTTCCCACGTCTGTACGTCTAACTGTCGTCTTGTATGTGCGTGCATGTGAGTGGATAGAAATAAATATGATATATATATATGTGTTTAGACTGTCTGACTCCTCTAAAATCTGTCGTAGAAGATATGTGAAAGAGAGAAGATTTCTCGATTTCAGAGACAGCCTCTATCACAGTCTACCATCTCACTCGTGGAAATCTATTGCTATTACTATCTCTCACTGTGACTATCACTTATTCAAATCTATTCAGAAGGGACTAACCCAACTGTAACTGTCTTTTTCTTCTGTAAAGGTGATCACTTGCACCAGACAGTATACATGTTGTTAAGATGTGTAGCACTTGTAATGATGAGCTGAGTGTGGGTTCAAATTAAGGCGCGAATGTGTTTAGGCTCGTATATGTTGTGTAATGCAACCCATACACTCACATGCAGTAGTCAAGGATGCTTGAACACTGCTGGCACGTTTCAAAACATTTATTGACGGTAACACACATAGCATCAACAGGAACAGTCAGTGTAAAGAAGGCCATGCTGACTGGAAATCGTTAGGTATACATCAGGCATTCAAAAAGGCTGGTAAACATTTGAATATTCGTGCATGGTCAATAGCAATGTTCTTCAATAATGACAGTTCATAATGCCGCTTTGGTATCCTGACTAAACGCGTCAGATACCTTCATAACTTTGACATACTGGTACAACTTGGCATTCCCCGCCAATTGCACTTTATCAGGCTGTAATATATTAGCCTTAACACAGGCCTCGTTATGGCGTCATATGGGTACTTCTTCTAAGCAGGTTAACATCAACACTGCAGTAATGCTTATGTAGACATAAATATACCGCCAATCTGTGGTTCCCACAATATAACTTCGTCACTGGACTTCTGTTCGTTTAAAGACAAATAGTCTTACATAGCTATCTTGAGCATAATGTATAAGTTCTGCATACAGGATCGGTGAGCTGTCTTCACAGAAGGTACTTCTTTAACAAATTCTGCCACCGAAAGCATAGTAATGAAAAAGGTCGGTGTTACCTTGCAACGAATCCTCAGAACATAATAACAACACTGTCGTCCTTCCTGACGCACAGAGAATCAATGGGGGAAAGTGCCAACGCAGTCACTTCGAAGATTTTCCTCCCCGAAACTACAATGGACATACACGTCCTCAGAAGCCAGGACTTCACAACTCAACAAGATGGAAGTCTCATTTCGCGCTCTCCACTGCGCATCGCATCTAGCCCAGAACTGTTTTACCTTTGACCCAAAAGGTCAAAACAATGAATGAACAAACAAGGGAGATAACCCCTAACCAACCTGACACAGCAAAGTCAAGACATAGTTACTAAACTTTGACCAGGGTGAAAAAACCTACAACCAATAGATCGATGTTTGAAACTCCATCAAAAATGACAGCAACATATTACTACACCCCCACTGTAAAAAAAAATACATTTTTTTTAAAACTATATCTATGAGCAAGACAGCACAAGCATCAATTATGCGCTCATGAAAGAATGAACCTAATATCAGGTACAATGGACGCACAAATAAAGCGTCTGGAGAGAGTAAAAATCATCCCCCATCATAACAGAAAATATTTCCTCTAAGCCAAACAAACTCAGGGGGTACCATTAAAGAAACCTAAGTTGCTGGCAATACCAATCATATATCAAACATTATTAAATACTATAATTATAGCAATATACAAATATCATGAATTACAATGCTATATTAGCAACATATCACTAATGGATGGATAAAATCAAATTTATTAAATTCTTTATACATCATCCAAATAGTAAAACATTTGTATTACAATATATTAGGATATTAAGGACAGACCTAAGTCTGAAAGTGTATCAGGAAAACTAGGACACAAGATTTAATTGGAATCATGTGGGCATCTAGACAATATGTCCGCCATCACATTATCCGAACCACGGATAGCTCGCACCGTGAAATGGAAAGGCTGAAGAGCAATAGCATAACGAGTAGATCTCGAGCTCTTCAAATCCTTACTTTGCATAGCCGTAAGAGCTTTTTGGTCGGTTTCCATAAAGAAATGCGCGCCCAGAAGGAACCTTTGTAGCTTAAGAATGGACCAAACCATTGCCAACAATTCACGGTCTAAAACCGAGTAATTCCTTTCTGCAGCATTCAGCTTCCTAGAGATATACATTACAGGATGCAGAGTTCCTGAATACTTCTGCATTAGTGCCGCTCCAATCGCAGTGGAAGAGGCATCACTACGAAGAACAAAAGTCTTATCAATCGTTGGTAGTCTTAAGATAGGATGAGATGAGAACAAATTCTTAACCTGATCCAATGAAGATTGGCATTCTTGGGACCAACGCACCATATTAGGAGAACCTTTTTTCAATAACGTTGAAAGTGGTGCCATAATGGAGGACAGATTCTCAATGAATCTTCCATAGAATTGTATTAATCCCAAGAGACTACGCATCTGCTTTTTTGTCTTCGGAACCGAGATATTTAGTATCTTCGAAATGTTTTGGTCCTCTGTCTTCAACAGACCATGACCAACCCGATGACCTAGGAAAGAGATTTCACTAAACCCAACAAAGGCTTTAGAGGGTTTTGCAGTCAAACTATGCTCACGTAAAGTAGATAGCAATTCCTTTAGACCCAAATAGTGTTCTTCCCAAGTATCGCTGAAAAGACAGATCTGACGATCTGATAGAATTCGTCGCATCATGCGCACGAAAGTCGCTGGGGCGTTCATAAGCCCGAAAGTCGCTGGGGCGTTCATAAGACCGAAAGGCATAAAATTCCACTGAAACAAACCCCTAGGTGTTGAAAAAGCAGTGAGAGGTTTGGCGTGTTCCGTCAAAGGGACTTGCCAATAACCTTTCGACAAGTCTAGTTTAGTAAAGAATCTAGCTTTAGAAAGTCTAATAAGTAGATCATCTAATAAAGGCATAGGTTCAGCATCGAACTTCGTAACTTGATTTAATTTGCGATAGTCAACGCAAAGACGTATGTTATTGTCTTTCTTTCGAACAATAACTATCGACGAAGAATAAGCTGAAGTGGATGGTTCAATTATTTGCAGTTGAATCATTTCATCCAATTCTTTCTCGACTTGTGCTTGAAAATGAATAGGTATTGGGTATGGTCTTACTCTGATCGGATTACGATCAGTAAGTATGATGTCATGTTCTATGACATCTGTGTGTCCAGGAATGTCGGTAAGGACATCCTGATATGATTGTAGCGTAGAGGATACTTGACGTTGCTCCTCAAAAGACAAGTTTGAAGAGACGGTAACGTTTTTCCATGATTCTGTAGAATTAAATGGAATCGCAGGAAGAGGTAAGTTAACGTCAGAAAAAATAGTTTCCTCATCCTGTATAACGGACAGGGATGAGATGTGACCATGTTGGACTGGAGAGTCGTCCGTCGCCTGGAAAATAGGCTGCAAATAGTCTGGACGTTCAATAAACTCTGTTAGCATATTTATATGGAAGGTTTTATGCCTTCCATCCACATCGACAATATAGTCGACATCTGAAATTTTCGAGACTATAGTGTATGGACCTTTCCATGAAATGAGAAGTCTGTTCTCTCTTGAGGGAAGTAAGACAAACGCTTTGTCTCCAGGACAAAGTTGACGTAGGCGTCTTTTCTTGTTAGCAAATCGCCTAGCCTTTTCTTTCGCAAATTCGGAAGATGAAGTTGCTAATCTGCACGATTCGATAATTTTCTCCCTAAGAGCAATGACATATTCATATGACGATTGTGTATCATCGTCAATATTATCGGAAGTTATCAAATCGTGTAACAAGGACATCGGACCGCGCGGTTGCGCGCCAAAGACAAGTTCGAAAGGAGAAAACCCTGTATGCTAGTTGGGAACCTCTCTATAGGCAAAGAGGACTGCAGGTAAAACCCTGTCCCAATCTTCAGGATGATCCTCCGTTATCTTGCCAAGTAAGTTCTTTAGTGTCCTATTAAGACGTTCAACCAATCCATTGGACATTGGATGATAAATACTACTGAGAGACCTTTTAATGTCTAGCGTAGCCATTACCTGAGACATAATGTCCGAAATTAACTGAGTGCCGTGGTCCGACAGTATTTCTCCGGGGAATCCCAGACGAGAAAATATGAGCCAAAGAGCATCAGCGATATCGACAGTTGATATGCTCTTCAGAGGAATAGCCTTTGGCCAACGCGTGCACATGTCAACGCAAGTGAGGATAAATTGGTGTCCTCTGGCTGACTTAATCTTAAACGGGCCAATAATGTCTATAGCCATTTTCTGAAACGGCCGAATAGGAATATCTGCCGCCTGAATAGGTGCAGCATGTCTTGGACCTCTAGACTTGACCTCTTGACAAATTTTACAAGACCGGCAATAAATTCGTATGTCTTTATTAACAAATGGCCAAAAGAAAGACGCAAGGACTCTAGTTTTAGTTCTGGAAAAACCCATGTGTCCAGCACACTGAGAATCGTGTGCAAGCTGAAGAATTAAGGCTCTCATACACTTAGGCACAAGAATTTGCGAGTGCATAGACTTGTCCGAGTGTTGTACCATTCGTAACAATATACCATTCTTCGTAGTGATATACGATTTGTGATTCGTATTTTGATTGGGATCCTCTTTCTTTGCGAGAAGGAAGAATTTCTTCAAAGAAGGATCCTCTTCTTGACGTTTAACAAACGAGTCATGGGAAATTACCAAGTGCTCGTCTTGGCTATCAACTCCATTACTATCATCAGATGAAGTTGGGGGATTAAGAGCTTGAGCTCTTGTCACCACTGCATTGACCGTTTGAATGTTTTGTTCTTCCCAAATAGAAATCTGTTGCGGGGTGCATTCTTTAACCCCATGAATACGACCGATTATAAGATCCGAAATAGGATTAGGAAGAAGACACGCGTGGACATCTCCTGTAAAGAAGGGAGTGTCAATCCTAATGATAGCAGTAGGATAACTTTCCATGGTACCACCAAATGTAACACATTTGATCGCTTTCCCAGTGGCACAGCAAGGATCTATCAGAGACTCCCTAACCCCGACGGTAGTACATCCCGAATCGAAAAGCACTGAGACTATACTATCATTTATTAGACCTTTATGCAAGATGAGAGATCCTCTCCCATCATGCGCAACTGTAGCAGGTAGAGCAGGAAGAGGGTGACCACAACTTAGGGTAGATACAGTCGATGAGTCGAACAATGTTAAGCATTGGGGGCATTCAGTTGCTCTCCCAAAATCGAAAGCACAACCAGTGATAGCCTTAGAGTTACCACTATCATTTACTTGATTACAGGCTCCATCAAACTCTTGTTGTGCAGAGTTTGCCTGTTGGAAAGGTCTTCTTTTGTTATGTCTAGGTCTGCCGCGACTATCATTTCCCCTGTGATTGTTATCATATTGCCTATTGTAATTATCATTCCGGTTTGAATCCCGGTTTCTAAATTCACCATCGTCATATTCTTGACGTCGAGAATGATTATCTCGACAGCTCAGATAGTTATTATTGTGATAACCTTTGCGAAAGTGTCTGAAATTATTACCACCAAAATTACGAGAACCACCATCTCGTCTCCAGTTCTTAGAAAAAGAACCATTATATCTGAGTGTAATTCTGATTACTTCTCCTATTCCAGTTTTGATGAGCACCCTGAAATTTTTTATTGAAATTAGGGCCATATGGTGCTGCCGAAGCAACTGGCAATCCTTCTTTCACTTTAGAATTGCTAACTGTAGCATGGGGATGCGCGGTGGCGTACTGGCAACAGTATTCCTCCATGTCTTTTAAGTTTTTGGGTTTACGCTCATGAAGAAATGCAAGGAAAGAATCATTAACCGATGACAAAACCTTATCTCGAAGTAATAAGTCCATTAGGCCTTCATATGTTTTCTCAGTCTGAGACAACTCAACCCATCGTGTAAATGTACGACGTATTTTTGTAACAAACTCAGAGAAATCTACTCCATTTTCTGGCAACATTGTCCTAAAACGAAGACGATAATCTTCTTCTTTTAGTTGATATTTTTTCAGCAATGCTGCTCTGACAACATCATAATTAGTCCTGTCATGTTCGTCTATTGTCATAAGAGTAGTCACTGTGTCACCTGTAAAAAATTCCATCAGTTGTTCGACATATACGAGCCTTAATTCTCCTATCAAAAATCTACGACACACTGCAACCGGCTAAATAATACGGCTGCCCTAAACCGTTGAAATGGAGCGTGTTAGCAACTTGCGTTATAAGCAGCGAATTGTGGTAGAATTTCTCGTTGCAGAGAAGGAAACTGTTGTGAACATTCACAAGCGTCTATGTGATGTGTATGGAAGTTTTGCAGTCCACAGGAGTACAGTAAGTCGCTGGGTTCAGAGAATCAAAGAATCAGGAAGTGGAGATACGGAGCTGCTTGATCGGCCGCGCTGTGGACGTCCTGCCACAGCCACCAACGCAGAAATGTTGAAATGCGCTGAGGGCATTATTCTTACTGATAGGCGAATCACTACTCAACAATTGGCCTTACAGCTGTCAGTCAGCATTGGTAGTGCAAATGCAGTTATAAAAACTCTTGGATTTTCTAAGGTTTGCGCAAGATGGGTTCCTCGAAGTCTCACAAATGACCACCGATTGCAAAGGAAAGCAATGTCTTCTGAATTGTTGGAGCGTTTCAAATGCTGATGGAGATAACTTTTTGGCTAAGATCGTTACAGGTGACGAAACCTGGGCAAATCATTTTGAACCTGAGACAAAAAAACAGTCAATGGAGTGGCATCATCCGCAATCACCACGAAGAAAGAAATTCAAGACAATTCCTTCAGCTGGAAAGGTCATGATCACTGTCTTTTGGGACATTGAAGGTGTGATTCTTGCGGACGTTATGCCAAGAGGAGAGACAATCAATTCGCAAACTTACATTAAGACATTGAAAAAACTCAATCAACGTTTTCGCAGAGTTCGGCCGCACAAGAATCCAGCAGACCTGCTTCTCCTTCACGACAATGCGCGATCTCACACAAGTCTGGCAACACGGAAAGCAATCACCAAATTGGGTTGGACTGTACTACCCCATCCACCCTATAGTCCCGATTTGGCACCCTCTGATTTTCATCTATTTGGTCCACTTAAAGATGCACTCCGTGGGACAAGGTTTGAAGATGATGAAGGAATGATTCATGCAGCGAAGAAATGGCTACATGATCAAGACAAAATCTGGTACGGGCTAGGAATACATGCACTTGTTTCGCGCTGGCATAAAGTTGTACAAGTTGATGGGGATTACGTTGAATAATACCGATGTTTACATGACATATCCATGTATATTGTGTATAAATTTCATGCTTTTTGAATAAACAGCTCCTGAGAAAAACGATGTGGTGCATTACTTTCTGAACGCCCCTCGTAGATCTTTAGGAGGACGAAACAATTAAAAAAAAAAAGGATTTTTAAATTAGAGAAATTTAGGACTAAACACTCTCCTGTCGGCATTTATATCGTTGTATCCCCAGGGTTAAAGGTGCTTTGTGCCATAAGCAGATGGCTTCAATTGTTTATACTTTCTAAAATCGTAGACACAATACATTCCTATCTTAAATCAAATGTCAAGACAGTCCCATTGTTTGGCGAACATGATGATGATAGGAAACTCTATACAGAGCGATACAACAGGAGGCAATCTGATCATCAGAAGGTGTCCCGCCGTAGAACAAGTGTTTCGGCCAATTATTCTGCTTTACACTCTAAGGGGGGCGGGCCCACCTGGGTCATGACTCCCAAGTGTCTCAGCCTCCTGTTGTCTTGTGTAGAAAATGAACCCATTCCACTTTGGATGCAGCTTTAAAATCCACAATTCCGCCAGCAGGAGGCAATTGTGAAAGTAACAAAGTGAAGACAAATTATTGCGGTCGTTCCGCAGCAGACCACTAACACGCCTGCGTGAAGCCGACGAGGCGTGAATTCTTTGCGACCCGGCCTCTGAAATCTAACTTCGTCTGACACCCCATACAATGCACCGCCTGTTTCTTGTAACGCCGCCGTCCTTTCACCAATACAATGAAAAACTAAATGTATTGCGAACTTAGAAAAATTTCAGGGTGTTTCCTATAACGCAGGTGGGGCTAGATTTTACTGTCCCGAGTACCATCATCCATTGCGGTTGTTCCACAGCCAGCATGATGCCTTTTCCGCAGTTTCACTCAGCGTCTTCAGGGCCCTTGTTCTCGACTGTCATCTCAGATCCAACAGTTTCAATAAATCGTACACTGACGCAGCCACGAGCCCTCTTGCATCCACCTCAACAGCCATGACCCTTGCAGTGAACCCATCGTGTCTCAGATCCGCGGCCAGTTCACTATACTTTGCCGCTTTGAACGAACAACAAAAACAACCAAGAAGTTATAGACTTTCATAAATGGATGTTTGCTGTAGAACAGAACGATCGAAGTCGCACGACAAAGTCACCAACGTGAACTCGCTTGCATAGCTAGGTGGGGTTGTCGCACGGAAGGTCCTGGGTTCGAGTCCTGGGTAAGCCACTCACATCTGTTGTTTTTCTGTTGTCTAGTTTTCTACTTCTTTATTTCTTACGAGTGCCTGAAAACATACCTTTATGTTTGTCTAATATTTATTAACTGATGACAAGAATCAGACAAGTGCCAGTGAAGCAGGATCAGTTACGATGTCAGACAAATGCAGGGGAAACCTGTTCATAGCATTATCAGACAGTCCTTGTTATGGAAACCCCAGCGTAAGAGAAGTAGAAGCAGATCAAAGAACACACGGAGAAGAGAACTGGAGACAGAAGTGAAAATGTTGAGTAAGGAATGGAACGACCTTGAGCCGATAGCATGCGACATGAGGACTAAGTACGTGTTTGTTAAGGTCCAAGCTCCTTGGGGAGTTAATGGATATGGACTGATTGATTTATATATTTCTTATTATAACCTGTTATATAGTTAACATACGGCTGCGAGAGTTGGAAAATAACAAAATCATTGGAGAACAAGCTGAATACATTCGAGAACAAATGTCTTAGAAAACTCATGAACATCAGTTGGAAAGAATTCAAGACTAATCGACAAATAAGAGAAGACTCTAGGCAGAAATATGTCTCCGACTATATAAGGAAAAGACGATGGTCATATATCGGTCATGTCCTACGAATGCAAAACAACAGAATACCACTACAGGCGCTCACTTGGGTTCCTGAGGGTAAGAGGAAAAAAGGAAGACCAAAAGAAACACTCAGAAGAACAATAATAAGAGAAGGAAGAACGTTGGGCCTAAATAATGTGCAAGAGCTAAGAGGAGTGGCGTCACAACGAACAACCTGGAGAGCACTGGTTTCTGCCTTATGCGCCGTGTTTGGTGCTTAAAGAATTTATTATTATTATTATTATATAGAACCATATTTCTAATTATAACCTGTTATATAGAACCACATTTCTAATTATAACCTGTTATATAGAATCATATTTCTAATTATAACTTGTTATATAGAACCATATTTCTAATTATGACCTGTTATATAGAACCATATTTCTAACTATAACTTGTTATATAGAACCATATTTCTAATTATAACCTGTTATATAGAACCATATTTCTAATTATAACCTGTTATATAGAACCATATTTCTAATTATAACTTGTTATATAGAACCATATTTCTAATTATGACCTGTTATATAGAACCATATTTCTAATTATAACCTGTTATATAGAACCATATTTCTAATTATAACCTGTTATATAGAACCATATTTCTAATTATAACCTGTTATAAAGAAATTTCTAATTATAATCTGTTATATAGAACCATATTTCTAATTATAACCTTTTATATAGAACCATATTTCTAATTATAACCTGTTATGAGACGAACATGACAAATTTGAATATTGTATCTTACAGGGACTTTAATGCTGAGCGTTTGCTTGGAAGGCAAAAACTCAAACTATTAAACCCCCAACTCGCCGTGGCACATGTGGTTTAAAAAAATCTTTATTAATTTAATTTTTACACATTGCTTTGCAAAAGCAAGCAAGACGAATGTATTCTTAGAGTTACAATATAGTGGTGATTGAAATATTTGTCTTCAAAAATGGCAGTATACATTGACAAGGCGCATGCTTTATGATATACTGTTTAAAAAAAAAAGAAACGCAACATTATTGCAGTGGTAATGGACACCAAATTTCAAACTTGTACCAAAATTTTATTTTACGGAATTAATGTTTCAATCTTGGCATGAAGAAACTTTCAGACTTTAACAATGAAATGATGTTCATTAAATTTGGTTTGGATTTTTATTCTTTGCGACTGAGGCCTCCGTTTCAGTAAGGTGTATGGCCTCCTCTGGCCTCTATCAGAGAACGACATCTCCTTGACATGGATCCGATTAGCCGTTGGATCTGTTGTTGTGGGATGGCTGCCCATTCTTCCCGCAGTGCAAGAGACAACTGTCGGAGATTGGCTGGAGCTACGTCTCGCTGGCGGAGTCGTCTGTCGAGTTCATCCCATAAGTGTTCTATGGGGTTCATGTCTGATGACATGGCTGGCCACGGGATGGTCTGGACGTTGTTGTCAGCGAGGAACTGGGTGGTGAGTTGTGCCACATGAGGTCGAACGTTATCCTGCTGAAAAATCGACCCTTGTGCAGCCAGAAGTGGAAGGGCGTGAGGACGAAGAATTTCAGCGACGTATCGTTGGGCATTCAGGCGTCCTTCAATTTGCACCAGGTCACTTCTTCCCATGAAGTTGATCGCCCCCCACATCAGTACACCTCCACCACCATGTGGAGGAGCCTCATCAACGCTGTTCTGGGCATAGCGCTCATGGACTCTGCGGTAAACTCTTCTCCGTCTATCTTGTCGCTGGAGCACAAAATATTATTCATCACTAAACCAAACCCGTCTCCAGTCATTCCCAACGGTCCATTGACGATGCTGGTTTGACCATTGCAGTCGGTTCTGGCGATGCCGGTCCGTAAGAACAGGACCTCTGTAGGGTCTTCTAGCTCAAAGACCAGAGCCGTGTAGCCGGTTCCTGACCGTTTGATCTGAAATTCGACGAGCTGCTGACATTGACTGGACTGTGGAGGACGCAGATGCAAGTCGATTCCTGAGGTGACGCAGCCGTATGAAGCGGTCTTCGGCAGGAGTTGTGATTCTGGGTCTTCCACTGCGCGGCCGGTCTGCCACTGAGCCAGTTTCTTGAAATCGCCTCCAAAGGCGACTAATGGTGCTTCTAACCCCATTAAATTGTCTGGCCACTATACTTTGTGACTGTCCAGTCTGTAAACATCCAATGATGATGAGTCGTTGTTCTGTAGTGAGATGAGCCATACTTGCGCATTGAATTTTCAACTGAATTTATTCGAGGAGCGTCAATCTTTTATAGGCATTCAATAATATGGTCAGAGAGTTTTGTGTTCAGTAAGTTTCACGGGATTTTCATGAACCTGTCACGAGTTATTGTCAAAAATGTTGTTTTGACCTTGACCTCTTTCATGACCTCACGAATCAAGAGGTGAGTACAATTCAGGGAACCACGAGAAGTTAATGACCAGGTGGACACAGTCGATAGGTTGACTGATGTCCAATCAGCGAATATCTTTTATAAAAGTAATACCAAAAAAGTTGCGTTTCTTTTTTTGAACAGTATACATTCTTCGATCCTTAACCACCGACCGTCAAAGCAGTCAGTGGCCATCACGCCTAGTGGCGTCTTGTAGGGCAACAACAAATTGATTCCACTTTGCACGGTCGGTGGCCATCCTTCGTACAGTGCCCCAACTCTGGTTCATTCTTTGCATCTCAGCCTCCACAGTCCTCCGCCAAGTTAAACAGTATACATACTGTACAACATTCGGCTGACCACTGCTTCTATCAAACACACGAAAGTTGACGTCTGAGCGTGTTCTAGCGGTCAAAAGGAGAATATTTACGCTGAACTTCAGTGATTCTAAGGATGTGAGTGTCTGCCCTCGCTTGAATGCATTCCTTAGTCAGAGTAGCGTGTCGTTAGTTAGAGGATATATCAAGAATAACATTATTTATAAAAGCGTTTAGACGCATTGCTACAGTTATATTTATTGACCAATAAGGTTTAGACGCGTTCACATTTATATTTATTGACCAGTAAGCCTTTGGACAATTTGTCTCCGTTATATTTAATGACCTGTAAGTGTTTGGATGCGATGTCATAGTTATATTTACTGACCAATAAACGTTGGATGGTTTGTCTTAGTTATATTTACTGACCAATACACGTTGGATGCATTGTCGTAGTTATATTTACTGACCAATACACGTTGGATGCATTGTCGTAGTTATATTTACTGACCAATAAGCCTTTTGACGATTTGTCTCAGTTGTATTTAATGACCAATAAGAGTTTTGTATGCGTTGCCACAGTTATTTTTATTGAAAAATTCACACATGTAGGAATTCTATAACTGTTTGTATGAAGAGTAGGTTTCCTAATTTTTAAATTTTGCCATGGTAGCGGCCGTATGTCTTACTCTTTTCAATTTCAAGCTGCCGAGGGATTTTTAAAGTGTGCAACTTGCAACCGGGCCCTTATTTTTTTTCGCACTTATCCGAGAAGGCTAGGCATCAGATCTGACTATACATGAGATTAAGGGACATCATTAGGAACCACTAGTTCTGAAAAATTCCAGGAGTTATATTCCCTATGCTAGGAGCGAACCCGGTACTTTTAGAATTCGAGGCGGACGCCATACCTCTGAGCCACTCCGACCCCCCCTTTCCACCTCCGATCCCCACCCCCAGGTTAAAAAAAAGTACTAACGCGGATCTGATGACACAAACCAGACATGTGCCAGTGGAACAAGAGACACACACTAGAGAAACCTGTTGACAGTATTACAAGGCAGTCCTTGTTCTGGAATCACCAGGGTAAAGAGGTAGAGAAAGAAAGAGAGAGAGAGAGAGTTTAAAAAAAACACACGAAGAAGAGAAATGTAAACAGAGATGCAAGGAATGAGGATGACATAGAAAGCTTTAAGTAGATAGCACTGGACAGGAAGACTTGACGTGCGTTTGTTGGAGGCCTATGCTCCCTGGGGGGCTGATGATATATACTAATACGCCAGTAGCACACGAGCAAGTAACCCGCCAAAAATTATGATTTATGTTGTACTCTTTCTGCTACATGTCCTGATGACGGCATAATTCTCCTGTTGTTATTTCATACTTTGCATTCCATGTCAGCTTTATTGGATCTTTGTATTCAAACTTATCATGACTTATGGTCAACTGTCAATGCACCATGAACAATTTAAAGGCATGAGTGATTCGTTAATAGGTATTCAATTTACTTTTCACTGAGCAATGCATGCTGCTTCCATATTTTTCCGAAAATGTATGGCATATGTGTTGCTTTTAGTTCATTCAGACATTAGTGGTGCAAAACTGTAATGTTGTCCTAAACGGTATCCTTTAATTCAATAGTCATGCTGTGTATACACCAAACTTTATTTCGGTCTGCTCTGTCGGAGGCTTTCGACTTAATTCGTTCATTCTTTATCCTTCGGCCTCCAGAAGAGCATAGGCCTTCAATAAATTCATGCTAAGCCTTCGTGTCCAGTTTCACACGTTTTCGGTCTTACCACGTCTTCTTTACGACTTTCGTTTCTGTGTCATTCAGTTCACTGTCTTACCACGTCTTCTTTACGACTTTCGTTTCTGTGTCATTCAGTTCACTGTCTTACCACGTCTTCTTTACGACTTTCGTTTCTGTGTCATTCAGTTCACTGTCTGTTCACTGTCTTACCACGTCTTCTTTACGACTTTCGTTTCTGTGTCATTCAGTTCACTGTCTTACAACATCTTCTTTACGACTTTCGTTTCTGTGTCATTCAGTTCACTGTCTTACCACATCTTCTTTACGACTTTCGTTTCTGTGTCATTCATTTCACTGTCTTACCATATCTTTTTTACGACTTTCGTTTCTGTGTCATTCAGTTCACTGTCTTACCACATCTTCTTTACGACTTTCGTTTCTGTGTCATTCAGTTCACTGTCTTACCACATCTTCTTTACGACTTTCGTTTCTGTGTCATTCAGTTCTCTGTCTTACCACATCTTCTTTACGACTTTCGTTTCTGTGTCATTCAGTTCACACTACTTCAAGTCTTTTTTCAATCTCCCTCCACCACTTTAACCCTGAATCTAGGTCAAGGCCTGCCTTGTAAACAAATAAAGAGATCCTAGAAAATCTAGAAATGAAAAGAGAATTAAAGAAGGAGATAATAATTACAGCTAAAATATTTTGATCATGTAAAAAGACATAACAACTTAACTTAATTGAAGGAAGAGTTGAAGGCAAACGTGTAAGTGGAAGCAAGCGCTGTAAGTGGGAATATAACATCAAGAGATGGACAAGAAAGAGTCTATCAGAGTGCACCATCAAGACAAGGGACAGGAAAGAGTCTATCAGAGTGCACCATCAAGACAAGAGACAGGAAAGAGTCTATCAGAGTGCACGATCAAGACAGGAGACAAGAAAGTCTATCAGAGTGCACCATCAAGACATGAGACAAGAAAGAGTCTATCAGAGTGCACCATCAAGACATGAGACAGAAGATGTTGAAGATCCATCGCAGCTGACCTTCGATGTGAAGATGGTACCTGATGATGATGATGTCAACAGATTCCTTCAATGTGTGTCCTATACAACACCAGCGTTGTCTTCTCACCTCTTGTTCCACTGGAACTTCTGCTTTTTGTTATCAGTTCCACTTCGGTAATCTTATTTTTTTCTAATAATCTAAACAAAGTAGAAAACCACACCCAGTTCCAAGCTTACCATTGTCTCCATTTGAGAGCAGAACATAAACATTAGCTCTCATCGGCAAGTTTGACGAAAATACCATTTGGAACTTTGAGCGGAAAATGAGAAAAAGAAACTAGCAAAGTCTGAGACACAAATCAGACTGCCTTTTAAACGTCAAGTAACAAGTCCCCGCAGCCAGACAAAAGGATCAGACAAAGAATTCCAAAATTAAAAGGGACCAGACCGAAGTATTTGGGCGTCTTTATAACTTAAAAGAGAACCCGCAATTTTAAATACAAAGACTTGAGACTTAAAGAATCAGAAGCACAAGTCATAAGAGGAATACTAAAAATACCCAGACCAAGTGTTCAAAGCATTGAATCAGCGTTGCTGTGTCCATTCTACTGTGCCAGGAGATTGTAGACCCTATTTGGGTTCGTGGTACGAGACTACATTACTGTTCATGGTACGAGACTACATTACTGTTCGTGGTACGAGACCCGTTTGAAGTAAGAGTCTTCGCCACTATCTTCTGATTCAAGAGCGGATATTCAACACTAACCACCTACATTGGACGAGTTGTGTAGAGAAGTGCTCTCATCACAATAAACTTGACGAAATACCTGCTGAGTACTCAAGCATTGAAGAGCTAAGTTCTTATTGAAAGGCGAACGCTACAGACTTTTTGTATAATTCCCCTATCAAGTCTTTATGTAGACACAAATTTTACTAAATTTCAATCCTCTTTTCATATTTATTTTAAACTGTTAAAGAATAATTGATTATTAAATTTGTTATATGTTATTTTACAAATTCATAGTTTTGATTCAGTTATTATAGATATGAGAGCAAGCGTATGTTCCAAAATCTTATATATATATAAAATCATCACAGCAATCAAAGGGTTAAAGAACGGTAAAGCTCCGGGTCATGATACCTTAAATGCAGAGCTATTTAAGACAGACCGTGAGCTAGCAGCAGAACTATTAGAACCACTATTTGCACAAGTGTGGAAAACGGGGACAACACCATCAGAGTGGAACAAAGGAATAATTGTCAAATTGCCCAAAAAGGGAGATCTTGCAGACTGCAATAATTGGAGAGGAATCACTCTTCTCTCAGTTCCAAGCAAAATACTAGGCAGGATAATTATACAGAGAATTTCAAAGGCAGTAGACTACAAACTGAGGAAAGAACAAGCAGGATTTAGAAAGAACAGAAGATGTGTAGACCATATATTCACTCTCAGGAACATTATAGAGCAGTGCTCAGAATGGCAAAGACAGCTTTACATAAATTTTGTTGATTTTGAAAAGGCTTTTGACAGCATACATAGGGACAGTTTATGGAAAATACTGAGGGCTTATGGAATTCCAAGCTGCATAGTGGCAATCATAAAAAGCCTCTATGCCAACTTTACGTGTAGTGTTGGGCAGAGCAACCTAACCTTCGAGGTGAAGACAGGAGTACGACAGGGATGCCCCTTATCAACCACTCTATTTTTAACAGTTATAGACTGGGTGATGTGCCAGACAACAGAGGGCAGTCCAAGAGGAATAAGATGGACTACATTTTCTACATTGGAAGATCTGGAATATGCAGATGACATTGCACTGCTGGCACATTCACATCAACACATCCAGGAAAAAACGGATAGACTTTATAAATTTAGCCAGCAGGTGGGCTTGAACATCAATTTAAAGAAGTCTGAGATCATGACGCTCAATGTGAGCAACCCTGAGCCCATATCAGTAAGGAATCAGCAATTGGTACAGACAGATACCTTCACATACCTAGGAAGCATAGTAACACCAGACGGTGGGGCAGGCAAAGACATCAACATCAGAATGAATAAGGCAAGAACAGCCTTCTTTAGCCTAAATAACATCTGGAAGTCCTCCCAATACAGCACAAGCACAAAATTAAGATTATACCAGAGTTGCGTGCTTTCTGTGCTTCTCTATGGTGCGGAATGCTGGAGAGTCACAGAGAAGGAAATGTCAAAATTGTCCTCTTTTCACACAACATGCCTAAGAAAAATTCACCGCATCTTTTGGCCGAATACCATCACCAACCAAGATCTGCTTACTCGTAGCAAGCAAGAGGACATGCACACCATCATAGCTGGCAGACGCTGGAGCTGGGTTGGTCATGTCCTCAGAAGAGACCCCGATGCCATCACAAGAACAGCTATGCTTTGGACCCCTGAAGGAAAGCGAAAGAGAGGCCGACCAAAAACAACTTGGCGGAGGACTGTGGAGGCTGAGATGCAAAGAATGAACCAGAGTTGGGGCACTGTACGAAGGATGGCCACCGACCGTGCAAAGTGGAATGAATTTGTTGTTGCCCTACAAGACGGCACTAGGCGTGATGGCCACTGACTGCTTTGACGGTCGGTGGTTAAGGATCGAAGAAGAAGAAATATATATATATATACCTATATATACCTATATTTACATCTATAGAGCCAAATAAACAAGAAGACGAATTTCGCTGAATTAAATCAGCTGGGGGCTTGGACGAGCTAACATTAAGTATTGCATAACCATCTTCATAAAAGGTGGTGAGTCAGATACTAAAGTTAACATTGCTCCGCCTCAGGTAGAGGTAGAAGCATCCGTATCCTTCTATCTACAATTCTGCCAAGAATAATCTTGTGTGAAGGTAGACACCTTTAAAGACCCACATTAGTTACTCTTGAGTTTTGGCCACTGGTGGACCCCTACTGCAGAGCAAAGGGGAGGCAACACGTGACACTAAGTAAGTTTTGTTGTCTTCCCTATTTAGAAATATAAATTATGGTGTCGCTTTCGTAGACCTGTTACCAGTTTAATTATTTAAAAAAAAAAAAACCCGTAGTATTCTAAATTGTGTTGCAACTTTAACTCTTAACTATTTAAGTGCGTGGTAGTTTACACATGTTTGATGCACATATTTTTGTTGTTGTCGCTTTGAGTTTTAATACAGTTTTCATAGTTTGAGTTTCGGTTCTTGCCAAGTATTTTTTTTTTAAATATGGTAATGCTATAAGCAATTTTAAAGAAAATCAAATGAGGATTAATAAATATAAAGTTGCGACAAAAAAAAAAAAAAAAAAAAAAAAACTTTGTTTTTTTTTAAATGTAAAACGTTTGCCTCGTTTCGGTGAGGCGCGTTCCGTTCAACCTAGTCGGTTATATTAGGGCGCATGTCCAAATATAAAAGACCCTTAGATCTGGGAATTATACTGGAAAATCGGCCTTGAAAACTGCTCTCTCGCGCTTTAACAGTTTAAGGGCCAGATGGCTTTTCCCTGTTTTATGGGATATTATTTCTTTTTTCGTTGCTTCGGGTTTTCATAAAGGGGTAAAGTTTAAGTGTCAGTCCTGCCCAAGTTTTTGTTTTGTTTTTTGTTAAGTATTGTAATGTCGTACATGGTTGGGAATGGACGTTTATGAATATTAATAAAATAAAATATACAGTTGGGACAAAACAAAACAAAAACTTAGTTCCAATAAACTGGCTCTGACCCCCCCCCCCCCCCCCCTTCCACCCCCGTCCCCTCACATCATCGAGGGTGCCCGAAAAATTCGCCCCAAACACTGGCATCTCCCCCTTCAAGAGTTAAATTATGAAACAATGTTATCCGGTGTTCGGTTATCCCAACAGCCGAATATTCCAACAACTGTTGACCCCAGTTAGTTAGAATAATCGATGCTCTTTATTTTATCCCGGATGAAATGTCCTGGTTTATTTGTTTCTTGTGTTAGCAGGGATCATTGCAGGAGTTGCCATCTTGACTGTTCATAGTCTACATTACATTCTCCTCGGTACGTAAATTTTGGCGTTGTAATTGATTTACTTTTCGACTGGTTATCCAGCATTTACATCCATGCAACAGCAAAGGTTCTATATAACAATGTTGGTACTCTTTTTCTCTCACTTCTACTGATAGAGTCTTGTTTTTTTGTGTGTTATTTTTATTTTGCAGAAGCTATATTAACATAAACGATTCGGTATTGCTTTTAATTTATGTTGTGCCGTGGTTGAGCGCCTAGTTGGTAGAGTGGTTAGAGCATACGCCTCTCGTGGCAAAGGTACCTGGTTTGAAGCACGGCGCTGACACGCAGCGGCTCTACAGAACTTTAAATGGGTACCTGAATGTTCTAGATTTAGGGCAGACAAAGGCAGCGAGGAAATGACCTGGTCACCCGGAACCTCTCGAATCTGGACCAAGTATAGTGAAGTCTGGAACACTTGACTCCCCTACGGCAGTATGTACAATGGGACTACCGTTAACTTTTATACCTTGGTTGATTAAATTTAGCAACACTCGGACATAAGTACAGTAAGCCTTAAACCGTTTAGCCATTGTGTAATTTCGAATCGCGTTTACATACTGTAGTACATACAAAAACATGCTACAAGCGAAATGTACGAGCGAAGCTATCGAAACATAAATCTTGGTCTAACCATTAGTTGTTGTATCAGCTTTAAGGTTCCAGGTGGTGATCATGACATCTACGAACGTGTCCCATTTACTTTGCCATAGTTTCAAGGCCGCGGTTTTCTCAGTACTGGTCATAACGCTGTATCTGGGAAATAAAGAAGAAAGCAGTTCTCAGTAACAATGTAGAGGATAATATCGACAGGTACAATGCAATAAAGTAATGTTGTTACACACACACGCGCACCCACACGCACGCACACGCGCACACACAGGATGACTGACTTGATCGTTTGTTAAGTCTTGGAGATGGGTTTAGTTTTACTTGTGACATCATTATCATCATCATCAGCTGCACTCTTCACATCGTAGGTCGGCTGCAATGGAATTCCAACGTCTTCTGTCTCTTGTCTTGATGGTGCACTCTGATAGACTCTTTCCTGTCCATCTCTTGATGTTATCTTCCCACTTGTTGCGCTGTCTTCCCATTGCACGTTTGCCCTCAACTCTCTGGTCTTCAGTAAGGTGTTAGGTATCTTTATGTGGCCAAATTATTTTAGCTGTCAATTTTTATATCCGTCATTATTTTTTCTTTTTATTCCTAGATTTTTCTATGAAATCTTTATTTATTTACTTCACTTTTCATCAGATGTGCCCAATTCTTCTAGATATATCCACTTCTTAAGAGCCTTATTTCTTTCGTAAAACTGCTTGTTCATTGGCCATGTTTTTACACCAGACAGTAATGAAAAACAAATATGCGAATCTTGAAGCCAAAAATGACGTCAGTCCTATTTATAGCTCTGAAACGCAAAGAAGAAGAAAAACAACCACCCACAAGTTACAGACTTTCAAAAATGGATGCTTGTGTAGAATAGAAAGATGGAAGTGATGTGAACCATCGTGGGACCGGATGACAAGAACTAGACAAGTGTCAGTGGAAAGACGGATAAGACAAAGACGCTGGCAGTTGATAGAAACTTGTTGATAGCATTACAAGGTAATCCTTAGTCTAGAATACCGAGGGTACGAGAAACACCAAATTAAGATTATATGAGAGCTGTGTACTTTCTGTGATTCTCTATGGTGCGGAGTGCTGGAGAGTAACAGAGAAGGAAATGTAGAAATTGTCCTCTTTCCACACAATCTGCCTAAGGAAAATTCTCCGAATCTTTTGGCCGAATACCATCACCAACCAAGAACTGCTTACTCGGAGCAACCAAGAGGACATGCACACCATCATAGTTGGCAGACGCTGGAGTTGGGTTGGCCACGTCCTCAGAAGAGACCCTGATGCCATCACAAAAAATAGCTATGCTATGGACCCCTGACGGACAGCGAAAGAGAGGCCGACCAAAAACAACTTGGCGCAGAACTGTGGAGGCCGAAATGCAAAGAATGAACCAGAGCTGGGGCATTGCACGAAAGATGGCCACCGACCGAGAAAAGTTGAAGCAGTTTGTTGCTGTCCTACAAGACGTCATCAGGCGTGGTGGCCACTGACCGCTATGACAGCCGGCGGCTAAGGATTTTTTTAAAGAAGAAGAAAAAGCAGAAGAGGAGAAGGAGAGGTAGACCAAAAAAACACACGGAGAAGAGCACTGGAGACAGAAATAAAAATGATGAGAAAAACGTGGAAGGGCCTCGAACTGATGGCACGCGACAGGAGGGCGTGGTATACGTTATTGAAGGCCTATGCTTCATAGAGAACTGAAGGGTTATGAATGAATGAAAGAGATAAAAAAAAGACTTAGAAAGATCTTGATGACATGAGAATTCGGCACGCATTTGTTGAAGGCCTATACTCCATAGGGAGCCGAGCGGTAATGATGATGATGACGTATGAAGTCTTTTATAAATGTGGTAATACATGAAGGGGGAAAGGGGGGGGGGGGGGGGTACGAACGTTTCCGCTCTGAAAGGAGTTCGTTACCTGACTTAGCACGTAAGTCGAAATTCGCTTACTTACTTACTTAGTCGTTCCCCTTCTACCGTGAGGTGTAGAGGTTTGGAAGAGAGAGCGCCAGACCATTCTATCAGCTGTCTTCTTCCTGGCCTGGTTCCATTCTAGTCCTCGGTCCTTCAAAGATTGTCTAATGTTGTCCTCCCAGCGGACTCTGGGTCGTCCTGGAGGTCTGGATCCCTGGCTCTTTGTTTCCCATGCTTGTCGTGGTAGCCGATCTTCTCCCATTCTGCAGACATGGCCAAACCATCTTAGTTGGGACTGTTCTATTTGGGTCTGCAGCGGATGGGATTTTAGGCCTTGACGGATCGTCTGGTTGCGGACCATGTCTCTTCTTGTTACTTCAACCACTTTCCTCAGATACCTCATTTCTGAGGTTTGGATCTGGCTTTTGTGGGTTGTAGTCATTGCCCACGACTCGCATCCATATGTCAAGACTGGGACATAGGTGGAGCGGTATACAGCCATCTTCGTTTTCTTACCAACCTCTTTCTTGCTGAGGAATCCACGATTTATGGCCTGAAAAAGTCTCCCAGCCGCTGCTTTTCGAGTGGCCAACTCTTCTTTGATGCCTCCCTTTCGGTCTATAATAGCTCCGAGATATTTAAAGTGGTCGACCTGCTCCAGGACCTGTTCTCCCAACTTAATCTGATGTTTTCTTTCTTCTCGTGATATCACCATGGATTTTGTTTTAGAGCTGCTTATGACCATCCCTCTCTTCTCCAGCTCTTCCTTCCAGACTTGCAGGTTGGATTGGAGATGTGCCTCTGATTTAGCAATCAGGGCAACATCATCAGCAAATGCCAGCTCCGAAATATAGACCTGTCTCATCTTCCAGTACCCCACTGAATACTTTCTTGTTCTCTCCTTACATGCCTTGATGACATCGTCCATAAGGAGTATGAAGAGGTAAGGTGATAGGATATCACCTTGTCTTACACCAGTGGTGGTCCTGAACTCTTCTGACTTATGGTTTGCTGTCCTCACATAATTTCTGCAAGACTTGTAGAAGCTCTGTATAGCATGAATCAGAGGTGCTGGAATATTCTTCCTTGCCAAACAGTCCCAAAGTTTGCTCCAGGGGACCCTGTCAAACGCCTTTTCCAGATCTATG
Source organism: Oreohelix idahoensis (assembly GCA_024509875.1). Classification (NCBI taxonomy): domain Eukaryota; kingdom Metazoa; phylum Mollusca; class Gastropoda; order Stylommatophora; family Oreohelicidae; genus Oreohelix; species Oreohelix idahoensis. The sequence continues at coordinate 435,907 of JAMPIV010018852.1, read as the reverse complement.
AAACAAAGATGGATCTCACTCTTATACTCAAGGGCCTTTTCACTCAGCTGTCTGAGTGTGAAGATTAGGTCTTGAGTACTTCGGTTTGCTCGGAATCCGCACTGGACCTCATCCAATTGTGGCTCAGCTAGGCGTCGGAGTCTCTGCTCTAGGATTCTAGAGTAGATTTTACCAGGGACACTGAGAAGGGATATGCCTCTATGGTTTCCACATTGTCGATTGTCACCCTTTTTGAAAATTGGTGTTATGATGGCAATCTCCCAATCCTTTGGTATGGTCTTGTTGCACCATGCTGCCTGTAGGACCTTTAAGAGTAATAGGTCGCCTGATGCTCCCATGTACTTAACCATTTCTGGTGTTATACCATCATGCCCTGCTGCTTTGCCCATCTTGATTTTCTCTAGTGCTGCCCTCAGTTCTTCCATCTTTATGTCATCTTCACCATCATTGGTTTCCTCTTCTGTGTCAGTGGTTATCATTTCTGATGCTTCATCATGCTCACCATCCAGGAGTTCTGAGAAATATTCTTTCCATCTTTCCATTACTTCCTTCGGGGCAGTAAGCAATTTGCCTTGCTTGTCCTTTATAAATTTGAGAGGGCATTGTTTTTCTTTCCTCATGTTCTTTAGGGTCTTATAGAACAATTTCTGGTTTTCTTGTGCATCTTTTTCTAGCTTTTCTCCAAATTCTTCCCAGGACTTCTGTTTTGCTGCTAGCACTTTGTTCTTTGCTTCTGTTCTGAGTGTCACATATTCTCTATATTTTTCCATTTGTCCTGTTGTGTTTTTAGCTCCTAAGTATTGTTTCCATGCCATTTTCTTCTCTCTTATTTTCTCTTTGACTTCCTCTGTCCACCAAGGTGTCCTCTTTCTCTGGTTCCCAAGTCGGACTTCACCGCATGCTTCTGCAGCAGCTGTCTTTATGATATCCTTGAATTTATTCCAGAGGGTTTCCAAGTCATCAGGTCGTTCTTCTGTGTTGCTCACTGCTGTAGCAATAAGCCCCTGATATCTGGTCTTAATTTCTGGCTCTCTCAGCTTGTAGGTCCTAATGCTCATTTCTCCTGCTCGTTTACTTGGTTTCTTGCGTGATGTTGAGCAGTTCCTAGGCTGAGCAACTCTTTCAGTTGTTCGTTTGATTGTTAGCTGGTAGTGATCACTTCCAATCTCTGGCCCCCTCCAGACTCTTGCATCTCGGACATATTTGAATGAGCTTCTCCGAACAATGGCATAGTCGATCACTGACTTCTCATTCTTTGTTGGTTCACATCTAGTGTATGCATGTATGCGCTTATGGGGGAACTTTGTGTTTGTAATGATCAGATTCTGCTCACTGCAGAATCTAAGGAGTCGCTTTCCATTGTCATTGAGAGTATCTTCTCCATATCTTCCGATAACTCCACCCCATCTAGCATGGTCATTTCCAACTCTGGCATTAAAATCTCCGAGCATAATAACTTCATCTAGGCAGTCATCCACTGTCCTTTGAAGCAGCTCGAAGAATTCCTCCTTGACCTCTGCTCTCTCATCCTCATTTGGCCCATACACTATGACCAGGTTGACTATGGTTTCTCCTTCTTTTAGTTTTACAACCATAATGCGCTCCGAGACAAAGTTCCATCCCTTGATACTATCTTTTTGATTTTGGGCCACAATGCAACCCACGCCCCCTTTAGCTCTTTCAGATATGGGTACACCACTGTAGAGCAACGTGTTGCCATCGAGATCCATGACTCCTTGTCCTTTTTTCTTCGTTTCCGTTATAGCCAGGATTTCTAGTTTTGCTTTCCTCATCTCTTCCACCAGCTCCTCTTCCTTCCCATTTATACTTCTTGTGTTCCAAGTTCCATAAGTCGTAGTCCGTAGTCCGTTCCAGTTCGTCGCCTTTAGAATCAGTCCGGTTTTCTCTCTTGTAGTTCGCGTAATCATGATTTAAAGCAAACAGGTGATTGGCCTGTTGTGCCTTTGCATGGTGGAGGGGCTGCCTCCTTACGGCCTCCATGCAGGCCGCCCTCCTCCTTTTTCATCCGGGCTTGGGACCGGCATTGGCGGAGTTCGAAATTCGCTCTTGCAGTAAATATGAGCCAGTGTCCGTTACTAAAAATCGGAAAAAATAATGCTTTAAAAAAATCTATTTCACGGAAAAATGAATGAAGCTTATTAATAATGACAATGTTGTAAATTACAGGGAATTATAAAATAAAAACAATTCAAACTTTAAAAAAAAAAGTATTATTATCATGGTCAGAGCCTGCCCTGGGGTTGCTTTAAGGTTGTACGAGGTTTCGTTTTGTCACCACACACCCCTGTACCGTATTGTATTGTTCTCTTATGAAGGTCAGTTTCATGCTCCTGACTTGGATTACACTATAATTTCCACAGTTTATTTTAAATTTATGCACCCTGTCATGGCGGCGCCCGTTGGGACTGAGAAGGCCTCCTTGCTCCTCTTGTGGTGTGCAGCCGACAGTTGTGGAGGACTTGTTCTCCAATTTGTCCTTTCCACATGGGCATACATCTGTCTGTCCGATTTTCAGTTTGTTATACAGCGAGTACTCGAAATTAGGACCACCCGAACGACCCCACCACCCCGATACTGGTAGGTATCGTGGGACTAACCACACTGCTAACTATTATCTTTAACCTACGCGAGACAACGATGAACGAGAGCAGGAGGGGACTTAATATAACGGCACGTTCCACCGCATTAGCGTCAACGACCACCGGATTAAGCCTGATATTCATCCGCGTCGGAACTAGTTTGCCTCCTTCAAAAGTATCGAATAATTTCGCTATAAAAGATGCAAATTAATTGAAATTTAATGAAAACAAAATTAATGGGTTTTATGGGCTCTTTAAGAACCGCTGTAGCGCTGTTGTTAGTGCACTGGCTTCCTAGCTTGGTGGTCCATGGTTTGATCCTCAGTTGAGGTGGGATATTTTAGACTGCAAACGTCTCCAGAGTCGACCCAGCCTCATGAACAGGGTACCACAGCAACTCTGGGAAGGTGATGCTGACCACATCACCATCACACTTAATGTATGGTCAAGAAAATATGGGCCTAACACCATATTATCAGTATGCCTCAATAGGCATGTAACGGCATCCTTTACTGTTACTCCTTTATGGGCTCTTTCGTATCGGTGGGTTGCCGTACGTCGAGACCGAGCAAGCCGAGACCTTACTGTAATCACTTACTTACTTAGTCGTTTCCTTTCTACCGTGAGGTATAGAGGTTTGGAAGAGAGAGCGCCAGATTATCCTATCGGCTGTCTTCCTCCTGGCCTGGTTCCATTCTAGTCCTCGGTCCTTCAAAGATTGTCTAATGTTATCTTCCCAGCGGACTCTGGGTCGTCCTGGGTGTCTGGATCCCTGGCTCTTTGTTTTCCATGCTTGTCGTGGTAGCCGATCTTCTCCCATTCTGCAGACATGGCCAAATCATCTTAGTTGGGACTGTTCTACTTGGGTCTGCAGGGGGTGGGATTTTAGGCCTTGACGTATCCTATTGTAATCACATGAAATGACAAATAAGATGAAGAAGCGGACATGAAAGAGCATACTCTAAAGAGTTGATGGCAAATTGTTTGAGGACTTGTAAGTCAGCGTCCTCCCCTGTCAAGTCCATGAAAGCCACGTATATATCATGGGACATGGGTAAGGCTTCCCAGGTAGCAGGGTCGTCTGAACTGATCACCAGTGGAATGTCTTGAGATATCAAAGGTGCCATGGCGTGATTTCTCAAGTCGGAGACTAAGCCGAGTAACTGAAAGCAAAACAGAAGAAAAAAGCAAATACAATTTATGAATAACTATTTCTCTATATAACTATTTAATCAAGTCATTAATTCATTAATTAATTATCAGCTCCTAGTAGAGCACATGTCTTCAACAGTTACACGCCAAGACTTCCTATTCCGGGCCATCAGTTGAAGGTGTGGCAGGGAGGTCAGCAGGTGAGACTGGTCATGACACCAAAAGCCTTATGTGACATTTAGCGTTGGTCATGGCATTAAATCGGCTTTATGTTAGTTTCCTCGAGAAAACTCTTTTCACTTGAGGGCACGGTATCAAAATGAGTTCAATCAATCACATTTAGTTCCCCAAAGGAGCATAGGCCTTCAACAAACACACGCCAAGTACTCCTGTCACGTGCCATCAGCTCAAGTTCTTTAGACATCTTTCTCATCATTTTCACATCTATCTCCATGTTCTCTCCATGTATTTTTTGTCTACCTTTGCCTATCTTTTCCTGGGGATTCCAGATCATGGACTGCGGTGATATGTTATCACGAGGATTCCTCAGTGTGTGTCTGATCCATCACCATCGTCTTCTTCTTATCTCTTGCTCCACAGGCACTAGTCTAGTTCTTGTCATCAGTTCCACATTGGTTCCTTATTCTACGCAAGCACACATTTATAGACGTCTTAGGTTTATGATTGTTTTTGTCCATGTTTCAGAGCCATACAATAGGATTGACTTGACACTTGATTAGAAGATTCTTATTTTTGTGTTGGACTTGATTTGACCGAGCAAAATGTTTGTTCCTGACCTTCAAGACTCCATTATACGCGGTATTCTCTAGTCTCATTTTTACTACTTGGACCCAAAGATGCAGCAATAGAGAATGCAGTCAGCGACCCATAGCTTAACTGCTTGCATCAGGATCAGCGAACCAGAGCTGGTCAAGGCCCTACTCCACCTCCACGTGGTGGTCTTGGAAACAGATTGCATCACTGCAGTCTGGCTGAGCGAGTAGGGATCGCAGTGGGAAGGCAAACCCGGTCCCAAAAAGTACCGTGCAGAAGTCGGATATGTCGACCGAAAGGTGCAGATATAACAGCTTAGGCGTAAACAGACACAACGCAACCACCGTCCTTTTCAGGACGAACGAGGAAGAAGAAGAATTTTTACTACTGGTTATTGAAAACAGAACGTTGCAGTATCATTCAACAAGAAATCAAGCCACGGACACGACAACAGATGAACAAACTTTACTGCAAGATGGAAGCCGAAAGGAAGCCACTGCCGAGACCAAGGTGCAAAGCATGAACCAGAGTTGGGGAACTGCACGAAGGGTGGCCACCGACCGAGCAAAGTGAAGACAGTTTGTTCCTGCCCTTTCAAGACGCCACTAGGCGTGATGTCCACCGACTGCTTTGTCAGTCAGGGGCTAAGGATCCACGAATTATCATTCAACATATTGCCACTGAGTATAACAGCCATAGAATAGTCAGTTTAGTTAAAAGTAGCAACATCATACACACCCATTCCTGGTTGCACGAATTAAAAAAAAATGTGTGGAATTCCAGTATTATTAAACGTTTGATAAATCCTATATTTCAGTAACATTGATCTCTCCACAGACCTGAGAACCAATTGTCAATTGGTTTAGTTCCCCGGGGGTCTCTGATAAGATAACGAAAGAACAGACGCACTGCTCAGTCTGGAATGTCGTGAGAGGAATTAACGTTGTGCCTGGAGCTGGTAACTTCCTTGTGTAAAATAACTTGCTACATAATCACATAGTGAAGAGAAGTGGAGACAGAAATGAACGGGTGCTGAAGGCATAGACAGATCTGGAACGGCTTGTGCGGGGCAGCAGGACTTGAAGTAAGGTGTTCAAGGCCTTATCTCCTAGGGACAATCATGAACACGTAGGGCTATGTTGATGCTCACAACATTACTTCGAAATCCGTATTTAAAATCGTAGCCAGTTTGTTGTCTTTCACATGCATGCACGCGGATTTAAGGTTTGGTTTTGTCATAATGCGAACATACATGTTAGCATCCTTTGATTTAGACAGTGCTTATGTTGTGCGTCAATGCGTCTTACTGTTTGTTGAAGTTTGTTGAACAAAGACAACAACCAAAAAGCTACAGATTTTCATAAATGGGTGCTTGCGTAGAATAGAAGGATTGAAGTGATATGACAAGATCACTAATGTGGAACTGATGACAAGAACCAGACAAGTGTCAGTGGAACAAGGGATGAGAAGAAGACGCTGGTGATGGATCAGACACACATTGAGGAAACCTGTTGATAGCATAAGACGGCAGTGCTTAGTCTGGAATCCGCAGGGTAAGAAAGATACAGTAAGACCAAGGAACACACGGAGAAGAGAACTGGAGGCATATGAGAGTGATGAAGAAGACATGGACAGACTGTGAACTGATGGCACGGAACAGAAAGACTTGAAATGTTTGCTGCAGGTCTATGGTGGGAACTGGTGGGATGATGATAAAATGTGTCCCTAAATGCCTGACCACACACCTGATTGGATAAAGGACTGACTTCGATAGCCACTTTCTTCGCTTTAACCATTTCCACCAGCTTTGGATGCTTGACCAGACCAAAACCATGGCCAATGCGAGTGGTATTCAGCAGCAGAGCGTCTACCAAGTTGTAGTCTACGTCTGTACCCTGCCACTCTGTGGAACGAGTTCAAAGAAATGTTTCAGGCAACGCTTTCAAAGAAAACTAACGTGGAACTATTATGCTTTCATTGTCTTTTCTTATCTTTTATATGATGTGCCAAATTTTTGCCGAGATTACAAACACCAAGTAATCTAAGCTGTTCAACTGTATTTACTTTAATTCTACTTACAATTACTTAGTCGTTCCTGTTCTACCCTGGGCTGTAGAGCTTTGCCACAGAGAGCACCAATTTATCCTATCGGCAGTCTTCCTCCTGGACTGATTCCATTCTAGTCCTCGGACCTTCAGAGACTGCTTAATGTTGTCCTCTCAGCAGACTCTGGGTTGTCCTGGAGGTTTGGATCACTGGCTCTTAGTTTCCCATACCTGTCATGGTAGCCGATATTCTGCAGACATAGCTAAACCATCGCAGTTGGGAATGTTCTTCTCGGGTCTGCAGGGGCTCTGTTTTGAGACCTTGCCTTATCGTCTAGTTGGGGAGCATGTCTTGTTACTGCAACCGCATTGCTGAGATACCTCATTTCCAAGGTTTGGTACTGGCTTTTGTGGGTTTAGTCATTGCCCATGACTCATATCCATATGCCAAGGCTGGGACATAGATGGAGCGGTGTACAGCCATCTTCGCCCTCTTGCTGATCTCTTTCTGCTGAGGAATCCTCGATTTACGGCATGAAAAAGTCTCCTAGCTGCCGCTCCTTGGGCATCCAACTCTTCTCTGATGCCTCCTTTCCGGTCTGTGACAGCTCCAAAGTATTTTAACTGTATGACTTGCTCCAGGATCTGTTCTCCCAGCATAATCTGATGTCTCCTTCCCTCTCGTGATATCACCATGGTTTTTGTTTTGGAGCTGCTGATAACCATCCCTCACATCACCAGTTCTTCCTTTCAGACTTGCAGGTTGGATTGAAGATGTGCCTCTGATTAAGTAATCAGATCAATATTGTCGGCAAATGCCAGCTCTGACAAACAGATCTGTCTCATCTTCCAGTACCCCACTGAATACTTTTTGGTCATTTCCTTAAATGCTTTGATGACATCGTCCATGAGTAGTATGAAAAGATAAGGTGACAGGATATCACCATGTCTTACACCAGTAGTGGTCCTGAACTGTCCTGACATGGTTTACGTCCTCACATAATTTCTGATAGTCATAGAAGCTCTGTACAGCATGGATCAGAGGTGCTGGAATGTTCTTCCTTGTCAAACAGTCCCAAAGTTTGCTCCAGGGGACCTTGTCAAATGCCTTCTCTAGATCCAAGAAACAAAGGTGCATCTCACCTTTATTCTCAAGGGCTTTTTCACTCAGCTGCCTGAGTGTGAAGATAAGGTCTTGAGTACTTCGGTTTGCTCTGATGCCACACTGGACCTCATTCATTTGCGGCTCAGCTAGGCATCTGAGTCTCTGCTCCAGTAATGTAGAGTAAATCTTACCAGGGACACTAAGCAGGGAAATGCCTCTATGATTTCCGTACTGTCATTTGAAAATCCGTTGGTACGTCCTGTGTCGCCAAGCTGCCTGTAGGACCCACAGGAGCAATAGGTTACCTACTGCTCCCATATACGTAACCATTTCTGGTGTTATACCATCATATCCTGCTGTTTTGCTCACCTTGATTTTCTCCAGTGCTGCCTTCAGTTCTTCCATCTTGATGCAATCTTCATCACCATTGGTTTCCTCGTCTGTGATAGTGGATATCATTTCTGAGGCTGGAGCTCTGAGAAATATTCTTTCCATCTTGCTATCATTTCCTTTGGGGTAGTAAGCAATTTGTCTTGTTTTTCTTTTATAAATTTAAGAGGGCACTGTTTTTCCTTCCTCGTGTTCTTTAGGGTCTTGTAGAAAAATTTATGATTTTCTTGAGCACCTTTTTCTAGCTTTTCTCCAAATTCTTTCCATGATTTCTGTTTTGCTGCTGGCACCTTGTTCTCTGCTTCTGTCCTGAGTATCACACTTTATATTTCTCTGTTTTTCCTGCTGTGTTTTTAGCTTTTAAGTATTGTATCCATGCCATTTCCTTTTCTCTTATTTTCTCTTTAACTTCTTCTGTCCACCAAGGTATCCTCTTTATCTTCTTCCCAAGTCGAACAGCACCACATACTTTTGCTGCAGCTGTTTTTATGATATCATTAAATTTCAGCTAGAGAGGTTTCTAGGTCATTTGATCCTTTTTCTAAGTTTCTCACTGCTGTCACAATAAAGCCCCTGACACCTCGTCTTAATTTCTGGCTCTCTTAGCTTGTGGGCCTTAATGGTCATCTCTCCTGCTTGATTATTTATTTTATTGCGTTAAGATGGGCAATGCCTTGGACGTGCAACTCTTTCAGTTGTTATTTTAATTGTTAGCAGGTAGTGATCACTTCCAGTCTCTGGCCCTCTCCAGACACTAGCATCCCGCACATACTTTAATGACCTCTTCCTATCAATAGCTTAGTCAATGGCTGATATCTCATTCTTCGTTGGTTCACATCTGGTGTATGTATGCATGCACATATGTAAGATCTTTGTGTTCGTAATGACAAGGTTTGCTCCGTGCAGAATCTAAGGAGTCGCTTTCCATTGTCAGTTATTGAATCTTCTTCATATCTCATCAAGAAAGATAATTTCGTCCAAGCAGTCATCCACTGTCTTTTGAAGCAGCTCAAAAAATTCCTCTTTGACATCTGCTCGCTCATCGTCGTTTGGCCAATACACAATGACAAGGTTGACTATGGTTTCTCCTTCTTTCAGATTTAGCACCATAATGCGCCAAGTTTCACCCTTGGATGTTATTTATTTGACTTTTAACCATAACCCAGCCCCCTTTAGCTCTTTCGTTTGTGGGGACTCCACTGTAGAGCAGCATGTTGCCACTGAGGTCCACAACTCCTTGACCTTTTTTCTTAGTTTTTGTCAGAGCTAGGATTTCCAATTTTGTTTTCCTCATTTCCTCCGCTATCTCCTCCGCTTTCCCATTATTACTTCTACAGTTCATGGTTCCATAAATCGTCGTCCGTAATTCGTGCCATTTCGTCACTTTTAAGATCAGTCCAGTTTTCTCTCCGATGGTTCTTGTAACAGTACAAGGTATTTTAATAAAACAGGTGATAGACCTGTTGTGCCTTTGCAAGGTGGAGGAGCTGCCTCCTACGGCCTCCATGCATGCCGCCCTCCTCCTTTTTCATCCGGGCTTGGGACCGGCCTAGGCTGAGTTTTTACCTATTTCATAAAATTAAATTTTCACATTGTGTGTGTGTGTGTGTGTTTGTGTGTTTGTGTGTGTGTGTGTGTGTGTGTGTGTGTGTGTGTGTGTGTGTGTGTGTGTGTGTGTGTGTGTGAATTATCTTCTCATTATTAGCTCCGTAAAGAGCATGCGGTATTATTGCATTTTGTCCCATTATCGGAAATATGAACTAGAGAACTTCATGTATCTGTAGCAATATGTTTTACACGATGAGGTCGCCAGTAGTAGAGTATGCGCAAAACAGGTCGCATTCTGCAGGAGCGCTGCAGGAGCGCCTGCAGGAGCATGACTTTTATATAGCAAAAATTCTGCAGGAGCGCTGCAGGGGCAAGATGGCGGACTTGAGATAACAAGGGGAGGTTATATGGGACAAGATGGCGGACTTGAGATAACAAGGGGGAGATAAGTAGGTTGTTGTATTGCATGACTTTTTATATAAGGAAATACTCAGTGTGCGGGTGGAGCAGCAGGCGGAGGGTGATGACTTTTTATATAAGGAAAATGTGCAGGTGGAGCATCAGGCGGAGGGTGATGAGTTTTTATATAAGGAAAATGTGCAGGTGGAGCATCAGTCGGATTGTGATGACTTTTTATATAAAGAAATACTCATTGTGCAGGTGGAGCATCAGGCGGAGGGTGATGACTTTTTATATAAGGAAAATGTGCAGGTGGAGCATCAGGCGGAGGGTGATGGCTTTTTATATAAGGAAATACGCATTGCGCAGGTGGAGCATCAGGCGGAGGGTGATGACTTTTTATATATAAGGAAAATGTGCAGGTGGAGCATCAGGCGGAGGGTGATGACTTTTTATATAAGGGATTGAGGTGGAGCATCAGGTGTTGGTGCATGACTTTTTATATAAGGAAATACGCATTGCGCAGGTGGAGCATCAGGCGGAGGGTGATGACTTTTTATATAAGGGATTGAGGTGGAGCATCAGGCGGCGGGTGATGACATTTTATATAAGGGATTGAGGTGGAGCAGCAGGTGTTGGTGCATGACTTTTTATATAAGGAATTGAGGAGGAGGAGAGGAGGAGGCGCATGACTTTTTATATAAGGAATTGAGGAGGAGGAGAGAAGGAGGTACATGACTTTATATATAAGGAAAATGTGCAGGTGGAGCATCAGGCGGAGGGTGATGACTTTTTATATAAGAAAATAATCAGTGTGCAGGTGGAGCAGCAGGCGTTGGTACATGACTTTTTATATAAGGAAATACTCAGTGTGCAGGTGGAGGATCAGGCGGCGGGTGATGACATTTTATATAAGGGATTGAGGTGGAGCAGCAGGTGTTGGTGCATGACTTTTTATATAAGGAATTGAGGTGGAGCAGCAGGCGGAGGGTGATGACTTTTTATATAAGGAAAATGTGCAGGTGGAGCATCAGGCGTTGGTACATGACTTTTTATATAAGGAAATACGCATTGCGCAGGTGGAGCAACAGGCGGAGGGTGATGACTTTTTATATAAGGAAAATGTGCAGGTGGAGCATCAGGCAGAGGGTGATGACATTTTATATAAGGAAATACTCATTGTGCAGGTGGAGCATCAGGCAGGGGGTGATAACTTTTTATATAAGGAAAATGTGCAGGTGGAGCATCAGGCGGATGCGTATGACTTTTTATAAAACATGGCGGACTTGAGATAATAAGAAGAGGTTATATGGCGCAAGATGGTGGGATGACTTTTTATATAAGGAATTGAGGAGGAGGGTAGGATGAGCAGGGTGACTTTTTATATAGTAATATATTAGTGTTTATTTTTAGATAACAAGAAGACGTTATTTATAGACATATATTAACTCTGCAGGAGTGATGCAGGGGCAAGATGGCGGAATGACTTTTTATATAAGGAATTGAGGAGGAGGGTAGGAGTAGGTAAATGACTTTTTATATAGTAATATATTAGTGTTTTTTTTAGATAACAAGAAGGCGTTATTTATAGACATATATTAATTCTGCAGGAGTGATGCAGGGGCAAGATGGCAGGATGACGTTTCATATAAGGGAAATGTGGTGAAGCTTTGTGGTGGCGCGTGACTTTTTTATAGCACTATATTAGTTCGCTAATAGTGTGTTGTGGTCGAGTGGAGGTTTTTTGTGTGGTGGGGGTGACGTTGAAATTTCAGGAGGTGAACAAGAGGGCGGGGTGATTTTTATATAAGGAAAATGTGGTGGAGCGCCAGCGGAGCTCAGACCCAAGATGGTGGGGTGACTTTTTTATATAGTAATATATTAATGTTTATTTTTAGGTAACAAGAAGACGTTATTTATAGACTTGAGAATTTTAGATGTTGAGGGGAGATGTGGTGACGTTGTCAGGATGCCCCTGTGTACATTTTTGGGGTGTAGCAGGCGAGTGGACCAGCATTGAGAGGTGGGAGTGAAGAGACGTCGGTGACGAGGTACCGGTGTAATATAGCAGGTGGGGTTAGGTTAGGGCGGATTTTTGTGTGTTGTGGAATTGTTTTGTTATGTGTGTTGGTGTGTTTGTTTATACAGTCTACAACCGCGTGCCTTTTATATAACGAAAATGTGTTGGACGAACGTGGAGGAGGAGAAGTCTTGGTATATAGTAATATATAAGTTCATTAATGGCGGGCGTGTTGTGTGATGCTTATTTCACAAACAGTTATACGTACATATTTCAGATAGGTAGCCAATATTACAACAGTTAGACGCTGTTTAGTTATACATATATAGAAATATAATAGAGAAAACACTAGATACATTTTATATATTTATTGACAAAGTTAGTTGATCTATGGGTGACGTATAACCGCACTTCTTTTTCGTATACCACTAGGAGCCCTCAGAACACAGGCGGTTCGGATTACTTGACGAGTCTGTCACGTCTTTTTCGCGTAACCATCTTCAACAAGGTGAGTGTCTGTCGTTATCACGCCATTGTCTATGAAAGGAAAAAAACAGGCTTGGGGTGGGTTAACCAGGGTCTGACTAAACGCGTAATTAATCGCGAGAGGTGTGTTGTATTATGTGTTGTATGATTTCTTGGTTGTTGTACAGAGTGGGAGATCTTGTCGGCCAGGTAGTTTATGTGTTGTTGCATATACCTGTAGGTATCTGTGTGTGTGTCTGTAGGTAGTTGTATACAGAGAGTTTAGATGTTGAGCATCAACATATGTCACTTTAGCTTTCTTGGTTAACATAGATTGTACAGGGTTAAATATTTTAGAAAAGTTGTGCCCCGATTGATCGTGTACAGAATACTTTATTATAGAACAACGTGTCTCAAACGGTTTAGTCTAAGAACCCCATGAGGTCTTACAAATTATTGAGGTCCCAGAAATCTTTTGTAGATAAGAGTTGTACCCCGAGGATATGACAATATCAAAGAAGGTGTTCGATTATAAGGAACATAGTGTTCACCTCGCTGACCCCCAAATAGGCTTGCCGCGCACCATATTTTGAGAATCACCGTTCGTATGTCTTTCTTTATACAGTCACCGCCTTCCACGCGAACCAACTTAGAACACGGGGATAATCGATAAGAAATTTCATTACAGGCCATGTTTAATCAGAACGAGATGTGTTTGCTTAAACGATCCCTTGTCGAAAATATGACTTATTTTAAACAGCTGTTACCCGCATGTCTTTGTTACAAGGTTCACTTATCAAGAAGAGGAAGCATATTTCTCATTGCGGCCAGTGTTATTTTTTTTCCGGAGTATTTTCAGTTGTCTTCAACGTACTTTCAGGCGTCGTAAATGTACTTTTAATTGTTTTCATTGTAATTTCAGTTGTCTTCCTTGTACTTTTAAGTGGCTTCATCGTACTTTCAGTTGTCGCTTACGTACCTTAATTTGTCTTCAATGCCCTTTCTGATGTCTCGAACGCACTTATGTCTTGAACATATTTGCAGTTGTTTTCATCGTACTTTCAGATGTCTGCCGTACTTTCTATTGCAAACTGGAGTCTAAATAATCTTTTTACTCAATTTTTAGTTTTAGTTATTGATTTGTAATGAAAACACACTCGCAGATAATACACTTGTGGGGCTGTCGAATCGTGGGGTGTGTTGGGGTATGGGTTTTTGTGTGCCGGTATTTTAATTGTTGTATATACAATATGTATAGATCGGCGTGAAGTGTTAGAGATCTGTACTAGTTCTACCATCGAACTTGCGTCCTGGTAGTGTGTGTTGTTTATTTTACATATAGACAGGTATTCATATACACGATGTTACAGCAGTTATACGGTAAATAGTCATATATACATAGGTGAATAATAGGAAGACTTTGAGATTTTTAGATAACAAGAAACCGATAATAGGGAGACGATATATTTAGACTTTGAGATAATAGGAAGACGATGTATTTAGATATATTTAGTTATACATATATTTAGACTGATTTTTAAAATGTATGTTACAACAGGTAAAGGATATTGGCGGTATCTGTGGATACGTAAGCTGGTACCTCGTGTAAAGTCTTTCCGACAGAGCTCATAAGAAAAACGAGGCATAGAGTGCACGGTTTTTACAATGACATGAACGTGTTGGCGTGGGGAGAAAAAAAAACCCCGATAGCAAAAATACACACACCTGTCTATTGATCTCTTCATTTGGCTATGAAACCAGCCTTGTTTGCGCGCTAACAACTTCCTTAATCGAAAAACTAAGCGATAAGAAATATTTAATTTACTCGGTCATACATTTTTTTCTAAGATACATTTAGCTGTCGCTATCAGGAAATCTTATACTAACTGTTTCGCCTCTTAAATTTACAAGCTTATTTTTGTGTGAGAGAGTGAATTGTTAGAGACTTATCTATGCTACGTCTACCATGAAGAAGTGGCGTGATGTGTTAGAGACATGATTATACCAGGTTCGGGAGTGAGAGGTGAATGCGTTTCGTGGTAACAGCTGGTTTATTAGCCAGAACCCTAATCGATACCCAACGTGCTGTTGAACAAATATTCAGTGTTAGCTTTTCTTGATTTGCGAGAGTCTGTCACTATGAGTTATCTGTAAGATTTTACATAGTATTTTTAAGGCGTTTATTTTCTAAAATATTGTGTGTGTTCGTAAGCAATAACACGGGCTTTACAAATTGATTGTTCCAAAACCTTCAGGCAACTATGTTACTACTTGTCTTGAGAAAAAGAACTTTTTATAAACACTCTTGAGTGAATTCCCATTTTTTTTTCCTACCAGCTATAGAATAAAGAGGGAAATATATTTTTAAAACTAATACCTGTTATAGAGGCAGATGAGTAAGGGTTGGTATGATGGGGATGTTTTTGTGTTGTGTTATGTGTGTAGCTAGTGATAATATGATAGGGAATTCCGTTGTTGGGTGAATGTAACTACATATTAACACATGCACTCGGTCACGTGGTAGTTTTCTTTATTATTTATATTATATCATGAGTAATAAAATATACTTACCCCAATGTTCAGTTAATGTTATGTAAAGCCATCTCGGATGTGGTGGATATGGTCAACACATCGTAGACTTCCCTGTCTCACCCGGGTATACAGACTTTGAAATCCAACACGTGACAACACCTCAACACTTGGTGGTTTATCTTTCGACGAAATACCGACGAGGTCCCGCAGACACGGTAGATGGAAGGTAGTGAAACGTCTTTCTTGCTTAATTGTATTGTCGTACAACTTTCAAACTTTAGTGAAAGGTTTTCTTCCAAACACCAAAGACGATCCCAAAATTTTCTCTTAGGCCTCCACAAAGTGGCCAACCTATAGGTAAATAGATCAACCGTCAAATACTTCTTTAAAAAATTTCTCACCACTTGTCAAAAAAATATATCCCCCTTATCAATCAAATTTCGCCCCCTCGACAAAGAAATTTCGACCCTTTGTTAAAAAAATACTTCCCCTTGCCAAAAAATACTACCCCTTTGTTAAAAAAATACTTCCCCTTGCCAAAAAATACTCACCCTTATCAATCAAATTTCACCCCCTCGACAAAGAAATTTCGACCCTTTGTTAAAAAATACTCCCCCTTGCCAAAAAAAAATACTACCCCTTTGTTAAAAAAATACTTCCCCTTGCCAAAAAATACTCCCCTTTTATCAATCAAATTTCACCCCCTCGACAAAGAAATTTCGACCCTTTGTTAAAAAAATACTTCCCCTTGCCAAAAAAATACTACCCCTTTGTTAAAAAAATACTTCCCCTTGCCAAAAAAGACTGCCCCTTGTCAAAAAAAATTTCACCCTATTGGTAATCAAACTTCTTCCTATTATCAAAAAATACTCACCCTTGGTAAATACTTACAGTTCCGGTCTTCAACCCGCTCCCCAACGGTTTAAACACTTCATCACTTCTTGTCGTGTGATAAATTATTCTATCCAGAGACCGTCCTTTCTCTCACACGATCACCTTGTGATAAAACTATTTCTTACCCCTTACTTTCACATTGTCATCACTATCATCTCGGCTCAGACAGCACTATAAACATCTATTACCTACCTGATAAAAGCTACGACAAACGTTATCTACCAGTTGTATAGCAACGCCCTTTATCAGTTGCATATAAAGTAACTACATATACACAAGGTATAAGTGATGCACCGCACACAACCCATAGGGCAGACCCAGTTTTAACTGGGCACCAGAGGAACTCTGGAATGGTTAAGGAGGCCGGTCCGATGCTGGTTACAGCATCGGGCCGGCTGACTTAACACCTCGTGCATCACTTATACCTTGTGTATATGTAGTTACTTTATATGCAACTGATAAAGGGCGTTGCTATACAACTGGTAGATAACGTTTGTCGTAGCTTTTATCAGGTAGGTAATAGATGTTTATAGTGCTGTCTGAGCCGAGATGATAGTGATGACAATGTGAAAGTAAGGGGTAAGAAATAGTTTTATCACAAGGTGATCGTGTGAGAGAAAGGACAGTCTCTGGATAGAATAATTTATCACACGACAAGAAGTGATGAAGTGTTTAAACCGTTGGGGAGCGGGTTGAAGACCGGAACTGTAAGTATTTACCAAGGGTGAGTATTTTTTGATAATAGGAAGAAGTTTGATTACCAATAGGGCGAAATTTTTTTTGACAAGGGGCAGTATTTTTTGGCAAGGGGAAGTATTTTTTTAACAAAGGGGTAGTATTTTTTTGGCAAGGGGAAGTATTTTTTTAACAAAGGGTCGAAATTTCTTTGTCGAGGGGGTGAAATTTGATTGATAAGGGGGAGTATTTTTTGGCAAGGGGAAGTATTTTTTTAACAAAGGGCTAGCATTTTTTTTGGCAAGGGGGAGTATTTTTTTAACAAAGGGTCGAAATTTCTTTGTCAAGGGGGTGAAATTTGATTGATAAGGGTGAGTATTTTTTGGCAAGGGGAAGTATTTTTTTAACAAAGGGGTAGTATTTTTTTGGCAAGGGGAAGTATTTTTTTAACAAAGGGTCGAAATTTCTTTGTCGAGGGGGCGAAATTTGATTGATAAGGGGGATATATTTTTTTGACAAGTGGTGAGAATTTTTTTAAAGAAGTATTTGACGGTTGATCTATTTACCTATAGGTTGGCCACTTTGGGGAGGCCTGGGAGAAAATTTTGGGATCGTCTTTGGTGTTTGGAAGAAAACCTTTCACTAAAGTTTGAAAATTGTACGACAATACAACTAAGCAAGAAAGACGTTTCACTACCTTCCATCTACCGTGTCTGCGGGACCTCGTCGGTATTTCGTCAAAAGATAAACCACCAAGTGTTGAGGTGTTGTCACGTGTTGGATTTCAAAGTCTGTATAACAGAGTGAGACAGGGAAGTCTACGATGTGTTGACTATATCCACCACATCCGAGATGGCTTTACATAACATTAACTGAACATTGGGGTAAGTAGATTTTATTACTCATGATATAATATAAATAATAAAGAAAACTACCACGTGACCGAGTGCATGTGTTAATATGTAGTTACATTCACCCAACAACGGAATTCCCTATCATATTATCACTAGCTACACACACAACACAACACAAAAACATCCCCATCATACCAACCCTTACTCATCTGCCTCTATAACAGGTATTAGTTTTAAAAATATATTTCCCTCTTTATTCTATAGCTGGTAGGAGAAAAAAAATGGGAATTCACTCAAGAGTGTTTATAAAAAGTTCTTTTTCTCAAGTCAAGTAGTAACATAGTTGCCTGAAGGTTTTGGAACAATCAATTTGTAAAGCCCGTGTTATTGCTTACGAACACACACAATATTTTAGAAAATAAACGCCTTAACAAAACTATGTAAAATCTTACAGATAACTCATAGTGACAGACTCTCGCAAATCAAGAAAAGCTAACACTGAATATTTGTTCAACAGCACGTTGGGTATCGATTAGGATTCTGGATAATCAACCAGCTGTTACCACGAAACGCATTCACCTCTCACTCCCGAACCTGGTATAATCATGTCTCTAACACATCACGCCACTTCTTCATGGTAGACGTAGTATAGATAAGTCTCTAACAATTCACTCTCCCACACAAAAATAAGCTTGTAAATTTAAGAGGCGAAACAGTTAGTATAAGATTTCCTGATAGTGACAGCTAAAATGTATCTTAGAAAAAAATGTATGACCGAGTAAATTAAATATTTCTTATCGCTTAGTTTTTCGATTAAGGAAGTTGTTAGCGCGCAAACAAGGCTGGTTTCATAGCCAAATGAAGAGATCAATAGACAGGTGTGTGTATTTTTGCTATCGGGGTTTTTTTTTCCTCCCCACGCCAACACGTTCATGTCATTGTAAAAACCGTGCACTCTATGCCTCGTTTTTCTTGTGAGCTCTGTCGGAAAGACTTTACACGAGGTACCAGCTTACGTATCCACAGATACCGCCAATATCCTTTACCTGTTGTAACATACATTTAAAAAAATCAGTCTAAATATATGTATAACTAAATATATCTAAATACATCGTCTTCCTATTATCTCAAAGTCTAAATATATCGTCTCCCTATTATCGGTTTCTTGTTATCTAAAAATCTCAAAGTCTTCCTATTATTCACCTATGTATATATGACTATTTACCGTATAACTGCTGTAACATCGTGTATATGAATACCTGTCTATATGTAAAATAAACAACACACATTACCAGGACGCAAGTTCGATGGTAGAACTAGTACATGTCTCTAACACTTCACGCCGATCTATACATATTGTATATACAACAATTAAAATACCGGCACACAAAAACCCATACCCCAACACACCCCACGATTCGACAGCCCCACAAGTGTATTATCTGCGAGTGTGTTTTCATTACAAATCAATAACTAAAACTAAAAATTGAGTAAAAAGATTATTTAGACTCCAGTTTGCAATAGAAAGTACGGCAGACATCTGAAAGTACGATGAAAACAACTGCAAATATGTTCAAGACATAAGTGCGTTCGAGACATCAGAAAGGGCATTGAAGACAAATTAAGGTACGTAAGCGACAACTGAAAGTACGATGAAGCCACTTAAAAGTACAAGGAAGACAACTGAAATTACAATGAAAACAATTAAAAGTACATTTACGACGCCTGAAAGTACGTTGAAGACAACTGAAAATACTCCGGAAAAAAAAATACACTGGCCGCAATGAGAAATATGCTTCCTCTTCTTGATAAGTGAACCTTGTAACAAAGACATGCGGGTAACAGCTGTTTAAAATAAGTCATATTTTCGACAAGGGATCGTTTAAGCAAACACATCTCGTTCTGATTAAACATGGCCTGTAATGAAATTTCTTATCGATTATCCCCGTGTTCTAAGTTGGTTCGCGTGGAAGGCGGTGACTGAATAAAGAAAGACATACGAACGGTGATTCTCAAAATATGGTGCGCGGCAAGCCTATTTGGGGGTCAGCGAGGTGAACACTATGTTCCTTATAATCGAACACCTTCTTTGATATTGTCATATCCTCGGGGTACAACTCTTATCTACAAAAGATTTCTGGGACCTCAATAATTTGTAAGACCTCATGGGGTTCTTAGACTAAACCGTTTGAGACACGTTGTTCTATAATAAAGTATTCTGTACACGATCAATCGGGGCACAACTTTTCTAAAATATTTAACCCTGTACAATCTATGTTAACCAAGAAAGCTAAAGTGACATATGGTGATGCTCAACATCTAAACTCTCTGTATACAACTACCTACAGACACACACACAGATACCTACAGGTATATGCAACAACACATAAACTACCTGGCCAACAAGATCTTCCACTCTGTACAACAACCAAGAAACCATACAACACATAATACAACACGTATGCACCAACACATAAACTACCTGGCCGACAAGATCTCCCACTCTGTACAACAACCAAGAAACCATACAACACATAATACAACACACCTCTCGCGATTAATTACGCGTTTAGTCAGACCCTGGTTAACCCACCCCAAGACTGTTTTTTTTCCCTTCATAGACAATGGCGTGATAACGACAGACACTCACCTTGTTGAAGATGGTTACGCGAAAAAGACGTGACAGACTCGTCAAGTAATCCGAACGGCCTGTGTTCTGAGGGCTCCTAGTGGTATACGAAAAAGAAGTGCGGTTATACGTCACCCATAGATCAACTAACTTTGTCAATAATTATATAAAATGTATCTAGTGTTTTCTCTATTATATTTCTATATATGTATAACTAAATAGCGTCTAACTGTTGTAATATTGGCTACCTATCTGTAATATGTACGTATAACTGTTTGTGAAATAAGCATCACACAACACGCCCGCCATTAATGAACTTATATATTACTATATATCAAGACTTCTCCTCCTCCACGTTCGTCCAACACATTTTCGTTATATAAAAGGCACGCGGTTGTAGACTGTATAAACAAACACACCAACACACATAACAAAACAATTCCACAACACACAAAAATCCGCCCTAACCTAACCCCACCTGCTATATTACACCGGTACCTCGTCACCGACGTCTCTTCACCCCCACCTCTCAATGCTGGTCCACTCGCTTGCTACACCCCAAAAATGTACACAGGGGCATCCTGACAACGTCACCACATCTCCCCTCAACATCTAAAATTCTCAAGTCTATAAATAACGTCTTCTTGTTACCTAAAAATAAACACTAATATATTACTATATAAAAAAGTCACCCCACCATCTTGGGTCTGAGCTCCGCTGGCGCTCCACCACATTTTCCTTATATAAAAATCACCCCGCCCTCTTGTTCACCTCCTGAAATTTCAACGTCACCCCCACCACACAAAAAAAACCTCCACTCGACCACAACACACTATTAGCGAACTAATATAGTGCTATAAAAAAGTCACGCACCACCACAAAGCGCCACCACATTTCCCTTATATAAAACGTCATCCTGCCATCTTGCCCCTGCATCACTCCTGCAGAATTAATATATGTCTATAAATAATTTTATGTGTATTGCCACTAGCGACTTAAAGTTTTTAGATATAGTCAATTACCTAGCCCCCGGTTTTAGCTATAGCAAATATCTCGCGGCGTACAATGTTAAAGAAACCAAAGGATATTTTTGTTACGAGTACATAACAGATTTAGCAAAGTTAGACGAGACGGCGTTACCACCCCACTCGGCATTTTTTTCCAAACTTAAAAATACTAACATTTCCGTCGACGAGTACGCCGAGTGCCAGAAGGTGTGGGCCGATAACCACATGACCACTTTGCGCGATTTTCTGACGTGGTACAACAATAAAGACGTGCTCCCCTTCCTGGCAGCGTTAGACCGACAAGTTAGTTTTTACGCGCACCTAGGTGTAGACATGTTTAAAGATGCGATCTCCGTGCCCGGTGTCACGTTAAAGTACCTTTTCAAAACCCTCCCGCCCAACGTCATGTTTTCTTTATGTTCGAAGCAGGAGGCAGATTTACATAACATCTTGCGCCAAAACATCGTCGGAGGACCGTCAATTATTTTTCACAGGTTCCACGAGCAAGATAAAACCCGCATTAGAGGTGGCAAAACGTTCAAGCCATTAAAGGTTTTGATGCAAACGCCCTTTATTTGTGGGCGTTAATGCAGAAAATGCCCACTGACTTTCCCGTTAGACGGACTAGGGAGGATGGTTTCAAGCACCACAAACTTCACAAATACACCGTGCAGTGCCGCGATTATTTGGCTTGGGTCTCCCACCAAAATAAAGTGACCTTAAAAACCCAGTTTAACGGACGTGGGAAGGCGTTGGGTGATATATGCATTAGGGTAGACGGTTGGGACAAATACTCTCGTACCGCCTACCAGTTCCATGGGTGCCTATTCCACGGCCACCCTAACTGCCCACTAACCGCCGGTCGTGACGTTAACCCAGTCAACAACAAACCATTGGCTGAGCTGTACAGAGCGACGGTGGAAATAAGTTCTTATTTACGGGACGCTTGCAACGTTACCGTTGTCGAAATGTGGGAATGCGAGTGGCAGGCATTGAAGAAAACCGACCCATCAATCCGTCGTTTTCTGAACGCCACCTTCCCGACCCAGAAACCATCTTACACAAATGTCGGTACCCCATGACAAAAGAAAATATTCTCGCCTCGGTGCTGGACGAGACCTTGTTTGGTCTAGTCGAGTGTGACATCCATGTCCCCGACTCTTTAAAAGAACATTTCTCTGAGATGACGCCCATTTTTAAGAATGTTGACGTCACGATGGAAGATATTGGGCCTTTCATGCGGGAATACGCCGAAAAACATAAACTCCTGACTAACCCCAGACGGACGTTGATCGGGAGTTATGTGGGCAAGAAAATTCTCCTGACGACACCTCTGCTTTGCTGGTACTTAATCAAAGGCTTAGAAGTCACCTGTATCTACCATGTGCTTGAGTATACACCCGTGACGTGTTTCAAGCAGTTTGGGGACACTGTTTCGAACGCGCGTCGACATGGTGATACTGATCCTGCCTACGCCATTACCAGCGAGACCATGAAACTGCTAGGTAACGCGGCCTACGGCAAGACATTGACCAATAAGGCGAAGCACGTGGATGTCTCGTACACGATGGGCGAGGGTACCTCTGACCAAATAAACTCACCCCGCTTTAGGAAAATGACGTTAGTGGCGGACGACATATTCGAAGTAGAGAAACTGAAACAGACTATATGTTGGGACCTCCCCGTTCAGATAGGATTTTTCGTCTACCAATACGCTAAATTACGCATGTTAGAATTTTACTACGACTGTCTAGATAAATTTGTAGATAGGTCAGAATTTCAGTTGTGCGAGACGGACACAGACAGCCTTTACTTGGCCCTTAGTTCTGACAACTTAGCGGACGTTGTTAAGCCCGCTATGCGACGAGAATTTTATAGCTCCTACCACCAGTGGTTCACGCCGAGGTATGCCCCGACCATAGACCCGACTTTGTAGCTAGCGAGGGTAAAACGCGCGCCCTTTGTCAGAAATGCCACGAACAAATATTATTCGACAAGCGGACACCGGGCCTTTTTAAATTAGAATACGAAGGCAGAGGGATGGTTTCCCTCTGTAGCAAGACGTATCACTGTTTTGGCGACTACGACAAAACAACCACTAAAGGCTTGAACAAACACCACAACAAAGTTGACAAACACACCTTCTTAGAAGTCCTCAACACACAACAAGCACAGGGTGGGAAAAATATCGGGTTCCGGGCACACAAATCCTCCATCTACACATATGAACAACACCGCAACGCCCTATCTTACTTTTACATAAAACGACAGGTGCATCCCGACAACGTCACCACATCACCCCTCAACATCTAAACTGTCTTCCACTATGTACACACAAAACACAATACACAGACACCCACAGGTATATACAACACACACCTCTATTTCTTACGACGTGACGACACCCCTCAAGGTCTGGCCTGCAGCTGTGATATTTTTATTGTAAATATTGTATATTTTGAACATACATCCTTCCTATATAATTCCTCTATGTATTATTGTACATATCACTATGTGAAAATATCAATGTTTGATAATGTTAAAAAATACAAACTGTCTTTCATATATAATTGTATATTCATTTTCTAAAAAATTACTGTACAATGTATTATGTTAAAAAATACTATATATGTACTCTTATATATTACCATATATACTCCTGTTTGATACCACAAAAACACTATTGAATATAAAATAAAAACTATATTAACTAAAACGTCTTTTTGTTACCTATATCATCCGTTGTTTGTCTAACTGTTTGTATAACTGTTTGTATAACTGTTTGTATAACTGTTCGTCTAACTGTTGTAAAATAACTGTTCGTCTAACTGTTTGTCTATGTCTAAATATAACTGTTCGTATACATATCGTCTTCTTGTTATCTAAATATATCTCCCTATTATATGTATATATCGTCTAACTATCGTCTTCCTATTGTCTAAAAGTCTAAACGTACCTCTTCTTGTTATGTAAATATATATCGTCTAACTATCGTCTTCCTATTGTCTAAATATATATGTCTCAATATATCGTCTAACTATCGTCTTCCTATTGTCTAAAAGTCTAAAAATACCTCTTCTTGTTATCTCAAGTCCGCCATCTTGCCCCTCCTCTTCTTGTTATCTCAAGTCCGCCATCTTGCCCCTCCTCTTCTTGTTATCTCAAGTCCGCCATCTTGACCCTCCTCTTCTTGTTATCCCAAGTCCGCCATCTTACCCCTGCAGCGCGCCTGCAGATTGCGCTTATATAAAAGTCACGCGCCTGCAGAATACTAACCGTTTCCGCCATTGTATACTACTGTCGCCTGCCTCATGAATAAACTTTTATTAGTTGCTACTTGGTATATACCTGAGGTAGCAATGGTCTCACAAATACCCCAGGTGCCAGACGAGGTTTTCTTCCCAATATTCTCTAGTAAGTTTCTCATAGTTTTTCCCCACACTCTATAATGAGCATCAGCGTTTGACTGGCCAAGTGGTTAGAGACCGTTCATGTCGCGGCACAGTTACTGGGTTCCAGGAATGAAACCTGGTTGCGAAACTCTTCAGTTAACCCAGCTGTATAAATGCGTACCTGACTCTACTCTTCAGTCAGAGAAAGCAAAGGCAGCGAGGAAGAGAACTGGCCACCTCACCTCATAAAAAAAGGTGGACCGTGTATCGTGAAGTAACTCTTCATTTCTCTACAGCAGTATCTGCTTAAGTAGTAGCTTTAAATTTGACCTATAAAGGTCATCTGACGGCAAGAAACTGCTCTTTTAAAACGAACAAATGCAACAACAGTTTTGTACAGTACATCTTCTTCTTTCTTTGATCCTTAGCCGCCGACCGTCAAAGCAGTCAGTGGCCATTACGCCTGGTGGCGTCTTGTAGGGCAACAACAAATTGATTCCACTTTGCTCGGTCGGCGGCCATCCTTCGTACAGTGCCCCAACTCTGGTTCATTCTTTGCATCTCAGCCTCCACAGTCCTCCGCCAAGTTGTTTTTGGTCGGCCTCTCTTTCGTTTTCCTTCAGGGGTCCATAGCATAGCTGTTCTTGTGATGGCATCGGGGTCTCTTCTGAGGACATGGCCAACCCAGCTCCAGCGTCTGCCAGCTATGATGGTGTGCATGTCCTCTTGCTTGCTCAGAGTAAGCAGATCTTGGTTGGTGATGATATTCGGCCAAAAGATTCGGAGAATTTTTCTTAGGCATGTTGTGTGAAAAGAGGACAATTTCGACATTTCCTTCTCTGTAACTCTCCAGCTCTCCGCGCCATAGAGAAGCACAGAAAGCACACAGCTCTGATATAATCCTAATTGTGTGCTTGTGCTGTACTGAGAGGACTTCCAGATGTTGTTTAGACTAAAAAAGGCTGTTCTTGCTTTGTTCATTCTGTTGTTGATGTCTTTGCTTGCTCCGCCGTCTGGTGTTACTATGCATCCTAGGTATGTGAAGGCATCTGTCTGTTCCAGTTGCTGATTCCTTACTGATGTGGGCTCAGGGTTGCTCACATTGAGCGTCATGACCTCTGTCTTCTTTAGGTTGATGTTCAAGCCAACCTGCTGGCTATACTTATTAAGTCTATCCGTTTTTTCCTGGATGTGTTGATGTGAATGTGCTAGCAGTGCAATGTCATCTGTACAGTACATATCCTAGTGTAATTGTC
Source organism: Oreohelix idahoensis (assembly GCA_024509875.1). Classification (NCBI taxonomy): domain Eukaryota; kingdom Metazoa; phylum Mollusca; class Gastropoda; order Stylommatophora; family Oreohelicidae; genus Oreohelix; species Oreohelix idahoensis. Next base: position 410,170 of record JAMPIV010018852.1, on the reverse strand, counting down.
TTGAACGTCTTTTATAAAGAATACAAATAATGATGGGTTCCTGGCATTAGTCATTTTAATATTTTATTGAAACCGAGGCTCGTGGATATCTAAAACAATGAAGAGGTCCAATCATTTAATTCATCTTGACAGCCCATGCTAAAAATAATAAAAGAATAAAAAACCACACACGCACACTCCCAAAATCATTCACAGTTGTGCACTAATAACAAGTGAACTTACTGGTTTCAGCGGCGTGGAAGAAGTAAGGTAAGTGGACGGGGGGGTTCTGTCGGGACGGGTAAATCAGTGCGTCTAGATAGTACGATAGCGGGTTGTTGGGGTCCTCTTGTCCAACTAGGTCGTAACCGACCAAGAAGTTTGGATATTTGCTGTAAAGATTCATGGCCGTTTTTACCTCTCCCAGGATGTCTGTACTATTTTTCACTCTGGATTCAAATTGTATTAAACAAGATTGAGCAATGTTATCAACACAATCGTGAAAAGAACAAATGTAGGGATAACAACAATAAATTAAAAAAGCAAAAATGAGAAGGACTGTACTAAGACTTTGATAAAGTGTTTATTTGTTATTTTTATCACTACCACACTAATACTACTACTATTAATATCCCTCTTACATTTATCACTACCACACTAATTCTACTATTATTAATACCACTGTTACATTTATCACTACCACACTAATACTACTACTATTAATATCACTCTTACATTTATCACTACCACACTAATACTACTACTATTAATATCACTCTTACATTTATCACTACCACACTAATGCTACTACTATTAATATCACTATTACATTTATCACTACCACACTAATACTACTACTATTAATATCACTCTTACATTTATCACTACCACATTAATACTACTACTATTAATATCACTCTTACATTTATCACTACCACACTAATACTACTACTATTAATATCACTCTTACATTTATCAATACCACACTAATACTACTACTATTAATATCACTATTACATTTATCACTACCACACTAATACTACTACTATTAATATCACTCTTACATTTATCAATACCACACTAATACTACTACTATTAATATCACTATTACATTTATCACTACCACACTAATACTACTAATATCACTATTACATTTATTCCACACTAATACTACTACTATTACCCCTATTACTGTTACTTGTATCACTTTCCCAGGTACATAAGTTAAGGATATCCATTTCCCTCTCCCGCACACGTAATAACATTGATAATATTACAAATAATAATAATACTATTTAAGAAGAACAAGCTAAAGACAATAGTGGAAATGTTTTAATACAGACACACTATGAAATAGAAGAAAAAACAAAACACATTAAAAAAACACTTCTCGTAATGTAGTAAAAAATATTGAAACATTACAAAAATGTCTATCCGATCAAGTCACTTAGATCAAAAAAGGAAAAAAAATCAGAGTGGCACTATTAAGGAGTAAGGGTTAGGGTTAGGAATCCTAACTCTAAACCTATATCTTAACACTTACCGTAACCCTAACGATGTGGGTGACTTAATCGGCTGCCGGATCGATAGACATTTTGGTGAAATCCAACACACGTGCCCCCCTTCTTCATTTCAGCCACTATAACCTTATTTCCAAAGGGCCCCACCAGAATGGTAACAATCAGGCCCCGTAATTATCTAGGCCGACCCAGGTAGCAGTCGCTGTCGTAGGAAGGCCACAGTAGTCATAGCGACAGAAGCTACAATAAGTAATTGTAAAGTATAGACCTACCTTAGACCTGACATAATGATCTTGGCCCCACTAAAGTTAGGATTGTCTCGAACAAACTCTTCTGTGACATTCTTGTACAGGTTAAGTCCAAACTCGGCGTCATGGATGGTCCCGTCCAGGTCATAGAACTGGAGATAGTAAAGGTTCAGATGTAAGCATGTTACTAAAAATAGGTCAAGGCAATCCCACAACAGATACGGCCGTAGCGGAGTGAAGTGTTAGAGATTACATTTACCGGGTTCTGGGATCGAAATCTGGTAGCGTCATTCTCCAGTCTACCCAGTTGCAAATGAGTACCTGACTCTGCTCTTGAGTTTTGTTTTTTGTTTTATGTTTCTAACCAGCGGCACTCGAGCTTTCCAGCCCTTTTGGCCCAATGACATGTCATTGCGAGGCTGGGGAGACAGTGGACTTTCCTTCCAACCCGGTCAGGAGCTTCGCTTCTTCCCATCCACAGAGGGGTTTATCTGCAGCAGCCGTTCAGGTTATTCAGTCAAAATCCCGGTCGATGACACTCCTACAAATGCCGGCGCCCGGGCTTGAACCTCGAAAACATGGTCGCTAGCGCATTGTCTTAACCATTACACCAACGCGGCTCCCTGCTCTTGAGTTAGGGGAGGAAAGGGACTGATCACCCAATCTCAAGACAAAATGACGTATTATTGTGACCGTTATCACTTCCCCCACCTACAGCTGTATCTGCAATGGGCCTAAATTTACTTTTTTTTTTTTAACTTTATGTTGAAATCCAAGAAGGAGCAATGTGTTGTGTTACTCCGCCACGTGTAGTCCTGCCATAGAACAAATAGGACTATTTGCTCGTTAAGGTACGCTGTTTCCAGTCGCCCTGTCATAAGGCTGGCCATTTTCGCAATATTATTTACAATATTTAAGTGTACATTAAGCTAATCGTCACACTTAAGAAATCGCCACATTTAAGAAATCGTCACACTAAGAAATCGTCACTTTATTACGTAAATAAAAAAAAATTAATAACATTTTGAGTGTAATTCCCCCGTTTGGACATTTGTTTAGTTCATTCAATCGATAACTAGTTCAATAGGCGGTATTTAAGCCTGCAATAGGCGGTTCTCAGGTTGAAAGTTATCACCTGTTCTTGTCTCACTAGTGAATAGTATGCTCTTGTTTTATCCGATAGGGGACCTTCATATCTACTACAGCTGATCTTCGTTGTGGAGATGTCATCTAATGATGATGATAATGAAATTTAAGTTAAAGATTCTGATTTTTATGTTGGATTTGATTTCGGTTGATTTCCCAAAACATCACCCCGGACGGTACGTGATAATCATTCATTCATTTTCGCGTCCTGTGAACCATATAACCACCACTCCGTCATACCCCTTGCAGGAAGCCTGCACCACATGATTTGTGTGTTCTTACATCAGTGATTTCTGTAGCAACTTGTTTTACATGATGAAGTTGCCATCCACATGCACAACTTCATATTAGTCGCTTATTAGAGGGGGCGTGGTAACGGTTAAGCAAGAAATCAGATGACATCTATACTGAATGTGCTGATGAAAGCTTTATTCGTAGCAGATAACACTCACACTTGTGCTGGTGGAAATGGGGATGGGATAATTTGGTCACTGTCGTTCAATACTCACCCCTGCCAGCTGACCCCTCAACTCGATATACTGGACATTATCTGCACGAAACTCGGTCAGGGCCTGTCTGTAGTAGTCTCTCATGATAGGTGCGTAAAACAAGAGCTTCATCACCTAAAGGAAACCGGAAACAGGTCGTTGATAACGTAATGTTATTTAACTACCAGTAGTAGAGACTGAAAGAGGTTGAACGTAACAGTAGAACACACGGAGAAGACAACTGAAGACAGACATCATCATCACACTTCAGGTACCTAAGAAGCATAGGCTTTCAATAAACGTATGATAATTCTTTCTGTCCAGTACCATTAGCAGAAGGTCTTTCAGTGTCTTGCTGTCCAGTATCATCAGCAGAAGGTCTTTCCATGTCTTCCTGTCCAGAAACATCAGCAGAAGGTCTTTGCAGGTCTTCCTGTCCAGTATCATCAGCAGAAGAAGGTCTGTCCATGTCTTCCTGTCCAGTAACATCAGCAGAAGGTGTTTCCATGTCTTCATGTCCAGTACCATCAGCAGAAGATCTTTGCAGGTCTTCCTTCCAGTAACATCAGCAAAAGCTTTTTCCATGTCTTCCTGTCCAGTACCATCAGAAGAAGGTCTTTCCATGTCTTCCTGTCCAGTACCATCAACAGAAGGTCATTCCATGTCTTCCTGTCCAGTACCATCAACAGAAGGTCATTCCATGTATTCCTGTCCAGTACCATCAACAGAAGGTCATTCCATGTCTTCCTGTCCAGTACCATCAGCAGAAGGTCATTCCATGTCTTCCTCATTCCTTTCATGTCTGTTTCCAGTTGTCTTCTTTGGTCTCCTTTATCGCTCTTACCCTGGGGATTCCAGAACAAGAATGGCATTGTAATGATATCAATATAGCTTTCTTCAATGTACAGCCTATCCATCGCCAGTGTCTTCTTTCATTTGTTATTCCATTGGCACTTGTTTGCTTCTTTTATCAGTTCAACCATTAGTGAAGACCGACATGAAATAGATAAATAAGAAATGGAAAGACTTTCAAAGAATGGCATAGGACATGAAGACTTGGCTTGGATTTGTAGAAGGCCTTTGCTTCTTAGAGGGTTGAATAGCGATGATATTGATGTTGGTGTTGTTGATGAGCTGACACGGACAATTAGAAAAAATAGATACAGATACAGATATAATGTTGTGAGTTTGTACTTTTAGGATGTCTTAACACACTTCAGTGTTAGCGGTATATAGTTCATGAATTACGTTTTATCTCTTCAAAGTTGACCAGCATATGCTGAACAGAGACAAAGCATACGACCGACACCAGTAACATTCCTGGAAAAGCTCTACGTAGGTACAAATGTCCTTAAGCTGACGACTGCTTTCTTTGAAAACGTCCAAGTAGACGTCTGATCAAAGGCTTTCAACAAATGTGTGCCAAGTCTTCTCGTCCTGTGCCGTCCACTTATGGTCTTTTTATGCTTTCTTTACCCTGTCACCCCTGTTTCTAGTTCTCTTCTCCATGTGTGTTTTGGGTACTCTCTACCTCTCTTACTCTGGGGTTACAGGACAATGATTGTCGTGTAATGCTTTCAGCAGACATCCTCAGCAAATGTCCTATTAATAACAAGTGAATTATTCTCATTCAATGTTCCATTGATACTTGTCTGGTTTCTGCCATTTGTGCCACATTTTGGTCGTGTCACTAACACTTCAGCAAGCATGGACAGGTTATATAGTAGCTTCTCAATGTAATCAAGAATATTAATTTTTACTCATCAATGGAGCATTGGACCTGCACCTAATCTTTTCACTGGCTTCTCTTTTGTCAATACTTTTGATTTACTCCTGTACCCTCAAGTGGAGCTGAGTATGATTTCCATAGTTTGCCTTCGTGTTTTAGTGCCCTTCACATTCTTCCCTGTGAGTCCAGTGACTATCCAGCAACAGTTGATCGTTCAAATGTACCAGTGGCGTACATAAGATCTTTTTTTCCGACGTAGGCTTTTTGGTTAGGGGGCGCTTATTTGGGGTCTCAATCCTGGAAGCCCCAATATCCTCCCAATAGATCATTTTGTTATAATATGTTCTAAATTGTTCTGAACATAATGTATTAATAGTTGAACAATCGAGTAGCGTACTCACCAGAGGCGCTGCATCCGGGTTCTCACCTCCAATTTTGCAAAAAATAAGGGAATGAATATTAGGAATGTATGCTATTGCATTGTATTATATAGGTTGTTACAGCCGGGAGTTGTAGTGAGAATAAGCTCTCACTGCACATAAAATACTCCTATGGCACGCGCCTCAAGCAGCCTGTGACAACCAAGTCCAGCTCCCGGCCTTCACGTGTGGCTCAATTTGAGCCCGGTGGAACTGTTTCCACTGACGGGAGAAGGGGCAAAGGCAAGCGACTGGTGCCTTAAAACCAGCCGCTTCGGGCAGATAGGGCTCGTGATCCTTGGTAGCTTATCTAAGAGAAGGAACTCTGAATTCAAACCACCGCTGCCTTACTGGAATATCCATTTATGGAACTGGCTTCGGGAGTAAACCCTGAGGATAAATCCGGAGTCAGAGTCCCTAAGGCAGTCTAATGTTGATTCGACATTATTCTGGCAACTCCTGCGACGTGGCTGGTACCAAACTGTATCGGCTACTGCCGTTCCTTTGGATCTACCAGCTGCGTGGAGAGGGGGAACATGCTGCATGGGCAACAGCTTGATCTCCATATAACTGTGCCCAAGCTCGCGCCCTGGAGAGGACACTCCAGCTTCACCGTACAGGTGTCGACAAAACACGGGAAGTAGCAGTTACCGGTTATAAGCATTTTGCCCAATTGGCGTAGGGCATGGCTCCAGGGACTATTTCCGACATTGGAAGAGGTTCTAGGATCTCACTGGACAGCTACCGCCCGCTTCAAGCTGGGCAGCCCCCAGTCAATAAGGTGTTGTCCCGCCACTGTCTGCTTTCCCCATTGGGTGCATAGGGATTAGGGTCAAACCCGAACTGTGGACAGACAATTTTGCACCAAGCAATTATCGTAATAATAGAAATAAGCAAACTCTCAGATTTGGATGCTGGAACGTCCGGACTATGTTGACTGGATTATCCGAAAACCTAAGGACGTAAACGATGTAAGGAAGACAGCCATAATTAATGATGAGCTTAAACGAAATCAGGTGGATATAGCTGCACTTCAGGAAACGCGCCTGCCGGGCTCTGGAACGGTGAGCGAGAAGGACTACACATTTTATTGGCAAGGGAAATATCCTAATAAAACTAGAGAACACGGAGTAGGTTTTGCGGTCAAAAAATCGCTAACCAAATGGTTGAACCAGGTGAGAATGGATCAGAACGCCTGTAAACACTCCGCCTGCAAACTAGCACAGGTCCCATCACCCTTGTCAGTGTGTATGCTCCTACTCTGTACTCTGCCTCAGAAGCTAAACATGAGTTCTACGAGAATCTAGCAGCAGTCGTCAAAAGCATACCTAGGCAAGAACAGCTTGTTCTCCTTGGTGACTTCAACGCTAGAGTGGGTGCCGATAGTGTTTCATGGCTTTCATGTTTGGGCAGGTTTGGTATTGGCAAGATGAATGAAATGGACAACGGCTCTTAGAGTTGTGTGTCCACCATGACCTCTGCGTGACCAACACCTAATTTCAGACAAAACCCCAGCATAAGGTGTCATGGAGACACCCACGATCCAAACACTGGCACCAACTGGACCTGATTCTCGTCAGAAGGCCACTTCTCAGGTCTGTGCTCTTCACTCGCTCGTACCATAGTGCAGACTGTGATACAGATCACTCCTTGGTTCGCTGCAAAATCAGAGCACAACCAAGAAAACTCTATCGTGTCAGACATGAAGAGAAACCATGCATTGATACCAGCAAGATGTCAGACCCTGTCATGATCGCTCAATTTACTGCGACCTTCAATAAAGTGCTCAGTATCCCTCAGCATGGTGATACTATTACAGAGAACTGGGAGCATCTACGGAACACCATTCAAAGTACTGCACTTGCCACCTTTGGTAAGAAAACGGCAAAGTCAAATAACTGGTTTGATGCTTCATCAGATGCTGCGAATGAATACAAACGTTCACCGAGTACTAGAACCCTACAGATCCTGAAGGCTACGAGAAGCAAAGTTCAACAAACTGCTCGACGCCGTGCAAATGACTATGGGCCCCAGCTCGGTGAGAGCATCCAGACCGCAGCGCAAACAGGCAACATTAGACAAATGTATGACGGTATAAAGAAAGCACTTGGTCCCCAAAAAATTAAGACAGCACCGCTAAAAACCATCAGCGGAGAGAAGCTGACCGATAAGGGTAAGCAGATGGAGAGGTGGGTCGAGCACTACTCTGAGCTTTACGCTGGAGAAAATACCGTTACGCCTGCAGCCCTTGATGCTGTCAAATGTCTGCCAACTATGGAGGAGCTGGATGCCGAACCTACATTAGAGGAACTCAGCAAGGCCATTGATAGCTTGGCCCCTGGCAAAGCACCAGGCAGTGATGGGATTCCTCCTGATTTAATCAAATGCTGTGCCAGTGCTGGGAAGAGACAACTATTCCTCAAGACATGCGAGATGCCAAGATTGTAACACTGTATAAAAATAAAGGAGACAGAAGTGATTGCAATAACTACAGAGGCATCTCTCTTCTTAGTATTGTTGGAAAGGTTTTTGCCAAAGTCATCTTAATGCGACTACTGAGCGCATATATCCAGAGTCACAGTGTGGATTCCGAGCTGGTAGATCAATAACAGACATTATCTTCTGTCTCCGCCAGCTTCAGGAAAAATCAAGAGAGCAGAAAAGGCCTTTATACATCGCCTTTATAGACCTCACAAAAGCATTTGACCTGGTTAGTAGGGGTGGACTCTTCAAAATCCTCCTGAAAATAGGCTGCCCTTCTAAAATGCTGGAAATGATAAAGTCATTCCATGACGACATGAAGGGAACAGTCCAATATGCTGGAAGTACATCACAACCCTTTGACATACGAAGTGGCGTTAAACAAGGCTGTGTTCTGGCTCCAACCCTCTTCGGGATCTTCTTTGCCTTACTCCTGAAACATGCATTCAGAGATGCAACTGAAGGAATATGCCTTCACACTAGGTCAGATGGCCGTCTGTTTAATCTTTCAAGGCTGAAGGCAAAAACAAAAATCAGAAGGGTCACTATAAGAGACTTGTTGTTCGCTGATGATGCTGCAGTCGTCACTCAAAGCCAACAGGAGCTTCAGAGCTTGATGAATCGCTTCACTAAAGCAAGCAAGGACTTTGGCCTCACAATAAGTCTAAAGAAAACGAATGTGCTGAGTCAGGATGTGGGTGCTGCACCAGTTATCACTACTGATAACTATGAATTGGCAGTGGTGCACCACTTCACATACCTAGGGTCTACCATCAATGATAAACTCTCACTGGACACAGAAATCGACAGCCGCATTGGCAAAGCTGCAGCTACCTTTGCCCGCCTCACATCGCGTGTTTGGGGAAACTCCAAACTCACAACGAAGACCAAAGCTGCGGTATATAACGCATGCGTCACCAGCACACTCTTTTATGGCAGCGAGACATGGACGACCTATGCTAAGCAAGAAAGAAGGCTCAATAACTTCCATTTACCGTGTCTACGCCACATCCTCGGCATCTCATGGCAAGGTAAAGTGACAAATGTCGAGGTCTTGTCACGTGCTGGCCTTCAAAGTATGTATACACTGCTTAGACAGCGCAGACTTCGCTGGCTTGGCCATGTTCGCCGCATGGAAGATGGTCGCATCCCAAAAGATATCTACGGCCAATTAGCAGATGGCAAGAGAGCAGTTGGGCGACCACAGCTGAGGTTCAAAGATGTGTGCAGGAGAGATATGAGGGCACTGGACATGAATACGGTAACATGGGAGGATGAAGCTGCCGATCGCACTAAGTGGCGATGCTATTTACGGCGCCACCTCAGATTGAGCAAAAAGAGGCTCACACAACAAGCAGAGGAGAGGAGACACAAATAAGCAGCCAAGGGCTGCCACCTCAGGGGCGCATTCCCATAGTCAGTTATGACTGAATGAGCTATTATTATTATTATTATATATTATTATGCTTTAAAACTTGCAGAGATTATCTTACTTTTGTGATAGAAATCATCCTCGTACCACATCATGGGGCCGAGAATAAATTTTTTGAAAAGGGTGCAATCTTTTATGGACACCCTGTATATATATATATATATATATATATATATATATATATATATATATATATATATATATATATATATATATATATATATATATATATATATATATATATATATATATATATATATATATATATATATATATATATTTACACATAAAATTTCTTACAAGGAAGATTTAATTTTTAAGTTCTAGGAGGCCCCACCAGAATGGTCCGAATCGGACTCTGCAATTACTAAGGACAACCCTGATTGTGAATGTATGGTTGTAGACTCACCTGGGAGAAATACTTGTTGAATCTGTCCCAGACGAGATCCACGCTAGGGTACATCGTGAGCGGATCCGAGCTAAGCATGCTGATGCTCTTCTTCAGGCTGCGAAAGTTGGCAATGACGAGATGTGAATGGGAGCATACAATTAAAAACAAAGAATAGGAGAGAGAGAGAGAGAGAGAGAGAGAGAGAGAGAGAGAGAGAGAGAGAGAGAGAGAGAGAGAGAGAGAGAGAGAGAGAGAGACAGACAGACAGACAGACAGACAGACAGACAGACAGACAGACAGACAGACAGACAGAGGGAGAGAGCTGAAACAAGATTTCATTTTTTTGGTCATAAATAAATACTGTGGGTTTCCCAATCCAGGCGATCTCCAGTAACGCGAGCTGGGAAATAACGCGAAAAATGTTGGCTTAGTATTTTTGTGTGCTCTGTTAGCGGTTCCTGCAACGGATTCCTAGAGTAACTATGTAGGAAAAGTAAACCGATGCAAGAAACACGTTGTTTTTCTGTTGTCTAGTTTTCTACTTCTTTATTTCTTACGAGTGCCTGAAAACATACCTTTATGTTTGTCTAATATTTATTTACTGCTTACAGGCCTCGGGTTTCCCTTCTTTATGTGTTAAGAATCACTTCCCCTGACCTAGGGATTTTTGTGTTGTTTAGTGTTTACCTTCCTTTCTTTTTACGAGTGCCTACCAAATACTGGTTTATGTTTATTATTTACTATTCACAGGCGTCGGGTTTCATTTATTGTTTATCTTCAGATCTCAACCGCAAGTACCGTTGTTGTGATTGATCCACGCAAGCCCTTTTCTCGTAAACCGAGGTGAATCAGTCGGCCTGAGGAATACGTGATTGCAGGTTCAATGAATGTTACCGTTGTAACCTACTGACGGAAGCTGGGGCGTTTATTAACTTGTTATCGCTTGTTCAACAAAAACAGTTATTTACGGCCACGTAGAACTGTAACTTAAGCGATGAAGGCAGAACTTCTACTTATGCGAATCAAAACTTTTGACTTGGGACAGAAAAAATTACTTCACCTTATCCGAAAATTCTAGTTATCAGAATTCGAATAAAAAATTCGGAGTTTTTTAAAACAAAGCCAAAGAAGATAATTGGGCAGATCCTTTTGAAATGCCTCTACTTAGGCGAAATTCGATTTTAGGGAGTTCCGCTTTAGTGGACTGTACTGCATTACTCACATTAATGAAAGAACTTCTTGCATTCTGCTTTTTTGTATATCACTGTCTGTTCATCCAACTTTTTCTATACTGCCGCCTGGATATATATATATATATATATATATATATATATATATATATATATATATATATATATATATATATATATATATATATATATATATGATTATTCATCTGCTACTAATGTTTCTTCAAGTAGAATCTGGTTAGCGTTTGTTGCATTTATTCTCATTATCTCTGTCGTTCTCCTGCGCATTTTAAGACTCACTTGCTGTGACTTCTTGCCTCATTTTTATTTTATCATGCCTCTGGTTACAGTTGTGGCACAGAAGAATCAGGGCGTCAGCAAAATCTAGCTGTTTTTTCAGTCAACTGAATTTTCATTTATGTTGGCTTATGTCGGTGTTTTCACAACATAATCTACAGCAAGTAAGCAAGAGAAAATATGACAAGTGCCATTCCTGCCGCACTCCAGTTCTTGTTTCAAACTGTTCTGTGAGTTCTCCTTGAGGAAGAGTTATGCATTTTATGTCTTGACAAGTTTTCTTTATTAAGTTAATGATCTTCAAGGGTCTCCATAATGCCTCATCAGTTTCCAAAGTGATTCTCTGTCTATACTGTCGAGTGCCTTTTTATAGTCCACAAATCCAATGTAAAGAGGTGAGTTCAGTTCCAAATATTGTTCAACTATTAATCGCAATGTGGCCATCTGGTCTGCGCTGAACCTGTCCCATGGAAAGACTGCCTATTTGTCTCTTGGCTATTTATCAATAAACTGCCAAGGATGATCCTGTTTAACTTTATCTCTCGTACCAAAAACAACATTATTATTTTGGTGATAGCCATCACTCATCAGCCATCATTCATCACCCATAATTCATCAGCCATCATTCATCACCCATCATTCATCACCCATTAGCTCCCCAAACATCAACGACCTTCAACAAATTTATGCCAAGTCCTCTTGTCCCGTGTCATCAGCTAAAAGACTTTCCGTGACTTTCTCACTTCTGTCATATCTGTCTCCAGTTCTCTTCTCCGTGTGTTCTCTCTCAACTTCTCTTACCCAAGGATTTCTAGAACAAGAACTTGCCTATTAACATTATAAAAAAGAACTGGAGTTTGTGAGTTCTGCACCATTGTAAATCCCCCTTCATATGCTGTGGTAAGATCTCCTTCTTCCATATTGCTGGTATTTAGTCTCTCTCCAAGACATTACCATCTACATAATATCTGTAGAGGATCAATGTCTCCTTTGTTGGTGTCGTGTGGTGAGTATTGGGGCAACTACGATAGTAGTTTTCGCCAGGAATAGCTTATGAGATATTAAGTAGAAGGTCTCCAGAAACTGGCTCTTAATAAAGGATAGAGACCTATCTGAGATAAGGACAAGAAGAAGAGAATGCGAATGCTTTCCACTGGACAGCATTTTCTAATGAATTATGGAAAGAGTTCTGTTTCCCCACGACCTTAGCTACTGCCCTTAGATCCCGTAACAGAAAAAGCCCCCAACCTCACCTGAGCGTAGAGATTTGCCTATATGTAAATATTTAACACCGACAGCACGAGTGATATATTAACAAACTAGATAATGATCAAACGATTAGTGGCTTTATTAATTAAATATCTACACATATAGGGTAAGAAGTGATTAGAACGTGATGATGTTACAAGACGATTCACACAAAACACACAGATGAAATATTTGTTTTGTAGTTAATTAAATAGACGAATGAACTTGTGTAAAGCGAAATGATGATGGTGTGATATGATACGTGTTACCAAAATGGTGAGTAATCTACACAGTCCATGTGTCTCTAAATGCTTCGACCGGGTAGGATGATTCACATGTATGCATAGAATGTCCAAGTTGTTATAAGGTTCTGATGAAAACTTTTGTTGTACTGAGAACGTTGATGATATAAAATCCTTCACTGTTTAACAATATCTCTGTAGCATTGATCAACAGTTAACAGCTGGCATATGAAAAATGTCGGTTGTCTAATCTCCAAAGGGTGCTGACTAGATTGGATATCTTCACGAAATGTTCTTAATATGTAGACTCATTTAACTTGAGTATGTAATCGTGATTCATGAAATATACTTTGGAGTATGCTTAATAGAGTGCGCTTAAGAGTGTGTTGCGCTTGATATACATATGAGATTCAACTTTTGATCTCTTTAGCTTGACTTCAGAGGGTAAGCTTCTGATGGAGCTAAACCTGATGTATGAGCTTTAGCTTGACTTCTTTAGTAAGCTTTCGAGTGATCTGAACTTGATATAACTTTGTATTGAACTTGTGCGCACGTGATATAAGGTGACGAAAATGCTGCATCCACCATTTTAATCGTGGGCGAGAAATATTCCTTTTTTTATTTGAGGAATGAAGGATGTCCTATGGCGAATTCTGCTAGCCAAATGTCCGTTTTGATAACTTTTTTCTAGTTAGACGTCAGGCACGTAGCGTGTAGACTCAGACTTCTGATGGACTGAAGACACACAGAAGTCTTCGCACGCTTTCACACTTAATATCACTGGTTGACTTTCATTTATTCTACTTCTCACTATTGATCTCTATGAGTACGATTCTAATGATGTTAAATATATTGTCCATGAGAGAAGACTGTGATGGTGATTTAACAAGCTAGATGAAGGTGAAGTATGTACTATTAATTACTTCCTATCAGCCTATCATCTTAGAGGAAAATCTTCTGATTTCATTAATCATTTATGAAAAGAATTAATTGAAAAACTATCATTCGCACATTTAGCTTTTAGGTTAAAATGAGTAAAGAATAAGAAAAATGTATTAATAATCTGTATAAGATCTACTAACCTTCTTGTCCTATCGCAAAATTATTTAAGAACACAATACAGTAAAGATAGGAAATATTTTATCTACACTGAATTAATTGCAGGCTAAAATGCTACGTGCTGTTGTAAAGATATTACCAACCGTTAGATCGGTCGGTTTCTCTGGGGGTCGGGGTGGCTAAGAGGTATGGCGTCCGCCTCCAATTCTAGAGGTACCAGGTTCGATTCCCAGTTAAGGGAATATAATTTATGAAAAGGTTTTTCAGAGCCAGTGGTCCTTATGACGTCATACTCCCTTCTGGTCACATGGTTAGAAAGATCAGATGTCTAGCCTTCTCGGATAAGGACGAAAAAAATAGGAGATCCCGTGTGCAAGTTGCGCACGTTTAAAATCCCACGGCAGTTGGAAATCGTAAAGAGTAGGCCTAGCAGGCCGCTACCCTGGCAAAATTTAGAAATTAGAAACCTACCCACCAAAAATATTTATAGAACAGTGTTTCCCAACCTTTTTCGAGTCGCGACCCCCTTTTATAATAGCCAAGTAACCTGCGACCCCCTGCTACATTTGCATAAAAAGACATTTTTAAAAGGGTAAAGAAAACAATGGAATGTCAGGACAATGAATGAGACGGGTAAACTAAAACAGAGCACGGCAGAAATGAGAAACTATAAGTTACACATTCTAGGGATAAGCGAGAGCAGATGGACAGGGGCAGGAAAAGTTAAAACAGCAACAGGAGAAACAGTACTTTACTCTGGAAGAGAGGATGGACAGCACAATGAAGGTGTAGCCATTATTCTACAGAAAGGAATAGAAAGGACATTACTGGAATCGAAACCCATCAACAACAGACTGATAAGATTAAGATTGAGAGGTAGATTCACCAATACTACAATAATACAATGCTACGCACCAACGAATGACAGCGATGAAGAGTTCAAGGATGAATTCTATCAACAACTGCAGAAAGAAATGGAAGACACACCTAGATATGATCTTATTATAGTAATGGGAGACCTCAATGCGAAAGCTGGTACACACAATACATATAATGAAAGAGTAATGGGGAAATGCGGCAGCGGAATAGCAAACGTAAATGGGGATAAATTAATAAGTTTCTGTAGTATTAACAACCTGGTCATTGGAGGAACACTTTTCCCACATAAAGAAATTCATAAATGAACATGGGAATCACCAAATGGTCGGGACAGAAACCAGATAGACCACATCAGGATTAACGGTAGATGGAGACATGCATTACAAGATGTGAAGGTAAGAAGAGGTGCAGTTGTGGGAAGTGATCACCATTTAGTAGTAGCAAAACTGAAAGTGAAACTAAGAAGGGCTGGACCAACTGTAACTACTCAGAAAAGATTTGACATAGCAAATTGAAGGAAAAGCTTTTGCGGCTGACATAAAGAAACGATATCAATTTGCCAAAAGTCAGGAAAAGACATTGACTGATGATATAGACCAAAATTTCAACATTATTTCAACAATATATAAGGAAAGCAGCAAATCATGCTTGGGATTCCAGGAAAAGAAGAAGCAAGACTGGATAACACCAGAAACATTAAACACCATAACACTGAGAAAGGAAATGAAAAGAAAGAACACAGAAGCGAAGTCCCCCAGGTTAAAGCAACCATATAGCGAACAGTACAGTCAGCTGGACAAGGAAGTTAAACGCCAAACCCGAGCCAACAAAAGGAATTTCCTAGACGATCTTGCAAGACTGACAGAAGAGGCAGCACTGAGAAATGAACAAAGCACAGTGTACAAAATAACTAAATTCATCAGCGGAAAACGAGGTGCAAACAATATTACATTAGTAAGAGATAAGCAAGGAAATCTCATCACGACAGCAGAGGGACAGGAAACAAGATGGGCAGAGCACTTCAGAGAAACTCTGAACAAGGAACCACCAGAGACACAATTGAATGTTCCTGAGGGTGAAAACGATCTAGATGTAAATATAGACATTTCACAAAAAGAAGAAATCATCACAGCAATCAAAGGGTTAAAGAACGGAGAAGCTCCTGGCCATGATAACTTAAATACAGAGCTATTTAAGACAGACACTGAGCTAGCAGCAGAACTATTAGAACCACTATTTGTACAAGTCTGGAAAACGGGGACAACACCATCAGAGTGGAACAAAGGAATAATTGTCAAATTGCCCAAGAAGGGAGATCTTGCAGACTGCAATAATTGGAGAGGAATCACTCTTCTCTCAGTTCCCAGCAAAATACTAGGCAGGATAATTATACAGAGAATTTCAAAAGCAGTAGACCACAAGCTGAGGAAGGAACAAGAAGGATTTAGAAAGAACGGAAGATGTGTAGATCATATATTCACTCTCAGGAACATTATAGAGCAGTGCTCAGAATGGCAAAGACAGCTGTACATTAATTTCGTTGATTTTGAAAAGGCTTTTGACAGCATACATAGGGACAGTTTATGGAAAATACTGAGGGCTTATGGAATTCCAAGCTGCATAGGGTCAATCATAAAAAGCCTCTATGCCAACTTTACGTGTAGTGTTGGGCAGAGCAACCTAACCTTTGAGGCGAAGACAGGAGTACGACAGGGATGCCCCTTATCAACCACTCTATTTTTAACAGTCATAGACTGGGTGATGCGCCAGACAACAGAGGGCAGTCCAAGAGGAATAAGATGGACTACATTTTCCACATTGGAAGATCTGGAATATGCTGATGACATTGCATTACTAGCACATTCACATCAACACATACAGGAAAAAACGGATAGACTTAATACGTTTAGCCAGCAGGTGGGCTTGAACATCAATTTAAAGAAGTCAGAGGTCACGACGCTCAATGTGAGCAACCCTGAGCCCATATCAGTAAGGAATCAACAACTGGTACAGACAGACACCTTCACATACCTAGGATGCATAGTAACACCAGACGGCGGGGCAGGCAAAGACACCAACATCAGAATAAATAAAGCAAGAACAGCCTTTTTTAGCCTAAACAACATCTGGAAGTCCTCTCAATACAGCACAAGCACAACATTAAGATTATATCAGAGCTGTGTGCTTTCTGTGCTTCTCTATGGTGCGGAATGCTGGAGAGTTACAGAGAAGGAAATGTCGAAATTGTCCTCTTTTCACACAACATGCCTAAGAAAAATTCACCGAATCTTTTGGCCGAATACCATCACCAATCAAGATCTGCTTACTCGGAGCAAGCAAGAGGACATGCACACCATCATAGCTGGCAGACACTGGAGCTGGGTTGGCCATGTCCTCAGAAGAGACCCCGATGCCATCACAAGAACAGCTATGCTATGGACCCCTGAAGGAAAATGAAAGAGAGGCCGACCAAAAACAACTTGGCGGAGGACTGTGGAGGCTGAGATGCAAAGAATGAACCAGAGTTGGGGCACTGTACGAAGGATGGCCACCGACCGAGCAAAGTGGAATCAATTTGTTGTTGCCCTACAAGACGCCACTAGGCGTGATGGCCACTGACTGCTTTGACGGTCGGCGGCTAAAGATCAAAGAAGAAGAAGATGCTTTGGGAATTTTTCTTTACACCACAATGTTGAAAAAACTGGACTCATATCTCTAACGAACTGCGCGGTATATATATTTATAAGACGCCCACATGTTCCCAAATTCTGCCTGTGGCGTGAAACTCCGCCCAAACAACCAATAGCTAAGAGTCCATCTGGTCTCTCGTACCTAGAATCTCTCTTGTCCCCTGGTAGTCTAAAAAGTGGGTGGGCCACTCGCTACCAACTGTCAATGCCGTGCTGTATGACAAACAGATGCAAAGAAAATCACCGCCTTCCAACTGCCACAAAGCCCTCCGTCAACTTCTGTTTGTCTATCGCCCCGCGTGTCAGCTTTTGTTCTAAGCTGCTGACGGCAGCCTTTGTTCCCTTGGTCCATTGTCGTTTGCATGCTAACAAGTCCCTTTGTCGTGCCGGACTTATTCTATTCCATCTGGAAGCAAAGGTTGTTGTTCCGCGTCGAGGGCCTTTGATATCATACTCCCGGAGTTCATTGTTGCCGGGTCTATTGTATTGTGCTAGACGGTGACCGTGTTGTGTTTAAACAGCAGCTTAGACTAATCTTTTGTGTCGGCCGCGCTCTCCTCCTGAAACCAGATGTGTTTAACAAGGTGGGAACTGAATCAAAAGAATTTCTTTACCACCGATGAAAGAACAAATATGGTTCTCTAGATACCAGTCGCGAGTAATAAAGATTACAGTTTAAAGATGAAATAGCAAAACGTGGGATGAAAGAGCACGATGTGGGAGAAAACAAAATGAGAAAGATGTAGGAAAAGATAGGACGATAAGGCTTGGGCGCTCGTTTATCACAGTTGGGATGTGCTGTATTACCATCTGGGCCAGCAGCGTTTCTTTCTGTTAGAAGTTTGTGACTTTCTTTGTTTTTTCATTATTTGGTCTTTCACTGTTAACATGTGTCACATTTTCAGCTAACTGGAGATCAAAGTGTGGTAAATTTACCTGAGGTCAAAGTCAGTGGGGTAAACTTAACTGAGGCCAAAGTCAGTGTGGTAAAGTTATGTGAGGTCAAAGTCAGTGTGGTAAACTTATCTGAGGTAAAGTCAGTATGGTAAACTTATCTGAGGTCAAAGTGGGTCTGGTAAACTTATCTGAGGTCAAAGTCAGTGTGGTAAACTTGTGACGGTATTGCCTCCGCTGCTTTGCAGTAGTGGTCCAGCAGTGACCAAAACTCAAGAGTATCTACTTTAGGCTTCAATGGAGTCTATCTTTACACAAGATTACTCTTGGCAGAAATGTAGATAGAAGGGTAGTAAAGCTTCTATCACATGGGATTATTCACAAGATATTCAGATTAGCGAAAACAAAGCTGGTTGTCGCTAAGCATGTTAATTCTATAATCTGTTGACACTTTTATGAAGAATTTTGCAATGGTTTATTCTAGCTCGTTAAGCTCCCACCGCTGAGTTAATCAGTGGAATTGTTATTATTATATATATATGTATGTGTATATATATATATATATATATATATATATATATATATATATATATATATATATATATATATATATATATATATCTGTTCAGAGTATGTGTTTAGTATTGTTGACTGAGACAGACATGTAGTACATTTAAAAGGATTGAATCGAAGTTAAATTTGTAACATTAAAAATAACAACATTTAATAACCACTTTCAGTTTTAACAGTTGGAAAATAATTTGAGTAGTTATGGAAAAGGTTTCATCACTTGGATGAGATTTAACTGAATAAAGGAGATCACTTTTGGCAGCGGATATTGTCACTTAGCTGCCTATGGTAGTTTCTTCTCCCGCTGGGTCAGTTCCTTCCACTCTGCTCTCGCTAGTCTCTGATCACAGTTCAGGCACCGCACGTTCCCAGAACGTTCATGGAGTAACGGCTAAGTTGGTTCTGCGTCTGCCTATAAGACCCTCTTATGATGGCGTCTCTCAAAACGTCAGTCCACTTCTACCTTCACTTGGTTCCAGCGATAGTACTTTCTGCTGGTACCACAAATAACTGGTAATAGAAATAGAAACGAAACGCTCTTCTGAGTATGGCGTGTTCCGACACATTTGTGTGTGTGTCTCTCTCTCCCCCCCCCCCCCCTCTTCTATTCTACCATCCCATGTCAGAATTTACCCTCGATGAGAATTAAATTTAATCCGTCGGGATAAAACTTCCTTTACATTGAAACTGAATAGCTTTAGCTTTGCATAACATTTGAATGAAAAAGTTAAACATACATATATAATATGTTTTACATTTACATCTCCACTGTTTGAAAAGTGTTCACAATATAAATTCATTTATGTTTCATTTACATTTACACTTGTGGAAAAGTTTGAAACTTCTATTTGTTCAAAATGAATATTTTCACATAGACATTTACACTGGTTTAAAGCTTGAAAACTTACATTAATTTTGAAGTGAATATGTTTATAGAGACATTTACACTGCTTTGAAAATGTAAATATTATTCTTAGAATGTACATCATTCCTTTCATCTTTCCCTCCCTACTCCATAGGGAACCCGGAACTACTTTATGCTTTTAGTTATCTTTACGAAACTATCAATAAAGCAATCACCAGCCTTTGCAGTGGTGATTCATGAATCATCATTTTAGATACTGAGGTTGCCAGCCCCAAATGACTTTTACATCCAATAGCGAGTTTCACACATTAAACTTCACATGATAATATATACATATATATGTTAGTTCACGCGTTAGTAATAAAATATGAAATGTAAATCACAACTTACGCCAATCCTGGTTACAGACTTGTTTGCTCAGATGAATAAAAGAGACGAAGTGTTCTCTTACACGCGTCGGGGATGTCTTTGATTTTTCAATAGATTGCCCCTTCTGACTCCAACAGGTCCGGTTAATAAATAGGAATGATGAATCTAGTCTTCACTCTGGCGAGGTCTGAAGTCTTGGCGAGCTGGAAATTCACACTGAGTTAAAACTGCGAAAATTGTCAACCTATATTCCCCCTCAATGTTGTTATGAATCTAATCAGAAAGATCCAATCATTTCAAACATGTCGGGTGTGGCACTTTCAAAATATTTCCTACATAGAAAAAGTTTGCAAAAGGTCACGTCTCCCTTATATGGTAATATGATGTCTTGCAAACACTCTCACAAACACATTTGTAGACTCATTTTGTCTAAAATGTAATAAATCCATGATTACTTTTAACCAAGTGACCGGAAGCGATTATATCACACTTGTCTGCCCACCTGTGTCACACAGACATTAATCACGTTATCTGTCACATAAGTACGCAAACTCCGTGTCTTAACGGAGATTTAAGCCGATAGCGCAGATCGATGTACGTGTTAATCTGCCGCGCCTATAACCAAAAAATCTGGGTAGCACTCCTTGCAAATGTGATATTTATCACCTACAGGGTGATTTGATAAAATCAAATATCTGCGACTTAGCAGAAAAATATAGAAGAAAGAAAGAAAGAAAAGAACGCAAAGGGTGATAATTGACAGCACATAATAAAAATCAGTACCACAAATGTACCGATACTGCCGGAGAGAACCAAAGATCGATATAGGTCGTCCATGTCGTCACAAAACTTATCTGAGGTCAAAGTCAGTGTGGTAAACTTATCTGAGGTCAAAGTCAATGTGGTAAACTTATCTGAGGTCAAAGTCAGTGTGGTAAAATTATCTGAGGTCAAAGCAAGTGTGGTAAACCCACCTGAGGTCAAAGTCAGTTTTGTTGCTGGAGGCACTTCTTTCGCTTTTCACTAGTTTCCATTCACAACCTGATGATAAAGAATCCATTAAAAAATTATAATGTTTGTAGCATAGGTAGCAAGTGAGCGCTGTTTACTAACAATGTACAAACGATTTTATTATTATAAATATTATTACCTTAAAGCTGTCTTATACTGGAAGAGAGGCATCAAAGGACAGTTGGCTATCCGAAGAGCAGCAACTAGGAGACTTTTTCAAGCAATAAATCGAGGATTCCTCCCAAAAGAGGAATTGGTAAGAAGGCGAAGATGGATGCATACCCTGTTCCTATGTTTCAGTCTTGACATATGGATGCGATTCATGGGTAATGACTGCAAGCCACAAAAACCAGCTCTAAACCTAAGAAATGAGGTATCTTAGGAAGGTGGTTAAAGTAACAAGACGAGACATGGCCCACAACTAGACGATACGTCATGGACTCAAAACCCAGCCCCTGCAGACCCAAATATGATGGTTTGGCCATGTATGCAGAATGGGAGAAGATCGGCTACCACTACAAATCTGGGAAACTAAGAGCCGGTGATCAAGACCTCTAGGATGACCAAGAGTCCGCTGACAGGACAACATTAGACAATCTCGGAAGGAACGAGGACTAGATTGGAACCAGGCTTGGAAAATGACAGCCGGACAGGATTGTATGACGCTCACTCTGGCTAATTTCTACACCTCAGGGTAGAAGAGGAACGACAAAGTAAGTAAGTAGTAAGTCTCTTGTTTTTAGTTTCATCATTAATATTTACATCCAAATGTTTCTTCTAACCCTTCTTATCGACCGAACCAATATTGTTATCTTTAAAAAGTAAAGAGTGTCTAGTGCAGTAAGACAATGAAAGGAATCAATAAATTAGAAAAGTTATCTAAGTTTAACTGGTTAAACCAACAAGGAATTATTCCTTTATTCATTATCCTCCAGCTCTCCAAAGAGCAAAGGTCTTCAACAAATCTATGCCAAGCTTTCATGTGCTGTGCAATTCGCTCACTAGCTTCCGTGGTCTTCTTGACCTCTTTTCATTTCTGTCACCAATTCTCTTCTCTGCATGTTTTTTTTCTACCTCTCTTACCCTTGGGGGATTCCAGAACAAGGACTGCCCTGTAATACTATTAACACGTTTCCCCAAATGTGTGTCCTATCTATCGCCAACGTCTTCGTTTTATCTCTGATTCCACTTCGACCTGTCTGGTTCTTATCAGCAGTTTCACACCGACGGTCTTGACGTAACATTTCAATTCTTCTGTTCTATACAATCATCAATTTGTGAAAACGTGTAACTGCTTTGTTGTTTCTACTTTTGTTGTTCATATTTCCAAGTCATACAATATGATTGCTTTAACAGTTGAGAGAAGCGTAACTTGTATAAAGCTGTAATTAATTTATGAATAAAAGAAAGCGCTAATGGATTGAAATATGTTTTATTTGATTCTGGATATTCGGAAAACTAGATGCCAAGATTTTTAAAAAAGATGTGTATGAAAGGAAAACTTATCTCATCTCGTCACATGTGTCCCTGGATCAGAGTGGCTTCAAGGAGAACATGCGGTCAGATATTAAGACAAACAGGTGATTGACCTGTAGTGTATGAAAGGAAAACAAAAGATAGAATAGGACTGACCTGGGTTAGCTGGCGGAGTCTGAAAGACTGCCAATTGGATAAACATCTCCTGGTCCACGCACATATAGACATTGTCCCGGTAGGTGGCGTTACGCACAATCCAATCAATGCTCGCGATCGCTAGGTCATGCAGATGAAGACTCGCGCCTGGAAGGGTGCAGACGATGAAAACATAAGATACTATATATATTTATATATATACAACCAGCACACATACACACGGGCACTTGCATATCATAGCAGGGTTGGAATGGTATAACAGGATTACTTTAGATTACTTACTGATGTGCAACTGATGACAAGAAGCAGACAAGTGCCAGTGGAACAATAGAAGACGAATGTCAGGTCTACACTTTAGGGGGCACTGAAGCTTGAACTCTTGGAGGGACCCCTTTAATAAAAAAAAATGTTGGGGGAATGTGAAAGAAACGTATCATAGAGAAAACTGGACTTGGATGCCATGAAACTCAAACTTCCTCTGCTACAAGTAGATCCGCCTGTGAAGAAGACCCCAGCGGTGGATAAGACATACATTTAGGAAATCTGTTGATAGTGTTACCAGGTATTCTTCGATCTGGAATTCCCAGGGTAAGAGTGTAGGAATGTCGGAAAACACATGGGTGGAAAACAGAAAGGAAAGTTATGAAGATGACATGGAATGACATTTAGCCGATGGCATGCGAAGGAAGAACTTCGAATACGTTCGTTGAAGGCCTAAACTCCATGGGAAGCTAAAGGGTAAAGAAGAATATAAGCTAGTCTGGAACACTGCCAAATGTACAACTTAATGGGCCGGTTCCAGTTCGAGGTTCTCTCGTCAAAGACAGAAATGCATAGCTGTATTACTGACGGAGGAATAATGTTACTATCTGTGCCAATGAAAATTGTAAACAAGATCAGAGAGATTAAAAGGAACCATAGACAATTGATAAAATAACGAGCAGGTTTTCAACAAAAACATATCCTATACAGATCAGAGAACCACACTGAGCATACTAGCTAAACAAAGTTTACTCCTAAGTTCACCATAATTCAGTGGTTTTGTGAAATCTGAAAGGCATTCGACAGTTTAGAAAGAGATTCGCTCTGGAAACTAAATTGATGAGGCATTGTGGAGTTCGCAGTGAATTCATTAACCTAATAAAGAAGACATACTAAGACCTAAAATGCAAATTTGTTGTAATGAATGACAATTTACAGAACTGTCAATCTGGAGTGCGACAGGGATGCCTCTTGTTACTATTACTTTTCTTACTCGATATATATATAAGAGATAATAATTTGTAATTTGACATCGAGCCTTCTCACTTTGCCTTGCTTTTGGTTACAGTAAAGGCATAGAAGAACC
This sequence comes from Oreohelix idahoensis, assembly GCA_024509875.1. Classification (NCBI taxonomy): domain Eukaryota; kingdom Metazoa; phylum Mollusca; class Gastropoda; order Stylommatophora; family Oreohelicidae; genus Oreohelix; species Oreohelix idahoensis. Next base: position 386,043 of record JAMPIV010018852.1, on the reverse strand, counting down.
ATGGAATTCAGTGAACTCTGGCAACATAACTTGACGATCTCAATGACATGGTTCTTCTATGCCTTTACTGTAACCAAAAGCAAGGCAAACTGAGAAGGCTCGATGTCAAATTACAACAGTTGGGTCTGAATGTACACCGAGAAATGTCACAGACAATGAGAATAGACGCCGGAAATGAGAACGAGACTGATCTTAATGAAACATCGCAACATGTTGTAGACTCGCCCATGTATCAACAGAAGCACAAAGTTGGAAAAAGGTCTAATGTCCTCACGTATGTCTTGAGAATGGACTAGTATGACGTAGCTAGAGGGCCTGCAATCTCATACACAATAACTATTTAAACAACGGACTATTTACTGTTTACCTTTTGGCATCTCCTTAATGATTTTAAAAATGGGGCTTGCTTCTATCTCGGTCTTTGATAGGAAAAAGCTGACCGCTGGAACGTAGATTGTTCTATTCAGACGGCTGTTTTCCATGACTCGACGTTTTTCCTGTACGCGCATACATATAAAAAAAGGCGTATTTAATACATGTAAAATTAAAGGTAATCTCATAGCATTTACTGACATAGGGTAATGAAGTGTTAGAGACTTCGTTATACTAGGTCCGTCACCGAGAGGTGGGGGTGACTGGTTCCCTTCCTTACTACTTTTTCCTTCCGTAACTTAAGAGCAGAGTCAAGAACCCATTTGCGGATAGGTAGATTGGAACGTGATGCCATACTAAGAAAAAAAATATCACAAGACAGCCAAACAACAATTAGAAGGATACAGACATGTGGGCGGTAAAGAGATCGAGATAGCAAAATAAAGACAGGGTGACAGAATAGGCATATTCGTATAAGAGGATAAAGAGAGTGACAGAATTGGAATGAGTGAGAGACATTTTCAAAAAAATTAGAAATAACAGATTCAGAATAAAGACGAGACAGCCAGAGATAGAGAGAAGTAAAACAGAAATAGACATACAAATAGGTAGGCTGCCAGGCAGACAAGCAGGAAGGCAGACAGACAGATTTAGGCAGAGAGACAGACAGACGAATACAGACAGAAAGACAGACGGGCAAACAGACAAACAGACAGACATAAAAGATAGATAGCTAAATAGTTGGATAGATAGACATATAGACATGCAAACAGACACAGATAGATAGACAGACAGACAGGCAGACAGACAAATAGACAGGCTGGCAGACAGCATATTTAGATAGGCAGACAGACTGGTAGATAGATAGATAGATAGATAGATAGATAGATAGATAGATAGATAGATAGATAGCTCGATAGATAGATAGATAGATAGATAGATAGATAGATAGATAGATAGATAGATAGATAGATAGATAGATAGATAGATAGATAGATAGATAGATAGATAGATAGAACGAACTTTATTTTCGGAGGGTTAAGAATTGGGCGCGCAGGCCCGTCTAACATTCTGCCCTTCCACTCTCATTTATCTTGCATACTATATCCTTTCATTCCCACATGATACTTTAAGCATTAATTTAAAGGCATGCAACATTATAAAGTTAATAATTCATTTACAGTATGCAATCATAATAAAAAATGACTAGGTTTTTTTTAAACAAACAAGATAGTAATCGGGGGGAAAAAAAAAGTAATAATAAAATAAAATAAACAAAACAAAAATAAAAATAAATAATTCTGTATACCGACACTCACTCATGAGGTCAAACCGTCTACAATTAATCTGTATTTTTGAATGTGTCATCAATCATCAATACAAAAATTATATAAACACATTCTCGCTTATATCCATACATTCTTGGTGGAAAATGGAGCCGCGGTAGCATAGTGGTTAGTCCACTGGCTTCTTAGCGCAGTGGTCTATGGTTCGATCCCCAGATGAGGTGTGATCTTTTTAGGCCACAAACGGCTCCTGGGTCGACGCAGCCCCAAATGGGTACTAAAGCAACTCTGGGAAGGTTAAGGCAGCCGGCGTGATGCTGACCACATCACCCCTAGTGTGCCGACGGTCAAGAAAATATGGGCCTAACACCATATTCCCAATATGCCTCAATGGGCGTGTAACGGGATCCTTTACCTTTTTTTACCTTGGTGGAAAATGAAATAATAATAATAACACTTTCTTACGCACTTCTGTGGCAGGTAAAGTCTTTGAGCAGTTAAAAAAATAATAATAATGTAATATCTGCTTATTCTCATATACATCATCCCATTTAAGCAAACGAAAACATTCACATTTCTAAAGTACACTGCTATGCGGGTACATTCTCACGACTCACATTTCTTAAGTACATTGGTATGCGGGTACATTCTCACATACATTACATTATATAATAATATTTTAAAGTGAATATAATAATATAATAATATTACATGAATATAAAACAAATTATTCACAAAAAAAAACGAGCGGAAGAGGAAAACAAATGTTGACCTATGGATGAGATGTTGACAGGCAAATGCTGTTTCTGTAGGGGTAGATAATTCAGTGTTGAGGAAGTGTTTGAAAAAAAGTGCTTTGTTAAATGAATATTGTGTAGGTAGGCTTTTTAGGTGGTGTGAAGGCTGTTCGATAAGTAGGCTCCAGAGTAGGCTAGACTCTTTTTGAACAGTTCGATCCTAGGTTTGGGCAGACGTAACTGATGTAATTGTTGTCCCTCTCTTCTACTGGTTTAAAACAATGATCGTAGGTACGGCTGGGCATTGTAGATAGATAGATAGAAAGATATATATATATATATATATATATATATATATATATATATATATATATATATATATATATATATATATATATATATATATATATATATATATATATATATATATATATATAAATAGATAGATAAACAGACAGACAGACAGACAGACAGACAGACAGACAGACAGATAGATAGATAGATAGATAGATAGATAGATAGATAGATAGATAGATAGATAGACACATAGACAGATAGATAGATAGATAGATAGATAGATAGATAGATAGATAGATAGATAGATAGATAGATAGATAGATAGATAGATAGATAGATAGATAGATAGATAGATAGATAGATAGATAGATAGATAGATAGACAGAAAATAAAACTACTGCTCACTCCTAAGAGGCGAATAATATGAGGTTATGAATGGGTCTGGTAACCTGATCATATAAAACACATCTTCTGCTTCTTCTTTGATCCTTAGCCGCCGACCGTCAAAGCAGTCAGTGGCCATCACGCCTAGTGGCGTCTTGTAGGGCAACAACAAATTGATTCCACTTTGCTCGGTCGGCGGCCATCCTTCGTACAGTGCCCCAACTCTGATTCCTTCTTTGCATCTCAGCCTCCACAGTTCTCCGTCAGGTTGTTTTTGGTCGGCCTCTCTTTCGTTTTCCTTCAGGGGTCCAAAGCATAGCTGTTCTTGTGATGGCATTGGGGTCTCTTCTGAGTACATGGCCAACCCAGCTCCAGCGTCTACCAGCTATGATGGTGTGCATGTCCTCTTGCTTGCTCCGAGAAAGCAGATCTTGGTTGGTGATGGTATTCGGCCAAAAGATTCGGTGAATTTTTCTTAGGCATGTTGTGTGAAAAGAGGACAATTTCGACATTTCCTTCTCTGTAACTCTCCAGCTCTCCTCGCCATTGAGAAGCACAGAAAGCACACAGCTCTGATATAATCTTAATTTTGTGCTTGTGCTGTATAATATATAAAACTGTATATAAAACACACTGCAACATAAATCATCACTGCACGCGCACATAAATACTTTGATGCAAGCTTCCTACAACGGGAATGTCTGCGGTGGCAGATCCCTGCCCTACAAGGAACATAACAAGGATATGATGGTGAAATATCGCAAGAACGCAAAATTATGTTTTTCAATAATGCGGGATTTTAACATTTCTACCAGGCTTGCGTTTAGAAGAAGCTGTTAATTGCGTGAAAACTTCACAGAAAACAATCTTTTTCAGACATGCGCATTAATATAACTGACAGGCTTCTTGTGCAGGTTGAACATGGTGACCTCGCTAAAACGTAAATAATATATTGTATATTGGTAGTAGTTTAGGCAAAGTAGGAGGAATACACGTTGATAACAGAATGAGAATGCAATTTCATTGCAGTGGGGAATATATGGAGATCAAAAGAGATAGCCAGGGGAACAAGAGATGAGAGAAAGACGCTGGTGATGGATAGGACACACGTTGAGGAAACCTGTTGATAGCATTACAAGACAGTCCTTGTTCTGAGATCCCCAGAATAAGAAAGACAGATGCACACCAAAACCACACGGAGAAGACAACTGGAGACAGAAATGAAAATAATGAGGAAAACATGGGAATAGTTTGAGCGGATGGCACGTGACAGGGGGGTTTGGCTTGTGTTTGTTAAAGGCCTGTGTTATTTCAGGTGCAAAAAGACGTTGACTGAAACGAAATCAAGTCCAGCACACAAATCTAAATCTTCTTCAAGTCAAAGGTCAAGTCAGCTCTATTTTCCGGCTCTTAAACACGGAGAAAAGGAACAATAGCAATAAGAAGGATACAGACTTTCATGACCGGTTCTATGCACAGAGCTGTATTCAGTGGCATTGACAGGGTCACTAATGTAGAACTAATATAGAACTGATTATAGTTCTACGGATGTAGAAGTGTCGTGAAACGAAGTGTAACCCACTACTTTGTTAATCACGATGTCGAGATACAGATTTGCTTCAACCAATCAACGATCAACGTTCACCAGTCTCTGAGACAGAATAAATTAACGGCCATCTTGTTCACGCAAGATGGCCGATGAAAACTGAATAAAATTAGGCTGTATGAGACCAGGTACAAAACCGGAGGAAACCAATCAACTTGCTCCGCCAGGAACCAACCGAAAGCTTTCCTCAAGTAGTTACTTGACTATATAATCGGGCGGATTTTATGCTAACCACGCAACCCCGAACTTGACGCCAGAGATACAGACTGAAGAGGGAGAAGCTGTCACCTTGATTTATGGTAACTTACCTGAGGGCATCGACCTGCAACCTACTTCACTAAGTCGCGTCAAAACCTGGCCAGTTTAAAATCTTAGGAGGGTAAATATTTTTACGATAACCGTTGGTATTTGTTGTGTGTCATTTATACTACCTATCAGGTTACTGATTGTATCTTGGGGGGAATTAAGTATAATGATTGTATTTCCTATTATGATTGAATAGACGAAGACTAATAGGACTCATACTTCAACCTATTGTCTCCTATACTTCAATCTATTGTCAGTCTATAACTTCAGTCTATTGTCTCTGATAATTCCAAACTGTAAATATAACCAAAACAGTCCTTGTTAGGACTCAATCTATTGTCTCCTATAACCTGCAATATAACCAAAACAGTCCTTGTTAGGACTCAATCTATTGTCTCCTATAAACTGCAATATAACCAAAACAGTCCTTGTTAGGACTCAATCTATTGTCTCCTATAACTCAATCTATTGTCTCAGATAAGACCAACTCCAATATAACCAAAACAGTCCTTGTCAGGACTCAATCTATTGTCGCATCTAACTCCAATCTATTGTCTCCTATAACTCCAACCTGATATATCACCAACCAGTCCTCGTCTCATATACTCCTATCATAAGAACATAACAATATTGTTAGGATATATGTCACCAGCTATTGTCAGAGAGGGCGTGATATAGTATAGGGGGAAGGACATTGTTGTATCACACCTAGGTGTACATATTATTGGATTTATTCATGTATTGATTTATATTATGGGATGTATTCATGTATAAAATGTATTCATGTATTGAATCTATATTATTGAATGTATCCATGTATTAGTTTATCAGAAAGAATGTTTTGCAAGTAGACACCTGTCTTGTCTCGCTATTGCTAAATCATACTGAGCCATGTTGTCATTCATCCCACATGCATACATCGGAGACACGCTCATTTCACTCACACTAGAAAAAGGTGGGCTTGAGGACAGAAATTAGCCCCTATTTTTGCTTTGTTACAGGTTTAATTGTGTCCTAAAAACCTGAGGTCGTATGTTCGAGTCAATCCCGCTGCCTGGAACTCCGCAGGAGCATAGAGGTTGACCAGACTCTACATCTTTGGTCCTCCTCAGTCTTGGGTGGGCTAAAGGAACGATACTCTGCCGGTGGTGTGAACCAAACAAAGAAGAACAGACTTAAGAGAGATGAGTACACATTAGTACCATTTCTGTCGGCATTGTGAGCATAGAACTGTCAATGAAGAAAACGTGAATTAGCGTAGCAAGAGACAATAATAAGATCATAGTGGATAAATTATACGTAAATAACAGCATAGCTGATAAACGTTATATCCTTAATTAACAGCACAGCTGATATAATTTTTGTTCCTATAATTGGAAAACGTGTTGTAATATTTATAAATATAAATATTTGTAAATCATATGTAAACTTACCAATTTATTTCATTCCATTTTTTTGCAACATTCACCTTTCAGCACAAGAGTAGATAGTGTATATATACTAAATAAAATATAAGGAAATTGTATTTTGAACGACTTGTCAATTTTATCATTGTTAAGTAAAAATCTGTTTCCTTGCTTTGTTTAATATCACAATTAGTTACACAGCAGAGGTGGCGCTTTATGTCGGTCTCCTCTATACTATTGTTTCGAGATCAGATCATTCACAGCCGTAACTAATTTGTGATACCAGTAGTCCTCTCAGACACTGGGACTTCACCATTTTCTGCAGAAATTCTATTTCTGTAATTGTCAGTACTATACTGATCCAAGAGCCAAATAAAACCTCTCGCCACAAGAAGTAATGTAGAACTAATGTAGAAATGAAGTAGAACTAATGTAGAACTAATGTAGAACTGATGTAGAACGGATGTAGAACTAATGTAGAACTGATGTAGAACGGATGTAGAAGTAATGTAGAACTGATGTAGAACTAATGTAGAACGGATATAGAACGGATGCAGAACTGATGAGAACTAATGTAGAACAGATGTAGAAGTAATGTAGAACTGATGTAGAACTAATGTAGAACTGATGTAGAACGGATGCAGAACTAATGAAGAATTGATGTAGAACGGATGTAGAAGTAATGTAGAACTAATGTAGAATTGATGTAGAAGTAATGTAGAAGTAATGTAGAACTCATGTAGAACGGATATAGAAGTAATGTAGAACTAATGTAGAACTGATGTAGAACGTATGTAGAAATAATTTAGAATTGAGGTAGAACGGATGTAGAAGTAATGTAGAACTAATGTAGAATTGATGTAGAACGGATGTAGAAGTAATGTAGAACTAATGTAGAATTGAGGTAGAACGGATGTAGAAGTAATGTAGAACTAATGTAGAATTGAGGTAGAACTCATGTAGAAGTAATGTAGAACTAATGTAGAACTGATGTAGAACTAATTGGATCGTGCCTCTTTTTTATTTTTCCACCTGCGCGGGGAATGGAACCCACATCGCATTGCCTTCCAAATTTATTCATATTTTAACTACTCTGCCAACTTGAGGCAGTTATGAAAGTAACACTTTTGTTGTATATAGATTACTATCTTAATCATAATCATAATCATGATCATCATGTTACCTTGTCACTCCCTGTAGTAGGCAACCCAGGAGGTGTCATGAACTTCGTTATATACACTGAGTTCTCTAAAGATCTACCAAGATAAAATCATGACTGTTTTCAGGTTTCAGAGTATCAGGAATTCGCAATAAGTCCATCCTATGTGTAACTTTTATCTCTATGGTGTGATCTGCTTCCTGTAATCTCATCACCAGAGCGGTGGAAAAGTAAAACTAAATATTTTATCAAATGTTAATGTCAGTTGAAAGAAAAGATCGCATTGTATCTTATACAGTTCACAAATGAGTCAATGTTAGTTAGTTAACTTGAGGGGTTTCCACTGGAAACGCCGTGAAAGTACCTTTAAACCTGGGGACACAGCGCTTGTAAGTGCCGATTTGAGAGGACTATTCCGAAATTTACCCATGTTAAAAATTAACGTCTGTCACGTAAGTTAGTTGCTTATCCTTTACAGGACGTGGCAATCAACCCCAGCTTTTATTGGCTGTTTGTGATTTTTCTAGGCAATTTTTTTCATTCAGTAGTTTGCCATTGCTTTCTGAACGGTACGGCGCTTATACCATTGTTAAAAATCCACAAAAAGGGATCTGCTACCAAACCGCCTGCAGCAGGTTTCGAACCTGGTATATCTGGTTTATGAAACTGGGTTCATATCAATTAGGCCACAGACGCCGACCTGTCACGTAAAGATCTACCAAATAATGCCCTGGGATCTATCGGGACATCAAGATCGACCGGTTGTCGACCTCTGCTGTAGAGCGTGGAGCCACCACTACAGCTGGCCTTCTCGCAGGAAATCCTGCACCAAATATTCACATGCTCTTGCAGCGGTAGCTTCTGTAGCAATGTTTTACATGATGAGTTTGCCAGCCGCATGCACAACCTTATATTAGTTGCCTTGTACGACACGAATCACGAAGCATCAGTCCTGTTCTTTCTAGGTCTCTTAAGAGATCCTCGGGGACTACACGGGATATTGTGATAGTTTAATAAAGGTTATTGTTATCATCGCACTCCGGGCAAACCCACAGGTGCTCAACCTCCCTCAGTATATGTCGAAGAGTGTGAATGCAAACTGTTCCTGTAGCTCGTTGGTTGTATACACGACGGATGCATCCTCTCATACGTCCATCTCTGCTAGCCTAACGTTTGATGCCAAATTCCAACAGTCTTAGCCTTGATGATTCATCTATTGCAGTGTCATTCTCTAACAGGCGATCATTAATTGTTCTCAGTATCTCTCCCTTATCCAATTCCAGTGTTTCCACTGTGGGTGCTCATGATGAAAGTCTGTCAGCTAAAGGTAAGTGTTGCGGTCAGTTTTCGCTGTGTGTATAATCTTTTAAATGTACCTGTTTACCAGGGAGACATTTTTTTTTAATTCCTGATCTAAGGGGTATTACTCATGATTTTCTAGGGGTTGAATGTAACAGTGGTTGTTTGCCCACTTGTTTGTACCTCCGGTCTAATATTAGAACCGATGTCTGGTTGCATGTCCATATATGGTTTGATTGGTTAGCTTTACTAGGAATGTTTCCAACTAGAGCTGATGTCTTATTTCATGACCATATAAGGCTTGAATGGTCAATCGTTTCCTGGTATGTGTTCAAACATTGCCCACCTGAGTTTAGCTCGGGAGGTCTGGCGTCTACGACGCATGCGTAAGCTTTTGTGGCTGTTAAGAAAGACTTCCGATCTTGGAGTCGAGCTGTGAATTTTCGGAGTGTCAAGACGTGCTTTCGACGTCTTTGTTATGGCTTCAAGCCTGGGGAATGAAAGCCCTCTGTGGGTGAACTTAGAAGTCTGAAGATGTCTTCCCCACGATATATTTCTAAGCGTCTAGGAGACGAGTGTGTTATTAGTGTTATTCTGAGGGACTGATAAGGTAAATTATCCTTCGATTTATTTTCCTTGACTATCAGAATCACGTATCACATTTATTTACCAGCTCAGCGACTTTTTCCCAGGGCGGGAAAGATTCTATCAAGTATACAAGAGTTGAGCTCTTGAACTATGCTGATATTATTTGGTTAGGGCCTGTGTATGCCCAGAGAACATTATATTTGATGCATCCCGCTATTTCAGCGATATCATATTGGACAGGGTTTGACCCACCTTGTTTGCTAAGAAATACCACAGAGGCCATTGGACCTAGAGGCCTGCCATCTTGCGGCCTACTGCATGCTAGGCCATGTAACTGATGTACTTGTGTCAGAATAGAGTTGTTAAACTCATATATCAATACCCGCTGGTAATGCGGGGTATTTATGTTGTGGCTTTTGGAAGGGAGTTCGATTGAAGTCAGCAATCGTATATATGCCTAGCTTACTGATTGATGAACCGTTGATGCTGTAACTGTATTGTACTATCGTCATGTCTACAATGTTACTGAGTATTGTCAAATGACTTTGTCCTGATGTCGGCGTCTCTCATATCGTACTGCATTAAAACAATGTAAAAGTCAGCTGCTGTTACCAACCTTCTCTGACTTTCTACATGTGGTTGAGTGGGTATTGTGCCAATGTCCAGAACCTATACACATTCGCGTACTACACCTTATCATGAGGTCTACTCACCCACACATACTGTCAACCACATATTGCTACGATCATTACTACACATCTGAGAGCATGTACCTTAAGAGAGTCTTCATTGCACCCTGTCAGTGCCTCAACGCCTGGTGACCTATATTCACCTGTACTGTACTGCCTGGGTTGACCTGATCCCTTACTCACACCTACACTGCGCTGTAACCTTTCATGGTGGCTTCTGTGGTGGGTTAAAATTGTCCACCTGTTTCTTTTTAGTACCAGCTACTTCTGCTTGGGCTGCCTGATACCTCTCAGCGACATTGAGTAACTCACCCAGCCTCTCTGCACCTTGTTCCATGAGAAACTTTCTCAGGTCTGGAGCCATGGACTCTCTTAGCTGCTCAATAAGGATCATTTCCTTAAGATCTTGGGTTTTCCCCAGAGCAGTCCATTTCTCCAAGTAAGTCTCTAACCGTGCAGAGAACTGGTGATAGGTCTCACCCGACAGTAGTTTGGCATTCCTAAATTTTTTCTATAAAATTCTCCATTTTTTCATATCTTAACAAAAGAGCCTGCTTTAGCATGTCGTAATTGTCTTGGTCATCTCTGCTCATTTTGGCAAAAACTTCATAAGCTGTTCCCTAAGCCCCTGGGATAACTTGAGGCTCCACCTCTCTCTCTCTCTCTAACCCATATATAGTAGCCAAAAGCTCAAATCTACTTAAATACCCTTCTATGTCATCATCTTTCTCAACAAAATGGTCTACATGAAAACCCATAGCTGAGGTTGAGGCTCCCTGGCTAGCAGTGGCATCTGAGGCAAAGGGACTGGCACCGTTTTCAGGAGCATGGCCTTGAAATTCTAACTCCCTTAGTCGTATCTCGTGCTCCCTTTGTAATCTCTTATCTTCTGCTTCCCTCTCTGCAGCCAATCTCTTTTCTTCTCTTTCTGCAGCCATTCTCTTTTCTTCTCTTTCTGCAGCCATTCTCTTTTCTTCTCTTTCTGCCTCCAACTTCTCTTCATACTGGAGCCTTTTAATCTCTGCCTCCCTATCTGCCTCAATCTGCAACCTCTTGATTTCTTTTTCAGTCTCTAACTTTCTTTCTGCTTCTTTCTCTAATCTTTTATCTTCTCGGGCAATAAATTTGTCTACCTCTGAAGTTACATACTGGACCAACCCTGGTCCATCCATGCCCATCTCTTTAGCAGTCTGTACAGCGGCAGATCTGAATTTGGCTAGATCAGCCATTCTAACTCAAGTAGGTCTACTAAAGTTCTAAGACAATCCTAAACTTAACTAAACTAATTACTGACTATAATTAACTAATTACTACTGGCTGTGACAAACTATCACTGTAAATCTCCTCTTACTTATTTTTATCTTCTTAGGGGTGTTTCTACTGCAAATTTTTATTCCTGGAGTTAGTTAATATATGCTGTATGAGATTCCTATTTCAAACATTCATCTATATATGCCAAATTCAAATCTCGGACTTAGAGACCCCAATATATGTGGTGGGTTTTGATGTTAAGAAGAATGGTGTGCGTATAGTTGTACTTGAGTGAGATCAACTGTGAAGGTCTCTGAGGTAAACAATGGACAACTGTGTTACCGAGTACCTTTCTTGTTACCACCCTACGACCTCACTCTAAGTTGTATTCTTTATTGACTAGCGTGACTGAAAGCTACATAAAGTGTCTAGGGTATTGTAAGAGTGTTGTTAAAGAATCTCAATACAAAAACATATATAAACATATACTAATTACTATGATAAACTCAACTAACTCCAGCTGTTAAATTTTATATTTAAAATATTTTTTGTTAAACTTTATTGGTCCTGAGCCTAAAGTTGTTTTGGTCAGGACTACAGTTCAATGAGAATCAATTTAGATGGATAGATATATTTACAAATATATATAAAGATATTTACATACAACAGACAATATGTCCATAGAACATGGTTACAAATGTTCACTTTGATGTTGTTTACTCTATTTAAATACTGGTACAGGGAAGCTGGTTGAGGATTTTCATCATCCCACTGTCTTTTGTTTCACTATGATTGTTTATTTTATTTCTTGGAGGAACGTTTTTGTCTACACAGGAGATTTTTCTTTATTTGTGATAGTTTGTCCCAGGCCAGATATTGCACTTATCTGGGTCCTGGAATAAGCCGCAGTTGTAATCAGTTTGGCCAAACACTTCAGTCTCCTCTGGACTCGAACTTCTTTAATACAAGCAGGTGCCAGAAACTCTTTGAAATTCGTGCAGACTTTTCACTCAGCGAGTACTAGCACCAGACAAGTGGCAGCAGGAACCCCTGTCAATGCAAGTTATGGTTCTGTCTTAATATCAAACTAATTCCTCCTAATTTACATGAAATCATATGTTCAACACAAAAGAACATGGTCAGCTCTCTCTGACAACCCTGCTTCTCCACTCTAGTTTGATGGAACAAATGGTACTAGTTTTCTTTTCTCTTCCCTAATGGATGCTACGCCTCTGTCATTCCTGCAGTAATCTTTTCCATGCAATAAGATAGGTGTAATGTTCCTGTATGACCATCATATATATAGTCCTGTAGTTCTAAACTTCTTAGATAGTCCCTTATATGATGGATCAACATCTAGGCCATGCCTAAGTCTGTTATGGAACCATTTAATTACAATCTTTTTTCATGGCCTTTTCTTACACACAAACCTTTGTTTAATTAAAAGTCAATAAAAGCAATCTTACCACAATCAAGGAAATATAAACAAGTAACGATGAATTAGGCAATATAATGTGGCACACTTTCATCACTGCCTCTGTTCAGACTGCTTTCTGATGGTAGTATTATTAATAAAAAAGCACAAGTCTGCTCATCGCTTCTTGCTCTTCTGAATATTTTGAAAAAATGGCAGCGAGCATCCTACTATTCCTATCATGTAAAAAGCTTTGGCCAATGAGACCAAGCATCTCTTTTTTTGAATGAATTCTTTAAAAAAAAAAATATCAAACCACTATGCGTTACTACTACCAACTAGATTTGTATATTAGGTCAGCCAATAATATTTCGGTTTCCTTCAAATTTCCTCTAATCCCTTTCATCGTACTATCTTAGCCTTTCTCTCACCTAATTTTTTTCCCAAAAAAATATGCTATCCAATCTAAGCAGACATGACTTGATCTGACAGTATCTCCGATTCACTATAGTATTATTACCAATATTTAGTTAATTCGTGGACTATTTATGTAATTGATAACATATTCTTAGTCAGCAAGGCCTCAGGTACACGAATATATGATTTTTATGGGGCTAAGTGGCTTGGTTCAAAATTCTATAATTTTTTCTAGGTTAGTTGTTTATTTTTAAACTACCTCCTGTTCAATTCTTTTTCCATGTACTTTCAAGCTAATTACGAGAATTACGTAATAAATGCTATCTGCATGACCCAATTCCCAAACATTTTTTTACTTTTTCCATCGTATTGTGAAAACCGCCTAAGGGCACTAGTAGCAAGTTGGTTTTTTTTTTTTTTTTTAACAATGTGAGACGTGTTTTGCGTTTTGCCATCTATCCGTCCCCTCTCCCCTCTACAATGTATTTAGGCAAATACTTAGTTGACCTAGGGAAGTGTTACGTTTGTCTCAAGGACGAAATTTGAAAAAAACAGGTACCCTTTTTGTTCGGCTAATGTGTTATCAAATAATAATCTGAAGGCGTAGGCGACGCCAACAACGAAAATTTGTAGTACTATCCTATCTTTGACTTTATGCACTATACTGTTATATTCTGATTTAGATATTGTATTTAGAAGTTCACCACAGCTTCCAACACTACACAGGACACTAACACTATGAAGTTGGACTGTTACACTTATGGAGGACTTGACCCTTAACAGTAAGAATCAAGTAGGGTCACTGATGGCGACCTAGGACCAAAGAAGTAGAAGGAAATCAAGTAGAATATTTTGAACTTGTAAAGCAACAAAACATTTTCATGGAAACCAAGATGGCAGAAAACGAATCATGTCAAAAAAGCAAGTGGAAAATAGCGACATCAGTGGAAATAATACTTAACGTTGTTTTAGGAATTTTGCCTTCTTTAGGCAACACTCGGTTCTTTCAACCTAGACTACATGTCCGTCGGTAATATTAGGGCACATATCCAAATATGAAAGAATTCGTGGTCTGGAATATGTCTCAGTTTGAAAATAAAAAGTAAAGGTCATCCTGTAGCAGATAATGCGGTAGAGGAGTGAAGTGTTAGAGACCATTGTAGAGGGATAATTCTTTCTTTATCTGATAGATAGTACAGATCCTTCTTCCCTCTCCGAGTTCATTAGAGTATCTTCAAGTAGCTGGAATATGGTGTCCAGGCTGTCTAAGGTAGATGTTTAATTTAAGTCCAACTTTTGCAAAGTCCTCAAAACGTAAGGCTAGTCTTCAAAAGTAGAAAACTTCATAATGCCTGATTGACGTTTGATACAATACATATTTTAATGAACGAAACGTAGCTCCTCAATGAATGCATCCACAAAATAGACAATGGTAATCTCTAGCCCGTCCATAAAATCAGTCTAGGAAACAATGTCAGAGACATCTTGCTGAAGTATTTAATATAATATTTCTCCCTCATTCCTCTCCTTTCAGAGCTGACAAGTCCGTCTAAATATAATCACGCTTAAACTCCAACTGTAGGACAAACTAGCTGATATGAAGATCATAAACCTCTATAACAAGAGTACACTTTCTGGAGCTCGTTTAGACACGTCTTTCTCACACAGAGAATACACAGCCAAAGAGACCGACTTACAGCTCAAATGTTTGATCTGAAGCCGGCAACGAATCATCTGCTTAAAATCAGCAGACTATATGACGTACTTCCGGGGTAGTCTAGGCAACGCTTTATCAACAAGGAAATGAGTACATAAAACCTGTCGAGTGCGATAGCGCCTGTTATGAATTTAGTCATAACAACCATCTGTACCATATCTCAGCTTTTATGAAGTTGTGTGACCAGTTTCCTTCTACGCTGTCTTTTCTTTCTCGAACTCACACGCAGAGCCGTGTACCCATTTTTACATGGGGGTAAATTTGAACGTGACGTAGCCTGGTTTCAAACCTGGTCCTTTGGTTTCATGAAGCGACCACTCCAATCAAATTTAATTTGTTAAAGTGTACAATCAATCAATACCCTTTAGCTCACCAAGAAGCATAGGACTTCAACAAACATATGTGGGAGCCATCTTGCTTCACATGTGACTGGACTTAATATTAAGGGAGTTTTTTTTTTTTTCTCTTATTTTTATAGTTTCATGTTCTCTACTTAATTCTCATTTTAATTCCCTCCTGTCTCTTGTTTGTCTGTCCCTGAGGAAGGCCTTGTGGCCGCAACGTAGGTTTTTGTGTGGGTGTGTGTGTGTGTTTTTTTTTTCAACAAACACATGCCAAGTCTTCCTGTCCTGTGCCATCCGCTCAAGTTCTTTCCATGTTTTCCTCATCATTTTCACCTCTGTTTCCAGTTATCTTCTCCATGTGTTTTTTTTAGTCTAGCTCTGCCTCTCTTTCCCTGTGGATTCCAGAACAAGGACCGCCTTGTAATGCTATCAACAGGTTTCCTCAATGTGTGTCCTGTCCATGGCCAGCGTCTTCTTCTTATCTCTGGTTCCACTGGCACTTGTCTGGTTCTTGTCATCACTTTCATATTAGCAATCTGGAACCAAAGACGCATCAAAAGTGAGGAATGCAGTCAGCGACCCGTAGCTTGACTGCTTGCGTCAGCGAACCGGAGGTGACCAAGACCCTACTCCACCTCCAAGTGGTGGCCATGGAAACAGTCTGCATCAATGTAGTCTGGCTGAGAGAGTAGGGATCGAAGTGGGAAGGCAAACCCGGTCCCAAAAAATGCCGTGCTGAAGTCGGATCTGTCGGCCAAAAGGCGCAAATATCGCAGCTACGCTGTAAATGGACACAACGCAACAAACGTCCTTTTCAGTACGAACGCAGAAGAAGATATTAGCAATTTTGTCATACCACTACAATCCTTCTATTCTACGCAAGCACCCATTTATGAATGTGTGTGTAGCTTTTTGGTTGTTGTTTTTGTTGTTCTCCACTGTTAACAGCCATACAATAGGACCGACTTTACATTTGAGTTGAAGATTCTTATTTTCGTGTTGGACTTGTTTTCTCGTGATCTCAATGCTTTCCTATGCAATGAAAGCTCCTCTTAATTTTTTGTATTCTTATTTTGAAATTATTGTCTGTCCATCCAACTTTGTCTATAGTGTACAAAGTTTAAAGTGTTCCAAAAGTTATCATTTGATTTATTTTGCTTATAGATTTAAAAAAAAAATAGACAGAAAGAATGAAAGTTGGGGAAATATTATTTTATGAATGAAATTTGGGGCTGAAGTTTTGTAAAATCTGCAAGGAAAAAGACTAGAAAACTTAAACAAGTTTACAACTTCTTCAAATGGAGTGATGACTTATTGTTGTTTGTTGAGGGTTTTGCCTTCTATGGCGAGGCACGTTGCTTTCAATCTATTTATTACAAATAAGGGAGGGAAACCCGAGGCCTGTAAACAGTAAATTAATATGAAACAAATATAAAGGTATGTTATCAGGCACTCGCAGGAAATAAAGAAGTAGAACACCAGACAACAGAAAAACAACAGACATGAGTGGCTTACCCAGGATTTGAACACTGGACCTTCCGTGCGACAACCCCGCCTAGCCATGCAAGCGAATCACACTATCCGCTCTGCCATCTACGCATCATCAAAAATGATGTTTCAATGGCAGGTCAATAGTGCGAACCACAATACACGACACCAGAAGTCCTCCATGGGCAGTTCAGCCTATTAATGACGCAATCACTTCTGTTGTATTTCTATCAAGCAGTATAGGCCGAATCCAACAAGACCCTTAGGACCTTAATACTGTGTCCAGTAAATGATAGTAGACTAGAACAGTGAGAACAGGATAGTGGGTAGGTTTGGTATTGTACCATCCTGTTCTCACTGTTCTAGTCTACTATCATTTACTGGACACAGTATTAAGGTCCTAAGGGTCTTGTTGGATTCGGCCTATACTGCTTGATAGAAATACAACAGAAGTGATTGCGTCATTAATAGGCTGAACTGCCCATGGAGGACTTCTGGTGTCGTGTATTGTGGTTCGCACTATTGACCTGCCATTGAAACATCATTTTTGATGATGCGTAGATGGCAGAGCGGATAGTGTGATTCGCTTGCATGGCTAGGCGGGGTTGTCGCACGGAAGGTCCAGTGTTCAAATCCTGGGTAAGCCACTCATGTCTGTTGTTTTTCTGTTGTCTGGTGTTCTACTTCTTTATTTCCTGCGAGTGCCTGATAACATACCTTTATATTTGTTTCATATTAATTTGCTTTCAATCTAGACTTATGTCCGTTGGTTATATCGGAGCGCAATTTGTCATTTAAAAAAATAGTGAATTCTATTAACTGAAGCGCGGTGTTGGTAAACTCTGAAGCTCTGAAAAGGATTACAAGCATCTAACAGCTAGCATGAAGTAGCCCTGAAAAGGACTAGTCCTGAAAAGGACTATTAGCCCGACCAATGTTGATGTATATATAAGTCCTGAACAGGACTGCTAGCCCGAGCAGCGTTGATAGATACTAATTCCTGAAAAGGACTAACATTATCTATCTGCTAGAATGATGAAGCCCTGAAAAGAACTTGTCCAGCTGCGCTAACACTGCCCGTACATTCTCAGTGTTCAGCGAACTTGTAATGGAGGTAGTGAAACTTTTGGAACACGCTGTACAAGCAAATCAAGCGCAGACGTTGAAGATCCGTTAGCTTGAAGGCGGCACTTTAACCGATCTAGTTTGTTTGGTTTGTTAAGGACTATCTTCATTGCACACGGTAAACCCAATCAGTGCTCCGACCTCCTCCCTTATATCACACAAGGAGGATCTCATTACAGTGCACGAACTCCGTATCACCGGCGAGAATCCTAATGCGTGTATATAGGAATCACACATTCTATATAACCCGGGTTCCCAACCTGTGGGTCGCGACCCCCAAGGGGGTAGCAAAGCGTTTTCTGGGGGTCGCCGCGGTTATTTTTATGTGCAATTATTTTTATAGGAAATTTCACAATGAAGGTTTTCAACACTTATTTATTTCAATGGCCCGCCGTGTTCATACATATTAAACCTTTTATATTATTTTAATTATTTGCTATGGCGGGCCTTTAATATTTTTTCAAATTTCTACCGCGGCGGTCCTTGATTCACTCCCTAAACATAAAATATTCAAACGCAGTGTTATCATTAGAATAACATTCTGTTACAAATAGGAATTATTCACCATACATAGACATAAAAAGAGGTGTCAGACAAGGTTGTGTGCTGTCCCCCCGCCTATTTAATCTATACACCGAAAACATTTTCAAACAGGTACAGGAAATACCAGGACTGAACATCAGGGGAAGGTCAATGAACAACCTTAGATATGCAGATGATACCGTGTTGTTAGCTGAAAGCGAACAGGAGTTACAAGAACTAGTGAAGCAAGTGAACAGTATAAGTCAAGAATATGGGACTCGACATTAATATTGAGAAAACAAACACTATTATAATTAGCAAAACAGACGATAAACCCACATTAAAGATAAGCGTAAATGGGAAAAGCCTGGAACAAGTCAAGAGCTACGTATATCTTGGTCATATAATAACAGAAGATGGCAGATGTGAAACAGAAATCAAGAAGAGAATAGGAATGGCCAAAGCTACATTCAACAACATGAAAAATATACTGACATCCAAACAGTTATCTCACAAATTAAAACTGAGAATCATAAAGTGTTATATATATTCTGCATTTCTGTATGTTGCAGAAACATGGACGATGAATAAGCATTTGGAAGAAAGAATTGAGGCTCTTGAAATGTGGATATATAGAAAAATGGGGCGTATCTCGTGGAAAGAGAAGAAAAGAAATAAGGAGGTCCTGGAAAATCTAGGTATGAAAAGAGAACTAATGAGGGAGATCAAAGTTCGGCAGCTAAAATACTTTGGCCACATAAAAAGGCATAACACCCTGCAGAAGACCATAATAGAAGGGAGAGGTGAAGGCAAACGTGCAAGGGGAAGACAGCGCTATAAGTGGGAAGATAACATCAAGAGATGGAGAGGAAAGAGTCTTTCAGAGTGCACCACCAAGACAAGAGACAGAAGACGTTGGAGATCCATTACAGCCAACCTTCGTTGTGGAGATGGCAGCTGATGATGATGACAAATAGTAAACTGAAAAAAATATTCACTATGATGCAAAATTCAATATCAAAATTCATTTATAATCGGTGTCTCGATGTTTGAATAACAGACTGTCGAATACGGACCGTCGAATAAAGGTGAGTTGCTCTCTTAACGCAGTTGAAGATCACCCCGTATGTTTTGTTGACGTTGCCATCTTTGCAAGGATGTAATTCAATAATGTCCGCGATGGGCCGTCTGATGCAAACTGACGCGAACTTAGTTCGCCAATAGTCAACCAACTTTAGTTGGCGCCATGATGGAAACCAGTCACTCGCTGTCGAGCGCGGGGGTTAGCTACTGCTTGCGCTTTCTAAAATCTACAGAGCGTCAGTCGGTCTTCATCAACCAGTCAGTGCTGTCGGTCGGCTTTCTGCATCGCTATTATCGTTTCCCGACGGAAAACAATTTATTTGGTTAATTATTTATTTATATTTTTATTGCCATATTATTAGTATTAATATGTGTATTATTTTAATAAAATAGTGAGCCAAGTGACTTACGCTAAACATTATAAAACATTTATTTTAAAAACATTATTACTGTACTGTCTCTAGGACTTCCCCATAAAGTAGTTTAGAACTATACTTTTATTCAGGCATTCTACCATGTTAGTTTCCCTTGGAGTTCCTCTTCCCCAGGTCCTCTTGAGGTTGTGAGCATCGTGTCTTTCTTCTCGATGTGCTGCCTTGGCGCTTTTGTACTGCTGCATTCTTGGGGTTGGGGTTCCCCTTTTATACTTTTTTTTTTTACTGATAACGTTCTCAATTTGATAAAAATTGGTTATATTTTTCCTTTTCGTTCTCGGCTTGATGTTGATTATGCTGGAAGATGCATTAAATATTAGGTTAATTAAATATTAGGTTAGAATTATATTCTGAAAAATCTATTTTTAATGTGTTTTCTTTACCCTTTTAAAAAGGTCTTTTTATGCAAATGTAGCGGGGGGTCGCAGGTTACTTGGCTATTATAAAAGGGGGTCGCGACTCGAAAAAGGTTGGGAAACACTGTTCTATAAATATTTTTAGTGGGTAGGTTTCTAATTTCTAAATTTTGCCAGGACAGGTCAATACAGTATCTATATTCTTTACGATTTCCAACTGCCGTGGGATTTTTAACGTGCGCAACTTGCACACGGGACCTCCTATTTTTTTCGTCCTTATCCGAGAAGGCTAGACATCCGATCTTACTACCCAGGTGACCAGGAGGGAGTATGACGTCATTAGGACCACGGGCTCTGAAAAACATTTTCATAAATTATATTTCCCCAACTGGGAATCGAACCTGGTACCTCTAGAATTGGAGGCGGACGCCATACCTCTTAGCCACCCCGACCCACAGAGAAACCGACCGATCTGACGGTTGGTAATATCTTTACAACAGCACGTAGCATTTTTTAGCGTCACGTGGTTTGCGTGACTCAGTACTGATATGGATATTACCTTAACTAGCTCAGGATAATGTCCGACATTTATCATTATGGGTTTGTGCAATAGCTGTCAACAACTTTTATGTTCTTACATGAGACGCCTCGTTTTGATTTTAACCCACGTGGCGGTGTATTGAGACCGCCCCTTATATAACACAGAACACAATTAAAACAGGTTAATACAGTATCTATATTCTTTAAGTAAGACATGCCTCGTTTTCATTTTAACCTGTGAGAGATATGGAGCCTCAAATTTATATAGCATGGCAAATGTAACAAATAAAGTGTTATCTAATATTAATTTTCTTTATTGACAAAGACCGAAAAAGATTACTGCACTATAAGGCATGTCGTAATAATAATCTTCTTCTTCTTCCGTCCTTAGCCACCGACCGTCAAAGCAGTCAGTGGCCATTACGCCTAGTGGCGTCTTAGGGCAACAGCAGATAGGTTTTCTTTGCCATTGTTTCCCATCACGCCTAGTGACGTCTTTAGGGCAACGGCAAATCAACCCATTTGCTGTTGTTTCCGTAATCGAAGTGACTGGCAAACAGGTGATCAGCCCGTTGTGCGTAATAATAATAATAATAATAGTAATAATAGCCCCTTCAGTCATAACTGACTATAATAATTTGCCCCTGAGATGACGGCCCTCAGCTGCTTTTTTTCCTGGTGATGCGATCATCTTCCATGCGGCGGACATGGCCAGGCCAGCGTCGTCTGCGCTGTCTAAGCAGTGTATACTTTCTTTGAAGGCAAGCACGTGACAACACCTCGACATCAGTCACTTTGTCCTTCTACGAAATACCGAGGATGTGGCGTAGACACTGTAGATGGAGGGTATTGAGCCTTCTTTCTTGCTTAGCATAGGTTGTCCATGCCTCGCTGCCATATAGAAGTGTGCCGGTGACGCAGGCGTTATGTACCACAGCTTTGGTCTTCATTGTGAGTTTGGAGTTTCCCCGAATACGCGTTGCGAGGCGGGCAAAGGTTGCTGCAGTTTTGCGAATGCAGCTGTCCATTTCTGTGTCCAGAGAGAGTTTATCGTTGATGGAAGACCCCAGGTATGTGAAGTGGTGCACCACTGCCAATTCATGGTTATCGATAGTGATAACAAGTTCAGCACCCATATCCTGACTCAGCATATTTGTATTCTTTAGACTTATTGTGAGGCCAAAGTCCTTGCATGCTTGGGTGAAGCGATTCATCAAGCTCTGAATCTCCTGTTGACTTTGAGTGACGACTGCAGCATCATCAGCGAATAACAAGTCTCTTATAGTGACCCTTCTAATTTTTGTGTTTGCCTTCCGCCTTGCGAGGTTAAACAGTCGGCCATCTGACCTAGTGTAAAGCCATATTCCTTCAGTTGCATCTCTGAATGCATGTTTCAAGAGCAAGGCAAAGAAGATCCCGAAAAGGGTCGGAGCCAGTACGCAGCCTTGTTTAACGCTACTTCGTATGTCAAAGGCCTGTGATGTTCTTCCAGCATATTGGACTGTTCCCTTCATGTCTTCATGGAATGACTTTATCATTTTCCAGCAATTTAGGGCATGTCGTACAAGGTGACTAATAGGAGGTTGTGCCTGGTAGCGGCAACCTCATCATGTACAACAAATGGCCACAGAAGCCACCGCTGCAAACGCATGTGAATGTTTATTGTAGGCTTCCTACAAGTGGACCACCTGCCGTGGTGGTTCTGTGATTCCTATAGCGCGCAAAGGATAATAATGACGATTATATATATCTTCCCTTTCAATCATTTCTGACTATAGGAGCGTATTTCTGACTATAGGAGCGTATTTCTGATTATAGGAGCGTATTTCTGACTATAGGAGCGTACCCCCGAAACAAGTTCCGGTGGCACGAGGTTGGGCACTCGGATAAAGAGGTCAAAGCTGCTGCCCATGCATCATGCCCCTGCTGGTATAGTCAAAGGATCGGTCTGGCCGTTACAGTCTGACACCAGTGGTAACGACCTGTCATAAGTAGGATTACCGTAGCATTTATGATGATGATTGTGATAAAGGAGCGCCAAGGCCTTACAGCTCTGTCTGTTCCTACATCTCTCGAATTTTATTTTCTCCCACATTTGTGCTCTTTCATAACTGATTAATAAAAATCAGAAGATTTTCCTAGAAGATGATAGGATGATAGGAGGTAATTAATAGTTCATTCTTCACCTTTATCATCATCACAGTCTCCCATGCGCACACACTCTCATGCACAATATATTTAGCATCATTAGAATCGAACTCAGAGAGAGATCAATAATGAGCAGTAGTATAAATGAAAGTCAACCAGTGATGTTAAGTGTGAAAACTTACGAAGACTTTTGTGTGTCTTCAGTTCATCAGAAGTCTGAGTCTACACGCAACGTATCTGACGTCTAACCAGAAATAAGTTATCAAAAAACGGACATTTGGCTAGCAGAATTCGCCATAGGACATCTTTCATTCCTCAATTAAAAAGGAATATTTTCTCACCCACAATTCAGAAAGTGGCCGCAGCATTTTTCGTTACCATATACTGCTGGCTCACAAGTTCAATACATAGTTACCACAAGTTCAAATCACTCGAAAGTTTATTATCTGAAGTCAAGCTAAAGAGCTCAAAAGTGGAATCTCATATTTATACCAAGTGCAACACACTCTTAAGCGCATTCTATGAAGCAGACTCTAAAGTATATTTTATGAATTACGACTACATAGGCAAGATAATGAGTCTACATATTACTAACATTTCGTGAAGATATCCAGTCTGGCCAGTACCCTCGGGAGATTAGACAAGAGACTGTTTTTCATATTACAGCTATGAACGGTTGATCAACAATACAGGGATATACTCAAACAGTGAAGGAATATATATATATATATATATATATATATATATATATATATATATATATATATATATATATATATATATATATATATATATATATATATATATTATATATATATATATATATATATATATATATATATATATATATATATATATATATATATATATATATATATATATATATATATATATATATATATATATACTACTGGACAAAAGTTAAGGGCCGCCATTCAGTTTAGACAAGGTTTATATAATTCTTCGTAAGCAGGGTCGATTTTCCAAATGTCCGGTAGCTTGAAATCTCTCAAGAAGTCTCTGAATGGTAGAGTGGGACACCGCTAAACGTCTTGCAACATGACGAACAGATTGACCATCCTGAATCCATGCCATGGCTCGACCACAGTCTACAGTGCTGAGACTTCTCCTTGGTGGCATGGCTAATGCAGTGATCATTTCGACCACTTGTCATACTGATTTATTGCATACCAACGGTGAACACTCTTTACCGATGATCATTTTCCACGTGCATTCAAATTCAACTCACTTTTTCACCTTTTGAACTAGTGGGGCGTGTTGCAAAAACCACGAGTTTTTGCAGCAACAATGGCAATTTTCACGTGCGGGTTAAAGTGACCCTGTTTTTGGACATTTAAAAAAATTAACCTAGTGCACACAGAAATGTATACAAATTTCTCTGAGCTCAGTTTTAATGACATTTTCACTTGTCTTTACAGTTTGCCAACCAATTATATAAACCTTGATTAAACTGAATGGTGGCCCTTAACTTTTGTCCAGTAGTATATATATATCGTCAACGTTCTCAGTACGCCAACAGTTTTCATCAGAACGTCCTCGACTTAGAGATACCCCACTCAACATAACGTATGACAACTTGGGACATTTTATGCATACATATGAATCATCGTATCCATGAGAAGCATTTAGAGACACATGGGCTGTGTAGATTACTCACCATTTTGGTAACACGTATCATATCACATCATCATCATTTCGCTTTACACTAGTTCATTCTTAATTAACTACTACTTAATTAACTGCAATTTTAATTTCTCATCTGCGTGTTTTATGTGAATCGTCTTTTACCACCATCACGTTCTAACCATTACTAACTCTATATGTGTGGATATTTAATTAATAAACCAAACAATCGTTTGATCATTATCTAGTTTGTTAATGTATCACTCGTGCTGTCGGTGTTACATATTCACATATAGGAACATTTCTCTACTCAGATGAGTTTGCGGGCTTTTTCTGTTACGGGATCTAAGGGCAGAAGCTAAGGTCGTGGGGAAACAGAACTCTTTCCATAATTAATTAGTAAACACTGTCCAGTGGAAAGCATTCGCATTCCCGTCTTCTTGCCCCTATCTCGAATAGGTCTTTATTCTTTCTTAACGAGCCAACTTCTAGAGACCTTCTACCTAATATCTCATAGGCTATTGTTGGCAAAAACTACTGTCGTAGTTGCCCCAATACGCACCACACGATAATGATAATGATGAATATTGTTTAAATAAGACATGCCTCGGTTTAATATTAGTCCATGTAGGTCGTAAATGGTCCCATCACCACCCCCCCCCCCAGGTGTTTGAAAAGTCACTTCAAACGTTAAGTTGTTATATCCCCACGTGTATCTATTAAAAGGGGTAAAGGTAAAGGATCCCGTTACACGCCCATTGAGGTATATTGGTAATATGGTGTTAGGCCCATATTTTCTTGACTATCGGCACACTAGGGGTGATGTGGTCGGCATCACGCCGGCCGCCTTAACCTTCCTAGAGTTGCTCTGATACCGAATTCATGATGCTGGGTCGACCCGGGAACTGTTTGCGGTCTAAAAAATCCCACCTCAACTGGGGATTGAACTATAGACCACCGAGCTAGGAAGCCAGTGACGTGTCACGGCTGTTTGTGCCCTATACCAGAGCGCTCTTTTAGTTTCGGTGACCGGAATTCTGACACCGGGTATAAAATGTTCGTGTACACCGTAAAAGACTATTTAAGTTTTTGGCGGGGAAAATCAGCTGATGTGTGTGTAAAACCAGTAAAATATAAATCATTACACACTCGTTCTGGATAAACACAGCGCTAAAATTCTTTTGTGTGCTATAACTTTGTTCTCTGCTCTATTTTTTATTGCATTTTTATTTGTTTGAAATTAGTTTTGACGGAGTTACAGACTTTTGAAAACAGCGTCATCATTTGAGGAAATTCATAAAATAAGTAATCTTTTTATTAATTTAATATCTAAAAATCGGCCCATTCGTTTGAGTTTATAATTATAAAGACTTCTCGAAGGGAAGCTAAAGATTATTTCCACATACTTTTTTTTTTGGTTTCATATCTTGAGAATGTGTGGTAGTCAGTTTTGTGAGTTTGGCATTACAAGAACAAGCATATTGTCACCAGATTTTATAGCATTTAAATTACTGTAAACGCATTCCTGATACTCACAAATCTTAAATAAGGTTGTAACAAAATAACTTTGTAAAGCACCATCTGTTTTTGCATTTTCATTCATTTATAATGATATTTAGCTACGTATATAAGCGTCAGAAAACATGTAAATCTATAGATAGATTACTTCTACATACTTTGTTCTATCTTTCAAGTCTTGTTAATCTTGTATTTATAATATGAATTTTTTTTTTTTAATTGTGTGTGAGATAAGGACTGTTCCATTAGTGTTCTTTGGTAGACAATCCTGTGCACACGACGGCTGCCAAAGAATTCTAAGTAACTGTTTGTATATCTTCTTTCATTCACAGATAAAACATTCTACATCCTGGTGTTAGACTTGATAGTCCCAAATATTCCTCTATCTTTATACATACACAAGTAAACTATACTACATAACAACGAAATGGAACATACTGTTTTGCATCATATGAATTGTGCCAGTGCACTGTGCAGAGCCTGTGGCAAGAGAGCATTAACTTCCAAAACAACACGTTCAATTAAGAAAGCACTGAACTGTTCTAATTACGTTAATGATCTGTTCTTTGTGTTTGGAATTAACGTTTCAGATGATAAACCCACACAGCATTCGACTATATTTTGTAAGAAGTGTTACTTACGAATACAAAATTCAAAAAGGAGGCATAATGAGAAGTGTCTTGAAACAGCCAAGTTACTATCGGAAAACAGTCAGCACATCTGGAAAGACTAAAACCATAATTTAACTATAAGTGAATGTCAACTGTGCAATTGTGTTGCAAAGACATCTTTTGGTGTTTTAAAAACAAAAAGCTGCTCTATCCCCTGTAATGTTCTTTCTGACCCCTCCATGTCTAGTCAGTCATTTAGCTGTAGTCAGGATAGCTCTGTACAGTAGGAGGTTGATGTGCCTGCCCACATTAGTGATGATATTGTTCAACTGGAGGTTGATGTGCCAGCTCACATTAAAGGCGATACCATTATTCATTTGGAGGTGGATAACACTACTCACCCTAGCATGCCAGTTTTTGTTGCCACATCTACACCTACCAAGTCAGTTATACATACGACAAGTACATCCACCTCGCCTGTCTTCAAAAGCGACATCACAGTACAACAGTTACTTGCTAAGCCACCTTCACAACCACTAACACAAAAGGAAGAACCCCTATTCACATCCATTGTTAGAAAAAAAACTAGAAACAGCAAAAAGTAATATCATAAAATGCAAAACCAGAGGACAGCCTATTGTACTACAAAAACTAATTAAACATAGAAGAGAAACATCAGTCACCAGAACGCCAACAAACGTAAGCGATCTCAATTGCTTCACACTGTTAGAAAACATATTGCTGGAACATCAACTGATTCATTAGACCTGCAGCAGGCACATGAACTACAACGCTGTTCAGAAACGTCACGTCAGGAAATTTGCAGGAAAGCAGGCATTGAAAGTAGAGTTAGAATATCCAAAGAATTAGCAATAGCCATGAAGGAAACAGTAGGTCTTACGTGGGCACAACAGAGAAGATTGAAAATTGAAAAACGCGCCAGAGGTATTAAAAATATAACTTCACAATTAAAATTTATAATGGAAACTCATTTGTTACAAATTTCTCCATCTGTGAATGTACAGATTCATCCTATAAAAAAAAAAGGAAGTGTGAATGATAATTGAGCGAAATTTTGGGGCTAGAGCAAATTATGGCAGTTGTTGCTTGAGATTGACAGAATTAACAGAGTGTGGAAATCATTTTATATCTTCTGTTCTAATTGTGAGAAAATGTTTGTTCTTGTTCTAAAATTTACTCTAACATTTCTAGTCTAGCGTTACGCAAAATTAAAGCCGGTATTTATAATAATAAAGTAGCCTAAAAACATTAATTAAGCCCTATCAAAAGTAAAATCCGCCACCTTTTTTTCCAGGTAGGAAGTTACCACGTGACCTCTGACACGATAGCTATAAATAGCGCGGTCGGGGGAACAAGGGGAAATAACTAAAAGATCGCTGGCAAACAGCCGTGGTGTATCTATTTCATACACATAAAACAAATGTCAGACCAAATAGACATTGCTGTCATTTGATCAATATGTTTTAATTTTCAATTTTTCCTCTGGAAACAAAATAAAAATAAAATAAAATATCTAATAGCACTGGCTAACAAAAAAAAAATTTTTTTTTTCTTTCTCTAACATTTCTATGTTTTTCTGGTCAATTTTAATGCGCTGTTTTTAAATCTGCAAACCGTTTTTCTCTATCAGGTCGGGATCTCTAGAAATACGCAATTGAAGTTTTTTAACAATGCATACAGTATTACACCATCATTCGTACAAGAAGTATAACAGTTATGTAGGCTTGAATTTCTTTGCAGTCGACTTTCGTCGGTGAATGGAATGTGGTACATCGCGATGAAGCATCCAACAATAATCGGCAAGCATGGTCACACTCCCCCGTCCATGATAACGTGACTCCATTACGGCGATATCTTGATGGAATCGTTCTCCATGTTCATCGCTGACTTCGCCAAGGTTGTCAGGAAAAAAGTCAAGATGCGAATCGAGCAAATGGATTTTGAGGGACGTGTTACAGCCCATAATTCTGTATGCATCTATGCACTGCTTAACAATATGCACATAGTCGACAGATTTGTGATTTCCCAGAAAGTTATCGACGATCGATTTGAATGCCATCCATGCGCGAAGTTCACTACCATGTAACAAGTTCTCGAATTGTTTGTCTGCAATAACTTTCCTAATCTGAGGTCCTACAAAGATACCTTCCTTTATCTTTGCATCGCTAACATGCGGAAACTTTTCTCGAAGATAAGTGAAAGCTTTGCTCGTTTTATCTAACGCTTTTACGAAATTCTTCATGAGCTCCAACTTTATATGTAACAGTGGTAAAATGATGGTCTTTGTTAACTAATGGCTCGTGTATTACATTTTTACGCCCGAGTTGCATACGATCCCTGATAGGCCACACCTTTCTTGCATAATGTTCCTGTCTGTTGCGGCTGTCCCATTCACAAAGGAAGCAACAAAATTTAGTATACCCAGTCTACATGCCCGTGAGAATTGCAATGACCTTTAGGTCTCCACAAATCCGCCATTGGTAGTCATTGTACTTTATTTTTGCCAAAAGTATAGCCATATTGTCATAAGTTTCTTTCATATGAACAGAGTAGGCAACTGGAATTGATGAAAATAAATTTCCGTTATGCAATAACATGGCTTTTAGACTAGTCTTGGAAGAGTCGATGAAAAGTCGCCATTCGTTGACTATGTGCTCATGATCGAGGTGCACCATTAGACCGTTTACATCTTTGCAATAGCAAATGTCATCATCCATCTCAAAGTATTGAACAAGTTCTCTGTGTCTATGACGAAATTTAGATATCGGAGTATTGGGCGCTAAAAGATTCCATTCTTTGAGTCGCGAACCGAGTAATTCCGCTTGTCCTTTGGTAAGAGCGAGATCATGTATTAGATCTGAAAGTTCTGAATGGTTAATTAAGTGAACACCATCATTCACCGGTATATAATCCGAGTCAGAATTAGTTTCTAAAGCAGGTAAACTATCACTTTCTGATGGTTCATTCACGTCCAACAGATATTGTTCTTGTGGAACTGGGATCGGACACGTGATTGGATCATGAGGCACTGGTTTCGAAACCGATTCAATATTTGGATAAACCACAGACTTTCTAGTTTTAAAAGTGAAACCATGGATATTTGTCAAGCAGAAGTAACAATCAGTAGCGTGATTTGTCGGTTCACACCATATTACTGGCACTCCAAAAGGCATCGAATTATGCTTCGGTGATTTTCGTAACCAACCTGCCAATGTATTTGCACAAGTCGAACAAACTGCATTTGGCTTCCAAGATTTATTTGCATCATCAACTTTTGAATCGAAATAAAGTTCATATGCTGTCTTTAGTAATGGTGTAAAGTTTTTCTGGTGAACACGATCGGTAAAATATCCGCACACGTAACAGAACAGATCAGCCGAATTTCTACAACTTCTAGAAGCCATATTTCGCTCAGAATTATTTTAAAATACAGTAACTATTTGAAAAATAGCGTTAAATATGTCATGCATCTTTTAGCAGTATAAAAAGTAGAATTATTTTGCATTTTATTAATTTTTAATAAGTTATATGGTAAAATTGAAATGGAGCAAATAATGGTTTCCCAAAAATATATATATTCACAAATATCTTAAGAACCTGATGTGATAGAGATAAACGGATTTCAAATTTGAAATCAGCGCAAGAAACTGACCTAAGAACACTTATTCTTATATAAGAAAGAAAAATGATGTTTGTCAGTGTAGTCAGTAAAGGGACGTTACAAAAGACAGCAAAGATAGCTCCACCATGACGTCACGTAATGAACAGACCGGATCTTATGTTGAGGTGTACTGTTGATGTGATGTAGCATTATGTGTAATAAAATAGTATTTAATGTTACCTTCATAATGAACTGATTGAGAATCTTTTCCTTGTCGTTCAAGACAATGTTGTTGCCCAGCCTCATGCACAGCTCGTCATCAATCAGTTTGGCCCTGGCAGTCATGAAATCATCTGAAGCTGGAAGAGGGTTACTCCCCACTGAACAGATGAAAGTTGCCAGGATGATGATGCAGACGATGAAAACCATGGTAACAGCGTATACAGTGCACTTCCTGGCTGCAGCTCTTTTTTTCTGAAGATGCGAAACGTCGAAGGTTAAACAGATGTATTCAGATCGTCTGCTTTTAAAGTTTAAGTCAGTAACCGTGTTCTTAACTTCCTTATCTGTCCTCTGCATTCCTACCAGGACAGATATTTATATTACAGTGACAGCAATAAACGAATACTTTCCTACCACCAGGGAATTTATTTCACTGAAACAGTGCGGCAGGCAGGGGCGACTCCTCGGCTGTGTGGCGGCACCGGGCGTCGTCTAGATTGGGGGCGCTGAAATGTGTTAAAAAATTATTTTTAAATAACGTTTTAAAAGATAAATTAAAACTGTGTTATTTCGGAGTTTAAGTACAAACTATTTTTATGGTTACATTTCTTTCGTTTATTAAATACAGTTTCTCGATTATTCTATGTCTACATTATTATAATTATTTTAAATAGCGCTCGGAGAATACAATAAAAATATCTACCAAGAGAGTGAGCGTTCGATTGGCAGAGTGGGTAGAGCACAGGCCTCTCGCTGCAAAGGTACAGGTTTTGAACCACGGTACCGACACGCTCCAGTCTACCCAGCTTTAAATGGGTACCTGACTTTGAGTTAAGGAAGGAACAGGCAGCGAGGTAGAGAACTGGTCACCCCACCTCTCGGTGCTGGACCTAGTATGGTGAAGTCTCTAACACTTCACTCCCCTACGGCAGTAAATGCTATGGGACAACCTTTACATTTTTTACCATAAGATTCTAAAAACATAAGTGTGTCATGTTTTTGTAAAATTCAACATTGATCAACACTTGCGGAAATTACAATGTGATTCACCTCGTTTTGATGAGGCGTTCACTTTCAGCCTAGATTCAAGGTCCATCTATTATATTCAGACGCATGTCCAAATGTAAAAAAAAAAAACAAAAAAAAAAAAACCTTGTGGTCTGGTATAGCACCATGGAAATCTGATAAGAATAGTGAATGTTAGTGTGTGATCCAACTCACTAGCATGACATTGAGTCTCGCAAGAGTATAATACAGTACGACACTGGGTGGAAAGGAAAGGGGGGGGGGGGGGGGTGGGGATTACGAGACCTCGTACCAACTTTAACAATTTTTAGGACCAGCACTGGTGGTGGGGTGGCGGAGTACTGGAGTGGAATGAAAACAGACATAGCAGGGAGTCAGGAGTTTCATGTTTGTACCTAAAAAGAAACGTGTCGGGGTTAATCGTATATCTGTAGAGAGAAGTGTGGGATGAATCTTGTATATAGGAAAAGGGAAGACTCGTGTTTCTAGAAGAAAGAAGCGAGAGGTGAAGTTATCTGCAGAGAGAAGTGTGATGTGAATCTTGTAATGGAGAGAGATGGGCGATAAGAATCTTGTATCTGGGGAGTTGCATGTAGTCTGAATCTTGTATCCGGAGAGAGAAGAGTGAGGTGAATCTTGTATCTGGAAAGAAAATTAGGGAGTGAATATTGTATCTGGAGAAAGAAATGTGGGATAAATCTTGTACCCGGAGAGAGAAGTGTGGATGAATCAAAGGGTGCACAACTTTTATTGGACGATGAAAGGGCACATAACCTTCATTTGACAATCATAGGGATCCTTAGCACAAAAGATAATTACAATTGTTAATGTAAAGATTTTTAAAAATTATGTTTTTATATACATTTCTTTCCAAGAAGGGGCCCGTAGCTTTCATTGCACAATCATAGGGGTCTATGCCACAAAAAAAGGACAAGAAACACTGAGCTAGAATAAGGCAGCGCTATAAGCAACAAAATAACATCAAGAGACAGACAGCGTAACAAGAAGAGACATGGTCCGCAACCAGACGATACGTCAAGGCCTTAAATCCCACCCCCTGCAGACCCAAGTAGAACAGTCCCAACTATGATGGTTTGGCCATATCTGCAGAATGGGAGAAGATCGGCTACGTCGACAAGCATGGGAAACAAAGAGCCAGGGATCCAGACCCCCAGGACGACCCAGAGTCCGCTGGGAGGACAACATTAGACAATCTTTGAAGGACCGAGGACTAGAATGGAACCAGGCCAGGAGGAAGACAGCCGATAGGATAGTCTGGCGCTCTCTCTTCCAAACCTCTACACCTCTCGGTAGAAGGGGAACGACTAAGTAAGTAAGAGACAGACAGGAAAGCGACTAAAAGAGTGTTCCATCAAGGCAATAGACATACGACCTTGGAGATCCATTAGTAGTATAGTAGGCGCAAAACGGTTACCATTCCGGAAGATGAGCATGACTTTTATATAGTAAAATACTCCGATCGATAACGGAGGATGAGCGTGACTTTTATATAAGAAAAAATATTAGATCAATAATGGCGGGCGTGGGGAGATACGTAGATTGTAATGTGATGGTATTTTAAGTGTGGTTGTATGACTCAGCAGTGTGTTGTTATGTTTCTTTATTCAGGTGTTACAACATACATACAATATATATTTTACAACAGGTAGACAACATTTATTATATATATATATATATATATATATATATATATATATATATATATATATATATATATATATATATATATATAGATATATATATATATATATATATATATACATATACACATATATGTACATATATATACATATATATGCATATATATAACATACATACAATATATATTTATACAAGTTAGTTGCTTATCCTTTACAGGACGTGGCAATCAACCCCAGCTTTTATTGGCTGTTTGTGATTTTTCTATGCAATTTTTTCATTCAGTAGTTTGCCATTGCTTTCTGAACGGTACGGCGATTATACCATTGTTAAAAATCCACGCAAAGCGATCTGCTACCAAACCGCCTGCAGCAGGTTCGAACCTGATATATCTGGATTATGAAACTGCGTTCATATCCATTAGGCCACAGACGCCGACATATTTATACAACATAGATAAATAGAACAAAGGTCAAGGTTTATAAATAGAAGTATATATTTAATGATCTCTTTTAAAAGAATACGAAATGTCAATCTAAAGCTCTAGTTTCAGACGGTTTGTAGCTCTTTGCTTCTTCGGTGGTGGTTGTTTATAGACATTGTCCGGGTGATTGTCTATGGTTGGAGTTGATGTAGGGGTACAAGAATTGGTGTTGTTAAGAGGACACCAACTCGGTTCTGGGAATATTGGTTGATAACAACTAGAGTTGATGTAGTGGTCAAACGTGTTACTGGGGCAAGTAGTAGGACAGGTACCTGTGTTTGGTAACTGTAGTCGGTCAAATTTGGCGAGGATTTCGCCCTGTAAAGCCAGCAGATGTTCAAATTCAGGGCGAGTCAACGTAATGCCGATTTTGGTAGGAAACTTTAGATATGATTCACCAAAGTATTTTCGAAAGTGTAGTAAAGGCTAGTCTCTGTAAAAACTTACAGACGCGACCTTCAGCCCACTCTCCAACGATTTAAGCATTTCATCACTTCTACGCATGTACACCCAGTTTGTGGGAACGTTGCCGAGGGTAGTCATCTTCAGTGAGGTGTGATCTCGAGTGTCTGGGCGTTGGTCTCTCAAGTGTCTATTTATATGAAGGAAAACTAGGTTAATCTGGTTTTTGAAACGAGTCCAGACTTGTGGCGCGCTAGCCAGGGACTGACTAGCTGAAAAACTAATCGATCGTTGACGTGTTGTCTATGTGAAAATGGCACCAGGACGCGTTGCATAGTACAGCCGCGAGTTTTGATCAATACGAAATAAATAGCGTACAGTCCCCAAACGTTGGTAACTACATGTTGTAAATGTCCAGAATTGTAGTTAAAAGTCCTGTTAGAGTTTCTCGCTATAAAATTAACAAGGTCCAGCCAGGTGTCTAGGTGGTAGTCCGAAAGAATCAAAATATTTAAAAGTTCCAAAGCGCGCATAACTTCACTATTCACAACAACAAATAAATCTTTACAGGAGCGATTATATGTTGATTTTTCACTGTCGCTTTTAAAGAGGTCATGCCGCAGACTTGTGTAGATTGACCAATTATTGTGGAGACAGTGTATTCTTAATCAATAACAGGAGATTTTTGTGTATTTCATGAAAGCTTAGGTATAGGTACACTGTCCAAAAGTGATCTCATCAGAACGTTGTTATCTGTGTGGATGTGCTGTAGTCTTGTTACAAACAACAAGTTGATTTGGACGTAGCTTTAACAATTTTTATTGGAAGGAGTTGTGATTTTACCTTTTACCTTTTTACATGAATATAACAACCGATTTGTTCCAAAACCTTCTTGCAAATATGTTGCTGCTTGGCTTGAGAAGAAGGAATTTTTATAAGCAGTCACTAAGTGAATTCCCTTTTTCCTGACGCTATAGAATAAAGTGGAAAAAAACCCTGCACTCTTGAGCTAAAAAGGAAAATATAAAAATTGATAAGTTCGATCAGGTTGATCAGGGGCGATAAGTAGGTAGGTTGTAGATAATTATTGTCGTTAGGTGGTCGGTGGGAGTTTTTTAATGGAGAGTGCGGGGGGTATTGATGATGACTCATGGGTGTGTGTTGGCGTGAGGAAGAAATGACGTCAAAAACTCGATAAAATCCTGCACTCTTGAGATAAAGAGGAAAATATAAAAAAAAATTGATAAATTTTATAGAGGAAGATGGGTAATGAGCGTGGTGTGGTGTGGGTATTTTGGTTTTGTCTGGTGTTTTATGTGTAGGTATTGATGAGAATATAGGGTGTTGAGAGTTGAAGTGGTGTAATTATCAGAGTCAACTATTTTTTTGATGTAAAAATATGACAGGGAATTTCCTTTGTTGGGTGAATGTAATTACATATTGATATGGGCTCTGGTCCGCGGGGTAGTTTTCTTTATTATTTATATTACATCATGAGTAATAAGTCTACTCAGGCTAATGTACAGCTAGTGGTATGTAAATGACCCCGCACACAGCCGTATTCTCCAACATAAAAAAATACTGTCAAAAGCCAGGCTGGACAATTCCAAATAGACAGTTTTATTGAACACAAAGATGCTCCGTAGAGATATATGCCATATGCAGACTAGATTATGGCGTCAACTAGGCAGTCCTTAGTGTCGCTGTACAGTCTGCAACTGGAACAATGTCGAGGCCATTTTCATTCATTTTTAATAAAGTTCAAACACTCACGTTCTTTTACCGCTAGTTATGAAACCAGATCGATGGTCGGCGCAAACTTCGCGAGAAAACCATTGATCGTAGACCTCGTACAATTCCGTTAGCGTAGAGGGTCGAACTGCTTCGGCTAGGGTGGTTGTCGTCACCGCTAAATATAGGCTGTCAGTATCCATCTCGCATAGCTGGAAATTGGATCTATCGACGAACCTATCTTGATAAAATTATCACTGAGAGTAGTGTAAGATGATTTGATAGTACAAAATATCTGCTTGATAGCAGAGAAAGAAAAGGGCGACCACGGAAATTTAGTACATTAAATAACTGTAACTAAGTATTTGTTCCAGTTATCAAACGGTTATCTACTTTTTTGTCCTGCAATTTTCAAACTTTAGTGAAAACTTTTCTTCCAATCAGCAAAGATGGTCCCACAATTTTCTCCCAGTCCTGCTCAAATGTTCCAACCTGTAGGTAAATATCTATTAACCTGTTTCTAATTTTGTTATTTTAACAGGTGCCAAATATTTCTTTGAATATTTCTTGCATGTGTCAAATGTTTCTTACAGTTGTCAAATATTTCTAACAGATACGTCAAATATTTCTTACAGTTGTCAAATATTTACGCAAATGTTTTTTTCCAGTTGTCAAATATTTCTTCAAATGTTTTTCCAGTTGTCAAATATTTCTTAAAATGTTTTTTTTTATCCAGTTGTCAAATATTTCTTACAGTTGTCAAGTATTTATGCAAATGTTTTTTTCCAGTTGTCAAATATTTCTGCAAATGTTTTTTTTCCAGTTGTCAAATATTTCTTCAAATGTTTTTTTCAAGTTGTAAAATATTTCTTCAAATGTTTTTTCCAGTTGTCAAATATTTCTTCAAATGTCTCTTGCATGTGTCAAATATTTCTTCAAATATTTTTTTCCAGTTGTCAAATATTTTTTCAAATGTTTTTTCAAGTTGTCAAATATTTCTTCAAATATTTTTTTCAAGTTGTAAAATATTTCTTCAAATGTTTTTTTTGTCCAGTTGTCAAATATTTCTTACAGTTGTCAAACGTTTGTTCCAGTTGTCAAATATTTCTTCAAATGTTTTTTCCAGTTGTCAAATATTTCTAACAGTTGTCAAATATTTTTTTGTGTTTTTTTTACAGTTGTCAAACGTTTTTTTTCCAGTTGTCTAATATTTCTTCAAATGTTTTTTTTCCAGTTGTCAAATATTTCTTCAAATGTTTCTTGCATGTGTCAAATATTTCTTTCAATATTTTTTTCAAGATGACATAAAGATGGAAGAACTGAAGGCAGCACTGGAGAAAATCAAGATGGGCAAAGCAGCACGTTATAACACCAGAAATGGTTAAGTACATGGGAGCATAAGGCAACCTACTACTCTTAAGGGTTTTACAGGCAGCGTTACAAAAAGACCATACCAAAAGATTGGGAGATTGCCATCATAACACCAATTTTCAAAAAGGGTGACAATCGACAGTGTGGAAACCACAGAGGCTTATCCCTTCTCAGTGTCCCTGGTAAAATCTACTCTAGAATCCTAGAGCAGAGACTCCGACGACTAGCTGAGCCACAATTGGATGAGGTCCAGTGCGGATTCCGAGCAAACCGAAGTACTCAAGACCTAATCTTCACAATCAGACAGCTGAGTGAAAAGGCCCTTGAGTATAAGAGTGAGATCCATCTTTGTTTCATAGATCTGTAAAAGGCGTTTGACAGGGTCCCCTGGAACAAACTTTGGGACTGTTTGGCAAGGAAGAATATTCCAGCACCTCTGATTCATGCTATACAGAGCTTCTACAAGTCTTGCAGAAATTATGTGAGGACAGCAAACCATAAGTCAGAAGAGTTCAGGACCACCACTGGTGTAAGACAAGGTAATATCCTATCACCTTACCTTTTCATACTCCTCATGGATGATGACATCAAGGTATGTAAGGAGGGAACAAGAAAGTATTCAGTGGGGTACTGGAAGATGAGATAGGTCTATATTTCGGAGCTGGCATTTGCTGATGATGTTGCCCTGATTGCTAAATCAGAGGCACATCTCCAATCCAACCTGCAAGTCTGGAAGGAAGAGCTGGAGAAGAGAGAGATGGTCATAAGCAGCTCTAAAACAAAATCCATGGTGATATCACGAGAAGAAAGAAGACATCAGATTAAGCTGGGAGAACAGGTCCTGGAGCAGGTCGACCACTTTAAATATCTCGAAGCTATTATAGACCGAAAGGGAGGCATCAATGAAGAGCTGGCCACTCGAAAAGCAGCAGCTGGGAGACTTTTTCAGGCCATAAATCGAGGATTCCTCAGCAAGACAAAGGTTGGTAAGAAAACGAAGATGGCTGTATACCGCTCCACCTATGTCCCAGTCTTGACATATGGTTGCGAGTCATGGGCAATGACTACAACCCACAAAAGCCAGATCCAAACCTCAGAAATGAGGTATCTGAGGACAGTGGTTGAAGTAACAAGAAGAGACATGGTACGCAACCAGACGATACGTCAAGGCCTTAAATCCTACCCCCTGCAGACGCAAGTAGAACAGTCCCAATTAAGACGGTTTGGCCATGTCTGCAGAATGGGAGAAGATCGGCTTCCACGACAAACATGGGAAACAAAGAGCCAAGGATCCATATCCCCAGGACTACCCAGAGTCCGCTGGGAGGACAACATTAGACAATCTTTGAAGGACCGAGGACTAGAATGGAACCAGGCCAGGAGGAAGACAGCCGATAGGATAGCCTGGAGCTCTCTCTTCCAAACCTCTACACCTCACGGTAGAAGGGGAACGACAAAGTAAGTAAGTAAGTAAGTAAGTATATTTTTTTCAGTTGTCAAATATTTCTTCAAATGTTTTTTTCAAGTTGTAAAATATTTCTTCAAATGTATTTTTCAAGTTGTAAAATATTTCTTCAAATGTTTTTTCCAGTTGTCAAATATTTCTAACAGTTGTCAAATATTTCTTACAGTTGTCTAATATTTATGCAAATGTTTTTTCCAGTTGTCAAATATTTCTTCAAATGTTTTTTATCAGGTGTCAAATATTTCTTCAAACGTTTTTCCAGTTGTCAAATATTCATGCAAATGTTTTTTCCAGTTGTCAAATATTTCTTCAAATGTTTCTTGCATGTGTCAAATGTTTCTTCAAATATTTTTTCCAGTTGTCAAATATTTCTTCAAATGTTTTTTTCAAGTTGTCAAATATTTCTTCAAATTAGTTTTTTTTTTTCAACTTGCAAAATATTTCTTCAAATTTTTTTTTCAGTTGTCAAATATTTCTAACAGTTGTCAAATATTGTTTACAGTTGTCTTTTATCGTAATTGCCAAACATATTTTCTTCCCAAAGAATATTATCCCCCACCCTTCACAAATATTTCTTGCAATATGTCAAATATTCTTCAATACTTTTTTTTCCTAATTCTTTTTCTAGTTGCACAAATATTTCGTTCAAATGTTTTTTTCCATAGTGTCAAATATTTTATGGAAATGTGGATTGTTTTTTTTTTTGCAGGTGCCCTTATATATTCTTACAATTATCTATTTCAACTTGCTTACGTGTGTCAAATAATGTCTTCAAAAAAAGGTTTTTTTCTCCAGTTGTCGCAAATATTTCTTCAAACTGTTTTTTGCACACCCCCCGGTGCCAAAATACTTCTTTAAATGTTTCTTGCAATTTTCCAAAACTTTTCATTAAGATATTTTTTTCTGCAGTAAATACTTGTTTTTTTCCTGTTGTCAGTACTTGACAAGATTCAAAATAATATTCTTGGAGCCTGTCAAAAAATTTATTTCCAGTTGTCAAAAGAGACATTTTCTTCGTAATTGCCCTAAATATCTTTCTTATTTAAAAACTATTTACTTCTAGTTCGGGCCAAACATTTCTTATAGTACACCACAAATGTTCCTTCAAATATTTGTGCACTCAGTTGCCATATGTTTCTTCAGAGTATTTTTTCTAGTTGCTCAATTATTTCTTCAAATATTTTTCATAAGCTGCCGACTATTTTTGTCGAATATTTTCTTCATTTTTTTCACATATTTCTCAAAAACTTATCGTTCTGAGTATGAGTTTAACAATATATTCTTGCGACGACAATACGTTTTCTCTATCAATCTCAGCGTTTTTCTCTTTGTGCTATAAACACTATTCTGTCACCACATCAACGTTACCGCGGTAAGGTAATACCCAACATCACATCCTATTAACAACATACCAAATAAACACACACCAACTACTTTTATCAAATCTCAAAACACCGTCTTTCCTCATTGTTCAAAACTGTACCACACTGGACATTTTTAACTCTTCAAATCCAATCATTTTCAAATGAAATTCAAAAATCTTGTTTTAAGGTTATGATTGAAGTATTCGGTTAGACCGTGCGCGATTGGCAAAATTGAGCGACCATCTTTATAATTTGTGAATACACGACTACTATAAAAGAAGCTCTACATCGAATACTTCAATAAAACCTTATGTTGTATAGATATATATTGTGAGGATGATGTTTAATATTGATATAAATATATTATATACGTATATATATATATATTATATAGATATTATACATTATATATTATATTAACTATATTATATAGTATTCAGTATATATATATATCATATTATATATAATAAAATGTTTCATTGTCTACATGTTGTAAAATCATATACATATTGTTGTATGTTGTTTACAATGTAAACACGAATCTTAAAGAATAAATGAAAATAAGTACAACACACTGCTGAGTTCATAACTCATTGAACCAACACTTGGATGAAATCGACCATCCAACATTACCTTAGATATACGTCAATCTCCACACTTACTACGCGCCCACGTATCAACGACTCCGCCATTATTGATCTAATATTTTTTCTGATATAAAAGTCACTCTCATCCTCCGTTATCGATCGGAGTATTCTACTATATAAAAGTCACGCTCATACTCCGGAATGCTAACCGTTTTGCTCCTTCTATACTACTTCAATTGCAACTAGACTACCAGAGCAGGTCCTATGAATATTTTAAGGAGGTGCGCAAGGCGGTGGAGTCAGAGTCGTGGAAGTGGTCGTTTTTTTTTAGTGGAGTTGAAGTAGGTAAAAAAATGACCGGACACCTACTCTGAAATGTATGCAATATGACTCGTAAAAACAACTGTAGTCGAAGTTGAGAGTCGGAATATGGCTTTTACAACTTCAGGAGTTGAAGTAGGAACATGTTTTGGCCGAATTTAAAACCCTGGTGGTGCTAAGTCTCTTTTTGTCCCAGTTGTTTTCTTGTAAGAGTCAATTTTATAATACACAGTTGGATCACGTTGTCATATCCGTGATGTCTCTTCCATTTCGGCGCCATCCCATGAAGACGGCGCCCTGTGCAGCCGCACCGCTCGCACCACCCAAGAGATGATTCTTTGGCCTTTATAGGTGGAATCTGGTCAGACGGTCAGAAGGTTGAAATATATGGCTAATAACACTACATATCAGAGATGGTCAACTTTATGGCGTCACAAGAAAATTAAAACGGCTGCCACTTCCGGATGTAAACAGTAGATACTAAGAA
Source organism: Oreohelix idahoensis (assembly GCA_024509875.1). Lineage (NCBI taxonomy): Eukaryota > Metazoa > Mollusca > Gastropoda > Stylommatophora > Oreohelicidae > Oreohelix > Oreohelix idahoensis. Next base: position 344,561 of record JAMPIV010018852.1, on the reverse strand, counting down.
GCTCAGAAACGAAACTGCACAAAAAACTACCCCAACGATATAGGAACAGATTCAACCAGCCACCTTTAGTAAAGCACTCAGTTTTTATAGTTATTTTTATTTACATTCTTAAGTTTCCTATTCTATAATCCAACTAATCCAACCTTATGTATTTATTTACTAATTTATTTACTGTTCACAGAACTCAAGGTTTCCTCCATTATTTATTTATTTAACGATTTATATGGAGGAGTTTGATAGAATTCCCATTATTATTAAATTCAGCGTAAATGAATGAAAGATGACAGAAACATAGCAATTAACATAAAACAGCAACTTAGTTCCTGTGTCAGCAGTCTTCTACTTCACGACAACGCAACAACAACAAAAAATTGCAAAAAAGTCAAGATGGAGAAGGCACTGATAAAATGACTGCTGAACATCTGCTTCAAAGTTGCCCAACGTATGCGGAACAGAGAAAGTGCATATAGCCGACACCAGTACCATTCGCGTGGAAAAGCTCTACGGAGATTCAAATAGCCTCAAGCTGACTACTACTTTCTTTGAAAACATTCAAGTGGACGTCTGAGAGTGTACGAAGAAGAAGAAGAAATATCGACGAAATACAAATTTAGGTTTTGTCGGTGTCGTAGGTAACAAAATTGCCCCCCCCCCCCCCCCCAAAGAAAGAAGAAAACAGAGATGAATAGCAACCTGATAGCCAAACTGGGCTTTACTCTAGATGGGTAAACGACTAAGCAATGAGTATCAAGAGGAGAAAGAAGTTCATTATTGCGGATTCAGAATAAATGAATTATAAGTTGTCGTCAGAGATAATTATGACTAGTAAGAGATTTGAGAACTTGACATTTATGAAATTACTCATGTGCTCTCACATGTTAAGTATATCTTTGAAATTCCTGCCAGATGTATTTTTTAAAACATTGACTTCCCCCTGCGGCCCCCCTTAGGAGATGAACCCCTTAAACCCCCCCCTGAATCGTGTGACCCCACCCAAGGAGTTAATTGAGACCCCCCTCCCCCCAAATCACGCCCCACCCCCCCGAAAGCATCGACGTAAAGAATAGGTCCCCCTCAAATTAAAATGAATTTGTGCCCTCACCCCCCCCCCCTGAGAATATAGTTCCCCCGCCCCCCAAGTACCCCCCCATAGAAATAACACCCGTCCCCCCCCCCCCCCCCCCCATTGATCCCCCCCCCAAAATGTCTGTATGGCGTCCCCATTTGTCGGTGTCGTAGGTAAAACAAAGTTGGGCCTCCCCCTGAAAGGGTGTCCCCCCCCCCCCCCCCCCATCCCCCCCCCCCCGCTCCCCCCCCTTCCCCCCCCCCAAACCCGTCCAAGAAGAAAACAGAGTTGAATAGCAACCTGATAGCCAAACTGGGCTTTTTACTCTAGATGGGTAAACGACTAATGCAAAGTGCTTAGTCTCAAGAGGAGAAAGAAGTTCATTATGCGGATTCAGAATAAAATGAATTATAAGTTGTCGTCAGAGATAATTATGACTAGTAAGAGATTTGAGAACTTGACATTTATGAAATTACTCATGTGCTCTCACATGTAAGTATATTTATGCTTCTGCAGATGTATTTAAACATTGACTTCTGAGTATGAAGTACGCTCAGATTACAGGAATGGTAATTAGAGATGAACCTGACAGGATTAGCCAGAAGGGAATGAGAGTCCCAAGGAGTTATTGAGGTGCTTAGACAAATCAGGGGAAGGTTTGAAGCACGGAAGGAATAACCCAGTTAGATTTAATATGAATTTGTTTCAAGAGGAGAATATATATGTATATAAGTCAGAAGTTGTACTTGAGGCAATTATGAAATAACTGTAAAAGAGATATATGCTGTATGCGTCACCTTGTTGAAGGAAATAATTACATGTAAATAAACAAGTTTTGATGGATACCACACAAGTTGGGCTCAATCTGTAAGGGTTGTTGTTGTATGCCAGGCCAATAGACATTACAAAAACCACTATACGATTAGTCACTATATAACAACGGAGAAGGAAGAGAACGAGTCAAGGGTTGAAAAGAAGGACCATATCTCATCCAGGAATTGTCATCTCTGGCGGTGATGGCCAGTACACCAGTTAACTAGTAACCTACTTGGAAGATATAATTATAAAGAGATTAGTATCTTGATGGTAATAAAACTAGGCCTGCCACCTGCCACCTAGTTAATGATTGCTTGGTGGGATAGATAATCACCACCACCTGTTACATGTTTTGAATTGGCGCCGTGACCACTCCTTCTCAAGTGACATTATGGCTACATCACAGGCAGATATAATGTATCAACAACAACAACAGCAACAACAACAGTCCATATTCGTTCCACCACCCCTGGAGCAAGAACCAACAATGGCAGCTCTTAAGAGTATTACCGAAACACACATAGATGCAGATGCGAAGAAAAATGAATATCATTGTTATGCACAGAGAGTGAGCCAAGTGATACAAAGAAAAGCACATGATGGAATATATAGAAGAGCAGGCGATAGTAGAAAACAATTTCATTATGTCAATCTCGTTACCCACCATATACTACCAACTCCAGCAAAGCCCTTTGGATACTGCCGTAGTGAACGACAGAGTAGATGTCATATTTATAATACAGAGGAAGAGCATACTCCATGGCGGAAACCCAATACGAGATACTCAAACAAACCACTGTATCGAGGATATGAATTCAGATATTCAAAGCCCTTTGAATTCTGCCGTAGCGAACGACAGAGCAGACGGAACATATATAGAACAGAAGAAGAGCATACTCCATGGCGGAAACCTAGTGCGAGATACGCAAATAAATCGTTTTATCACAGAGAAGAGCCCAGACATTTCAAACCTTCTGAATATTATAAGAGAGAACAAGAGAGAAGAAGTAACTTTTACAGAACTGAAGAAGAGAATACATATGTAAAAACACCGTGGACAAACAATGAGTCCTACACACGGAATGACACACCAGATCGGTTGTCACAGTTATTGGCCACATTGAAAGTGGACGATGAAATAAATCCAAACTCACTACGTTCGTCACTAAACATCAGGATGTGTTTGCACTAACAGATATGGAGTTAGGCAGAACCAACACAGTACATATGGACATTCAAACTACAACAGAAGAACCCATTAGTTTGAAACCATACCACACTCCTTTGAAAAAACCGTGAAATAGTGGAAAAAGCTATAAACGACATGTTGAGTGCAGGAAAAATAGAGAGATCAAGATCAGCATGGTCGTCGCCAATAGTGATTGTATCAAAGAAAGATGGAACGAGTAGATTCTGTTGTGATTACAGAGCATTGAACAGAATTACAAAGACAATTTCATACCCATTACCACGCATAGATGATATTTTGGCGACACTTGGACATTCTACACACTTCACTACATTGGACGCACGCTCAGGATTTTGGTGTGTTCCTATGACACCAGCAGCGAAAGAAAAGTCAACATTTTGTACACACATGGGTAGCTACAAATGGAACGTTATGCCTTTTGGTTTGAAAGGGAGTCCCGCAACATATATGGCATTGATGGACGAGGTTTTACAGGGAATGCATTCCTTTGCATTGGCTTATATAGACGATGTACTTATTCACACATCAGGTACTGTGGATGACCACTTAAAGAAGGTTGAACAAGTTTTTGATCGCCTCCGACACCACCAAGTTAAACTCAAGCTAAGCAAATGCGAGTTCCTAAAAACAGAAACCAAATATTTAGGATTCATAGTCAACAAAGATGGTATTCGCCCTGACACAGATAAAGTGGAAGCAATAAGAAAAATGCCCGCTCCCACAACAGTGAAGCAGGTACGAGCGTATATCGGTTGTTGTGGATATTACAGACGCCACGTTATTAACTTTCCAAAGGCCGCTGAAGCACTCATTGCCCTTACCAAGAAGTATTCAAGATTTAAGTGGACAGAGGAATGTCAGGAATCCTTCGATTACCTTAAAGAAGCACTTACAACGATACCACTTCTCGAACATCTGGATATATCCCGCCCAATGATTTTATACACGGATGCCTCGAATACAGCAATAGGCGCTTGTCTAGTCCAACCCATAGAAGAAAATGAGACACCTATCATACCAGAGATTCCTAATGAGATGCCCATAGCATTTGTGTCACACGCTCTCTCTAAAACACAGAAACGCTGGTCGACTACAGAGAAAGAAGCTTTCGCCATACATTACGCAATACAGAAACTTGATTTTTATATCAGAGGTACCAAACTTATCATTAGAACGGACCACCAACCATTAGTGAATTGGCTCACTAAGACACATGAGCAGCCCAAGAAATTACAAACATGGTCCATAAACTTACAATCATATGACACTAAAATTGAATACATCCCGGGTACTCAGAATACGTGTGCAGATCTCCTTTCTCGAACGCCCCACCCCAGAACCACACAGGAAGATGATCCACATGCGTTTACTGACATCAACGACAATGCAAAGGAGGTCAACATTATAAATTCCAACAGAATAGATGATGAAAATACAACCGCTACAACAGATACCGGCACACAGGAAACAGTGGATTTAGATATATTTGATGTACACGCTGAGCAGAGAAGAGATCCTGAAATTCTCAAGCTCATTAAACAAGTAGAAACGAAACCCACTTCGCTCAAACAGTTTACGATCTTGCCACATGACCACGTTCTATATCACATCGATGAGAAACAAGAAGGGAGACTACAGAAAGTAATTCCACGGTTAGTAGTACCTCAGTTACTAGAGCAGTTCCATGACAATAATGGACATGTTGGAAGAGATAAAACTATCGACATTATCAAGAAAAGATACTATTGGATGTCAATGTACAAAGACATAATTGAATATGTTAGTACTTGCAAAATATGCAGAATGAGAAACATAAGACCAACTAAAGTTCCCTTACAAGAAATGAAACCATATCATTTCCCTATGGAAGTCATAAGTATGGACATTTCTGGTCCATATCCTATTACGCAGTCTGGGAATGTATACCTTTTACACATTGTTGATCAATATTCGGTATGGCCTTAAAGTTATCCTCTCAAGAATATAACGTCAGCGACAGTGACGGAGTTTTTTCTACAAGAATTTGTACCAAGACATGGTCGCCCTAAGAGAATAATCACAGATAACGGGAAACAATTTGTCGGTAATCCTTTCAAGAAGACACTTCAGATTTTGCATATTCAACATACCACTAGTAGTTTCTATAGACCACAGGCAAATGGAAGAAATGAGAGAATGCATGCTACATTGCATGATATCCTTGCTAAATATATACAAGGAAATGCACAATATTGGGATATATATATATATATATATCAATCAAGCCCTTGAAGCGACACGAGTAAATATAAATGAGACGACAGGATTGTCCCCATTCTACATGTTATATGGACGTGACCCTACCTTCCCATTAGATAATCTCCTGCAACCTCAGAGGAAGTATCTAGGTAAAGATCCCATTGAAATTATACTACGAGAAAAGCATAGAGCACACCAGATAGCTAATCGAAAGTCCCAGAAAGCTTTTAAGAAATGGCAGAAGCATCATGATAAAAGAGCTAAATTAGAGCAATTTCAAGTTGGTGATAAGGTCTATTACAAGAAGAATGTTCGAGATAATAAATTTGATGAACGATGGCTCAACGAATATAAAGTGCTTGAACAGACAACACCCATAAATTATATATTATGGAATGAAGAGAAGAACACTGTCACCAAAGCACACGCAACACAAATGAAGAAAGATAATCATCGCCTTACAGCACCACCAGCTTTACCGAATGGCAGACCAGTACGAAAAGCCACGATGAGTCACTATAATTCTACAGAGTCCTCAAGCACTTCACATAGCGAACGCGACACAGATGGTGAGCAGGACACTAACTTAGAACAAAGTAACACCCCAGATCAATTACAAGATGCTATACATCGTCTGACTCGCTGCAGAGACAACTCAGAAGACGAAGATGATATTCCACCAGCAGAACTAAGAGAGAGGTTGATATCTCGAGATAATCGTCTACACGATAGGGATAGCAGTACACCAGTATCAGTGCATGATGAAGAACCCCATACATCCATAATGAGTCAAACATATTATGGCAGTCGACAATTACAACTGCCAGCTTCAAGTCAACACCAGCCCATACACTCCAGCTGGGATAGCGATGAGGAAAGACCCTTACAAGCAACGAGAAAAAAACATACCCCCCCTCCCCCATAGATGGAGCCCTACAGAAGAGCATACCAGTCAACAATTACAACTGCCAGCTTCAAGTCAACACCAGCCCATACACTCCAGCTGGGATAGCGATGAGGAAAGACCCTTACAAGCACCGAGAAACAACATAACCCCCCATAGTCGGAGCCCTACAGAAGAACATACCAGTCGACAATTACAACTGCCAGCTTCAAGTCAACACCAGCCCATGCACTCCAGCTGGGATAGCGATGAAGAAAGACCCTTACAAGCAACGAGAAACAACATAACCCCTCATTGTCGGAGCCCTACAGAAGAACATATCAGTAGACAATTACAACTGCCAGCTTCAAGTCAACACCAGCCCATACACTCCAGCTGGGATAGCGATGAGGAAAGACCATTACAAGCTACGAGAAGCAACATAACCCATCATACTCAGAGTTCTACAGCGGATCATATAAACATTAACAAGAATATTATTGATACGCCTTTGGCACCTGTTGAATTAGAACTTGATACAACAGAACGAGAAGAAAGCGACATCGATTGCATGGATGACACTACCAACACCGAGATACGTATAGCCACTAAGTGCCCTTACCAACCTTCATCACCAGATTCACCACCAAGAGCGAAGTTGTTACGTCTACCGCAAGAACATGTACGAGCCAGGTTCAAAAGAAATCATCGTCAAGTACACAAACCGTTGTCAGGTTTACAACATCGTATAAATATTCAATCGCGCCCTCCCTCCTGCAGAGCGACTATAAACACCATAGCACAATCAATACCAACTTCGTCACAGTACGACAGTCGCCTCTCCAGTCGAGAAATTACACCGTTAGAGCTTGCAAAAGAAATCTCAAAATTTATGCAGGCAGTGTAATCATCGTAAAGTACTCACCCAGCAATAGTACTAATTCGCAGCACTCACCCAGCAATAGTGCTTATAGGTACTCTAATCAACATAGTACCTAAAATTAAGTCACTTAATTAAGTTTCTTTGTGGTTAACTTAGTTGATATTGATATTCCTGTGCACATTTAGACACTCACATTACTCACAAACCTTTTAAAGTGAGAGAGTATAGAACTTTGAGAAAATGAGACAGAAAACAAACATACGATAAAGAAACATAAAAGTTGTGATAATATAGACTAATTACATAGAATTTCATGAAGCATGGTAGTGTTCCTCCCAAGGTTCAAGACTCAGCACACCAGAGGATCAAGACTGATAATTATTATTAGTATACATAGCCTTATATGCAAATTGGTTTGTATAATGTATGAATTTCAGGTATATGCTTGTCAGGACTGGAAAAAGAGGAAAATGAGAAGAAAAAAAGAAGAGATATGATACTGATCCAGCCAAGTCATAGCAGAGTAAGAAACTCTCTTACTCATACACATGTGCACATAATGCACTGATGATGAACATTCCCACTTACTATTGCACTGATTATATAGCGACACCAGAGATACGACTTGGTTGCAGTATTGATATTTTACGCACTATCTACTTGAGAGATGATGGTGATGACACTTACATAGTCACGATGACATTAATGATGTTAGGTATTTTGTTAAGTCTGATACACATGGGTATAGCGTATATAGTTTCAGACAGAGTTGACGATTTGACTGGTGCATCCAAGGCTGGCATCAGCCGAGCACATTAAATTCTGACCTGAATAGTGACACATCTTTCACTATCGCCCAGGACAGTTACTTGGACATGCGTATATAGTTTCAGACAGAGTTGACGATTTGACTGGTGCATCCAAGGCTAGCATCAGCCGAGCACATCAAATTCTGACTTAGCGACACATGTCTTTCACTATCGCCTTAGGACATTTACTTATGCATGCTTTGTTATATTAATTAGATTAATTCTGCTTATCTGTCCGTATAATGCATCAACGACATTGACGGCAGATACTATAAGACATAAAAAAAGGTACTGACAAATCTCTGCGTTCAGAGACAGTGACCATGTCGACAAGATGTACATATTTAAATATTGCACGTGTTGAATTATTGTTAATTATTTGGTTGTATTATATGAGGTCGAGTATGGATGATATACCCCAATTCAAGACTTAGTAACTGTAATGAGATAACGTTACACTTAGTTTTTCTTTCGGATTTTTTTTTTTCATATTGTGATTCATAGTTTATAAATGTATATATACGGGAGCAGATATGGTGGTATCCCAAGAGAAGATTAGATAGTAGTTGATAGAACGCAAATGTCTCCCTACGGGATACATTTGCCAGAGTTGACGATTTGACTGGTGCATCCAAGGCTAGCATCAGCCGAGCACATCAAATTCTGACTTAGCGACACATGTCTTTCACTATCGCCTTAGGACATTTACTTATGCATGCTTTGTTATATTAATTAGATTAATTCTGCTTATCTGTCCGTATAATGCATCAACGACATTGACGGCAGATACTATAAGACATAAAAAAAGGTACTGACAAATCTCTGCGTTCAGAGACAGTGACCATGTCGACAAGATGTACATATTTAAATATTGCACGTGTTGAATTATTGTTAATTATTTGGTTGTATTATATGAGGTCGAGTATGGATGATATACCCCAATTCAAGACTTAGTAACTGTAATGAGATAACGTTACACTTAGTTTTTCTTTCGGATTTTTTTTTTCATGTTGTGATTCATAGTTTATAAATGTATATATACGGGAGCAGATATGGTGGTATCCCAAGAGAAGATTAGATAGTAGTTGATAGAACGCAAATGTCTCCCTACGGGATACATTTGAACGGCCCCGGGTTGTATGTCACCGTAGGGTTTGCCCAAGCATGTTTATGCTTTTGGCAAAGTTATATGAATGCTTAAAATATGGCACCGTAGGGTTTGCCCAAGCACGTTTATGCTTTTGGCAAAGTTATATGAATGCTTAAAATATGGCACCGTAGGGTTTGCCCAAGCATGTTTATGCTTTTGGCAAAGTTATATGAATGCTTAAAGTATGGCACCGTAGGGTTTGCCCAGGCATTATAAATAAATTGCCAAAGTTTAGGGGAACGTTCAAAACAGTTCACGAGAAAAATATGGTGACGAATAAATAAGACGAGTGTTCAGTATCAACTCGGATCACGATTAATAGAACATGCGTATTTTTTCGTGAGTTGTAAATCAGAGGCGCAACCAATGAGCGTACAGAAAAACAAGTTAGGACAGCAAATCAGAAGTACGGGTTGAAGGGTACGAGAGAAGAATGACCAGAGATCATTAGGGCAGAGCGGTTTGAGAAACTGGAGAGGCAAGATGTGTATTGCCGGGCTCTCAAGCTTTAATTCTGTGGGTGTACAGAAGTTTTCCTCCGAAGTCATATAGATATAGCATGAGTTGTAGTAATATTCAGGAGATTAAATAATGCTGTGGTTAAGAAGTAGAAGTGATAGTAAGAAGTGTGATTTTGTGAGGATTCAGTGTGTTGACAGTAAGTATGCTCTTCACTTATGTACATGAACAAACAGAGATGAATAGCAACCTGATAACCAAACGGGGCTTTACTCTAGATGAGTAAACGACTTAGCAATCAGTATCAAGAGGAGAAAGAAGTTCATTATTGCGGACTCAGAATAAATGAACTATAAGTTGTCGTCAGAGATAATTACGACTAGTAAGAGATTTGAGAACCTGACATTTATGAAATTACTCATGTGCTCTCACATGTAAGTATATTTATGCTTCTGCAGATGTGTTTAAACATTGACTTCTGAGTATGAAGTACGCTCAGATTACAGGAATGGTAATTAGAGATGAACCTGACAGGATTAGCCAGAAGGGAATGAGAGTCCCAAGGAGTTATTGAGGTGCTTAGACAAATCAGGGGAAGGTTTGAAGCACGGAAGGAATAAACCAGTTAGATTTAATATGAATTTGTTTCAAGAGGAGAATATATATGTATATAAGTCAGAAGTTGTACTTGAGGCAATTATGAAATAACTGTAAAAGAGATATATGCTGTATGCCTCACCTTGTTGAAGGAAATAATTACATGTAAATAAACAAGTTTTGATGGATACCACACAAGTTGGGCTCAATCTGTAAGGGTTGTTGTTGTATGCCAGGCCAATAGACATTACAAAATCCACTATACGATTAGTCACTATATAACAACGGAGAAGGGAGAGAACGAGTCAAGGGTTGAAAAGAAGGACCATATCTCATCCAGGAATTGTCATCTCTGGCGGTGATGGCCAGTACACCAGTTGATTAGTAACCTACTTGGAAGATATAATTATAAAAGAGATTAGTATCTTGATGGTAAAATAACTAGGCCTGCCACCTAGTTAATGATTGCTTGGTGGGATAGATAATCACCACCACCTGTTACACTTCTGACTTATGGTTTGCTGTCCTCACGGATGTTATTTATAAACGGGAAACCAAAAGATTATAATGGTCGTAGAGACAAAATTTGCTTTATAATGCAGTTCTATATACTTGATACTGAGACGGGAATGTAAATCCAGGAATAATTAATAGCACGACTGATGCCAAGTTCTTGAGCGTATACAGCTTTTAAGGTATTTCTTGTTGTTATTGTCGCTCTTTGTACAGCCAAATCTATCTATCTATCTATCTATCTATCTATCTATCTATCTATCTATCTATCTATCTATCTATTTATCTATCTATCTATCTATCTATCTATCTATCTATCTATCTATCTATCTATCTATCTATCTATCTATCTATCTATCTATCTATCTATCTATCTATCTATCTATCTATCTATCTATCTATCTATCTATCTATCTATCTATCTATCTATCTGTCTGTCTGTCTGTCTGTCTGTCTGTCTGTCTGTCTGTCTGTCTGTCTGTCTGTCTGTCTGTCTGTCTGTCTGTCTGTCTGTCTGTCTGTCTGTCTGTCTGTCTGTCTGTCTGTCTGTCTGTCTCTTTCTCTCTCTCTCTCTATCGAGTGATAAAAGTTGTAACACTCGAACTATTGTTACAAAAAGATACAGATAATCTGATTAAGTGGAGCAACGGAAATCGCATGTTAATAAATATCATTAAAACAAAGTGCATGTTAATATCAAGTAGACAAAAACTACAAAATTCAGAGAAAACAACACTTCAGATCTACGTTGGTAGCTCACTAATTGAAAACGTTAATGCACATAAAACTCTAGGTATAATCGTCGACCAGCATCTAAATTGGAACTCACATGTAGGCCCTACATGCACTGACCAAGCAAACGGCACAGAAAGTTTACCAGTTAGCTAAAATCAAACATTTCCTAGATGAAGAAGCACGAAAATTGTTCTATATATCTCACATACAAGCAAACCTTGACTATTGCTCCACAATCTGGGATGGTTGCTCAATGTCCAACACAAAGAGACTCCGTTCACTGCAAAAGCGTGCAGTGCGTCTAGTCTCTGACAACTGCCTAACTCAGTGTGTAGATCTACAAAAAAAAAAATCTTCAAATACTGCCCTTAAGAAAGCGCCTTCAGTTTAACAAAGCTAAATTTGTTCACAAAATCATGTCACAGAATGCTCCAGCATATCTGTGGCCAATGTTCAAATACAAGGAAAGAGCAGTCAACGCTTTAACAAATTGCAAGTGCCCAAGCCTAGGCTTGACTTATTCAGGAAAAGCTTAGTGTACTCTGCTGCTCATCTTTGGAATTGTCTTCCACATAACCTAAGAAACAACCTCAGTCCCTATCCATACAATCGTAGACTTTTCGAATGCTTTATTAGTTCTGATTACATGCCCCCCTAATCAGATTATTTTTTCTTATAATATCAACTGTAGGTTCTAAAAACGATGTTTGTACTTTTCAACATATTTTATGTCATGTTTATAAGTAGTTAATGTTAATATGAGTGTGCTATTTTATTTTACTTTACAACGTTGAATTCCTTGACATTGATATGTAAAATGCATATGGGAATAAATGAATTCAGTATGAAAGGTGAGAGATAGGAAGGGCAGAATGTTCGTTTGTTCGTTCGTTAGTTCGTATCTATCTATCTATCTATCTATCTATCTATCTATCTATCTATCTATCTATCTATCTATCTATCTATCTATCTATCTATCTATCTATCTATCTATCTATCTATCTATCTATCTATCTATCTATCTATCTATCTATCTATCTATCTGTCTATCTGTCTATCTGTCTATCTGTCTGTCTGTCTGTCTGTCTGTCTGTATGTATGTATGTGTGTATGTATGTATGTATGTATGTATATATATCGGTGTGTGTGTACAATTTCAGAATGATTCTTTACGTGGGTTGTTTCTTGTAACTTTAATATTGACTACTTACTATTGAGGTTAATAATATTTTAACTTGAAAACACGTTCCAAATAAATTGTTTTAGTGCAAGGCATAAATGTAAAAAAGGAAAGCAAGATCGAAGCTGGCTAAAAACAACCTGGCGGAGAACTGTGGAGGCAGAGATGATATGCAAAATTAGAGTTGGGTCACGACACGAAGGATGGCTGCTGACCGAGCAAGGTGGAGATAGTTTGTTCCTTCCCAACAAGACGCTACTAGGCGTGATGATCACTGATTACCTTGTTAGTCAGCGGTCAAGAACCAAAGAAGAAAATAAAAAGGTAATAATGTCTATTTCTTTACCCTGATGAAATAACGATTATTTTCGTTCAATCGTTCTATCTGACTGTCTCTCTCTCTCACGTCTATCTCTTTCTGCTTGTCTCTGATAGAATGTCAGACGGTCCTGCGTAATCAATTTTCAACCCTTTGAAAATATAGTTCGTTCGTTCGTTCTGCCTGGTTCTTTGTCTATCTATCTATAGTTCGTTCGTTCGTTCTGCCTGGTTCTTTGTCTATCTATCTATAGTTCGTTCGTTCGTTTTGCCTGGTTCTTTGTCTATCTATCTATAGTTCGTTCGTTCGTTCTGCCTGGTTCTTTGTCTATCTATCTATAGTTCGTTTGTTCGTTCTGCCTGGTTCTTTGTCTATCTATCAATATAATTATGCATCTGTGTTTTTATGTACCGGTACCTATAAATGTATTTATCTGTCTATATATGTATGTCTGTCTACCCGTCTGCACGCTTACCTATATGAATTTCCATCTACATATATATCCTAACCAACTTTCACTCCTTCAGTACCTTTAACCAACTTTCACTGTATCAGTCAGATAATACAATTTCAGCGAAGGGAAACTCCCTTATTCCCTTCAGCTCAAAGTGTACAACAATGCTACGTGCGTAACATTTAAGACACTCGGTATGACATTTACAAAGAGGTCACAGTTACGCAATCTGACCTGTTAACAGTGTAATCCACAGTTATGTCGCTTGTCTAACGTAAGAGAACTTGACGAAGAAGGATTTATGATCCCCTGCCCCTCGCTTTCTAATTTCCCCCTGCACCCCCCCCCCCCCCCCCCAACTTAATGCGGTTATCAGCTCTTGCCATAAAGTTTAACAATCAAGATAACGGACATGGGGGAAACCCAGCTGCTACAATTAAACTCCTATTGGACTTTGGCTCTCAAAACTGACCTTCGTAGTTTTTTTGTTTACTTCCTCTTCAAGTGCTATAAAGCTCGTAGGTCAGGGCCGCACACTGCGCATTCTTGATTCAACAGCAGGTAGAAGAAGATATCAAGAAGCTGATAGAAATGAAAGAAGGAAACGAAGAGGTACTGAAGAGAATAGAAGCAGAAAGAATGACCATTGAAGAAATAACATCAAACACAAAAGATATTAAAACGAACGACCAACCAGACGAAGAAGTCATCGAGGAAACGCTGGAAAAGCTACTCCCAACAATTATAGAAAAAGCGCTATCTAAGATACAAGAGCAAAGGAAGACACAAGAAACAGAAACAAGGAGGGCAAAAGCACACAAAACCACACAAGCCAGATAGTGAGGCAGGACATAAAAAACACTATAAGAGGCACGACACCACAACCGGACAAACAAAGAGGAATCCAGACAGCCAGCTAGTGGTCCTTTTCAGGACCAGTCCTTTTCAGGACTAGGAAAGTGACACCAGCGAAGATATCAACACACTATATACCCCAATATAACCGTTTGTAACCCTTCATTGGGTTTTGGTTGAACAGGGTATCACAGCAAAATAACAGTCGGAACTAACTAACTAACTAACGCACACTGCGCCGACTTGGGAGAGGTGCAAAAATGTATATATATATATATATATATATATATATATATATATATATATATATATATATATATATATATATATATATATATATAATTCTTAACTATTATAAGTGAACTAATTGAAAAATTACAACTTATACTTAAGAACGTATATAAACCACTTGCGCTGAAACATCAATTTGCATCTGCTTTTTCGAAAAGAATAAAATCATTTAGCTGAAGCACTCCTAAAAGGTTTGCATCAAGTTTAAAAAAAAATAATAGGCTAATTATGCTAAAGGTGTTTTTAAGTTTAAAAAATATCTACTTCATTCATTGTTAAAATAAGGATTAAAGCACGTACTTGTTTGATTAAATTTAACTAAATAGCATGACTGCAGCGTCCTTAGTAACCGTGACCTAATATCAAGAAAGACAACTCTAATTATTTTAGAGGTGAATGATCTGTATCTACTCTTATGTATTATGTGCATTCTCGCGGATTGAAATCGATTTTCTCAGTGTTGTGAAATCTAAATTTGTGGAGCATAAAGTTTGTGAAACACTTATTTCGCATTCTTGGGAGTAGCTATTAGCTATCCCGTATTCTCAGAAAATATCGGTAAGGTGAAGCGAGCATATTAAGGAAATTGGAATGGCATCGACTAGCGTCGTGAGATGTGACGGGGGAGACAGCTTGGGAAGGGTTTAATGTAGAATCATTGCGGTTATAATCTACTGAGACTATAACTCACTTTTGAAGCATGAAAAGAGGGGTGCTTTGATTTTTTTTAATTTTTACAAAATATTATGGATACCGCCATCCCCTAAGAAGGAGCCGCCGCTGACACGAAGCAACAGAAAAGTAACATATGTGATCGATGCTTCGGGAATTCGAACCAGGGATCATCCGAAAGGTGCCAATTATTCGCTGTGAGATTAAATCATGACAGGATGCCGGACGATTTAAGCACCCGCTAAGAAATGCCTTATCGGAGCTGCTCGTTCTCGCAGCACTAAACGTACAATGAAATACGATCCGGACCGACCCAGACATTATTATGGCTGATCATCTCCATAACCTTCCTATTCAGATGTGTTCTATGCATATCCGTTTTCCAAAAGAGGAAAATTTCACTGGAAGAAAAAGCTTTAGATGAAAAGAACTCAAGAATATTCATTTAAATTATAAAAATAAAAATACAGAATTAAAAAAAAAAAATACAAAAAGACTATAGATTGGTGAATGAACTCATGAATACTCATTAACATAAAAAAAGCACTATAGAAACGAATATGCCATTCAAAACGGCGAACCAATGAACGGCAAAAGGGAACAACATATACTCTGAAATACACACAATTAAGGCTTTCCCACTATTAATCTTCAGATACGAACACGTACCCCTGTGGTTCCCAAAGGGTGTCGAGCGCCACACCGGTTTGGCGCGAGAGGATGGCCGGTGTAGCAGGAAGATTAAAAGAGAATCAAGAATTTACAGAGATTAAAAAAAAAAAAAAAATGCATATGCAAAAAATAAATATGAAGATCATTTCCTTATTTATTTTGTTACCTGTGATATTTTCCTGAATTTTTCAGATTTTATTCAGTAATACAATTCATCTAATATCAAATAGATACAGTTCTCCACGACGTATTGATGTGAACAGGAATTTTCAGCTCTAACAAGTATCAAAGACCAGAAAATAGAAAGGCTTCTTTGTGTTGATGAGGAGATAAGTGTTTGTCTCAAATAAGACCTAATATTAATAAGATTACCCTACAAAAACAAGCTCACACCTCTAACTGAATCTGTATATTTTGTGAGTGAAACATGCTTTTACGTAACTTGTATTGTTTTATACTTTCTGGATGTCTCATGATCATTTTATAAAGTAATTGTGTTCTATGTTATGAATAAAGCATTGCTAGTAGTTGATTTTTGTTGTTATTGAAGGTATTTCTTAACAATAAAAAATTCGGTGTGTGTGACGAAACGTTTGTATGTATTCATTTAGTGGCTCTCTCACATATTTAGCCACTACGGCAGTATACTTTATTTTCTTTATTTTCTCTCCAACCGCTCATATATGGCAATTTTTATGCCCTTTCATTCCTTATTTACTCTCTATGCTGAATCTAGTAGGGTAAAGTCTCTAACACTTCCCTCCCCTACGGAAATATCTGCTATGGGACTGTCTTTATCTTGTTTACCATTCCTCAGACGTATTTACGTTCCGCTAGGTGAACTGGGGTATTATCATAACAATACCCAGTCATTATTACCGGTCAGCGAGCGATATTCTTATCATGAAAAGTCGGTCTCGTCCGATCAACATCTATAGAAGCCAAGAGGTAAAAATGATGAGGAGAACGTGGATAGAACTTGAGATGATGGCACGTGACAGGAGGACTGGCATGTGTTTGTTAAAGGCCTATGCTCCTTTGGGAGTGGAGGGTTATGGATGAATGAATTATCTTTCTGAGATAGCCGTCCTAGGTGGGCAGATTACACAGGTGGTAGATGCGTTTAACGTTTCACTGGAGCATCCCTGTGTGTGATTATCACGATAATCTGTCTGGAAGGACAATATTGGCGATAGGTAGCATCTGGACATCAAATAAGTTCACAGATGGTGTTTATGAGTTGTGTACAAGATGCCGGCGGAAGTCTGACGCAACGATATGAAGAGGTCACGCGTGGATATTAAATTTAATATTTTGAAACACGTAAGGAAATTTTTTGAATTTGAAACACCCCTACCCACGTAGTGCTGAACGAGATTCGATTGGATTGGTTGATTCGAGAGACTGGAATATACAATGTATCTCATTGGAAAATTAGGCGGAAACACAGCTGGAACTGGAACTTGGAAACTGGAAATATAATGTAGTGAAGTAAAAGTCAGTACGCACACTGCAGCGCAAACATTCAACTAGCGACTCCTAAAAGCCAGATGGATATTAAATTTAATATTTTGAAACACATGAGGGTATTTTTCGAATTTGAAAAAACGCCCCTACCCACGTAGTGCTGAACGAGATTCGATTGTATTGGTTCATTGTGAGGAGCTGAAATATACAATGTATTTTATTAGTACACTAGTCGGAAGTGCAATCTGTGATTTGCACTGAGAACTAAGAATATACTGTGATGAAAACATAGACATAGATCACACAGAGAGACTGCAGCGTACAAGTCATATCAGCGACTCCTAAAAGCCAGAAAGAAAAAGGAGACATTGGACTTAGAAATTCCACAACTATAAGTAACAGATCGAGTATTGGGCAACTTAGGAATTTACAAGTAAACCCGCATTTTTAATACAAGACTGGAAACTTAGGAATTTGATCACAAGTCATAGAGGAATTAAACAAAAGTTTTCCCAGGCTCAGTGATTTCGCAGAACACCCGCCGTCGGAGGAATTAACTCTAATTTCCCAGACCATGTCATAGAGGAATTAAACAAAAGTTTTCCCAGGCCAGTGATTTCGCAGAACACCCGCTGTCAGAAGAATTAACTCTAATTTCCAGACCTAAGTGATTCAAAGCATTTAATACAGAGCTGTGACCAGTCTACATCTGTGCAAGGAGATCGTGTATTCCCAAAAAATTATGAGGTAAGTGTAAACAATTTATTTACAAATGTGAAATTTGACATGTTTTCTTGCTAAGTGGTTATATATGAGGCTGGCAACCTCAACATATGAAAATAGTATATATATGAACCACTACAGCAAGCGATTTCTTCTGGCTAATCGTGCGGAAAACCCGACAGCAGAGATGACCCCCGACTCCGACTGGAGCAGTGATGAGTGAGGATTACATCACATGTGCCTCAAGTGTAGCATATCATTGTGTGAGTTATCAGCAGAGATGACCCCCGACTCCGACTGGAGCAGTGACGAGTGATGATTACATCACATGTGCCTCAAGTGTAGCATATCATTGTGTGAGATATATGTAACTTGTTAATGTTAGTTTAGGCACATATCATTATTCGCGCTGTCCAGACACATTTCCTTGTTAATACCCAGAGGAATAGTGGTGATTTCTATTCATCTTTCTTAAGCTACACTGTGTATACTTACTTGGAAGAGAGAGCATCAGACTATCCCATCGGCTGTCTTCCTCCTGGTCTGGTTCCATTCCAGTCCTCTGTCCTTCAAAGATTGTCTAATGTTGTCCTCCCAGCGGACCCTGGGTCGTCCTGGGGGTCTGGATCCCTGGCTCTTTGTTTCCCATGCTTGTCGTGGTAGCCGATCATCTCCCATTCTGCAGACATGGCCAAACCATCTTAGTTGGGACTGTTCTACTTGGGTCTGCAGGGGGTGGGATTTTAGGCCTTGACGTATCGTCTGGTTGCGGACCATGTCTCTTCTTGTTACTTCAACCACCTTCCTCAGATATCTCATTTCTGAGGTTTGGATCTGGCTTTTGTGGGTTGAAGTCATTGCCCATGATTAGCATCCATATGTCAAGACTGGGACATAGGTGGGGCAGTATACAGCCATCTTCGTTTTCTTACCAACCACTCTCTTGCTGAGGAATCCTCGATTTATGGCCCGTTTTTTACTCAAGAATTTAATTCTTCTGAGAGATTAACATTGGTGTGTGGACAACGAGAAGATGCGCCTGTTAAGCTTCCAACTCAGTGCACTTAGCAGAGGCATTTTGTTCTTTCTAATATGTCCAAAAGTTCGTGAAACGAAGCTAGTTGTGAGTGAAACGCAGGGAATCAACACCAACCGCCGAAATCGGAAAAGTTGTGTGAAGAAGTGCCCTCATCACCAAGCAGTGACGAAAATCACAGCTGCAGGACTCACCTAACAGTTAAGTGCTTTTAAAAAGGCACCAGCAAAACGGACTTTTGATATATCCTCCCCCTAAATCTCAGTGAAGAGAAAATTTGATTTCAATATAAAGTCACCAGCAGATTATTTATTTTAAAATGTTAATACTAATTGATTATTAAATTTGATCCCAGTTGTTTTGAAACTAAACAATCATAGTCAATTCAGTTTTATATATGTATGACAGCAAACGTGTGAGCCAGAATATCTATCTATCTATCTATCTATCTATCTATAGAGCTAATACATGCTTACTGAGGGAAAGTTCCGTATCCTACTAGTGACAGGCGGTTGCTACTGGTGTCAGACTGTACCGGCTAGACCGTTCCTCTGACGTCCAGGCCGGGTCTTGCTGCATGGGCAACAGCTTGATCTACAATTGCCCAACCTCGTGCCACAGAAAGTTATTTCGGGAGGTACGCTCCAATGGTCAGTAATTACTGAAAGGGCAAATATATATATATATATATATATATACCTAGACATTTATTTACCTCTAAACAGAGCTATACCATGATAAGAGGAATTCGTTGAATTAACTCAGCTGGGGACTTGAACGGGCTAAAAACCATAGCTTAAATCCTTCAAAAAAGGCGACGGACAGTTATAAGTTAACCATTGCTCAGCGCTATGCCGCATGGTTCTTGACTTGTGAATTATCATGTGAATGCCCCCTTAGGATAGAAGCGCAATTGCACGTCTTTCTACATCTCTGCCAAGAGTATCTTGTGCGAAGGTAAACAGCTTTATCGACCCATTTAGATACTTCTGAGTTTTGGCCATTGTTGGACCTCTACTGCAAAGCAGGGGAGGCAATCCGTGACGGTGTGGCGCGAGCAAATGTTCATTCAAAAAAATGCCCAATGAAAAAATTTTGGGAACCACTGACGTAAATGACAGAAATGAGTTATTGTACGCTCTTTCTGCTGTTTGTACTGATGATAGAATTATATCACCTGTGGCAATTTCATTTATTCTCATTTAATTTCAACCTTATTGGATCTTTGTATACACACATATCATGATTTATAGTCAATGGTCAATACGCCATAACAAAAAATGAAAGGAATGAGTGTTCTTTTAATGAGCGTTCAGTTTAGATTTCGCTGTGCAATGCTCGCAGTTTCATTACGTTCCCGAAATGCACCATGAAAATTAGCAACACATGCTAGTTCTTATTTTTTACTGGTGTTCGATTTAGTTTTCACGGTGCAATGCGCGCAGTTTCCATATTTTACTGAAACGCTGCTGTGATTGTTTTATTGTTAGTTACAAACGTTTTATTAAGGAAACTTTATATATAGAAATAACGATGTCTGTTACCTATGACATTATGGAACATTCAACTTTTTCATAATGAGACTCGCTTGTTTTTGAGCAATTGCTTGAATTTGAAAAAAAAAAATGTTCTGTCTTTCTCCTTGTGGCTTGAATGTACAGCGTCATTCCCTCGTTAAAAAATTGACTTGTGGATTGTAGCGAAATCTGTGAGATAATCGCTTATTTCAGTACGATTTTAGTCCTATGATAATAAATACACCAGCCCTCAGGTGTCTGACTATTTTCATCTTCGACGCCAGTAGAGCGCTGCTTTTGGTGCAGTGGAAATGCTTAAAAAATGACCCGCCGTAAAATCTAACACGCTTTTAGTTTCGGTTTCGAAACGTACAATAAACATTTTAACATCTCGCCGATCTGCTGCACGAAACGGGGGAAAAGCTTATAATTAACGAATTGCCAGAACTGTGAGACCAAACTGGCGTTTGAATTAACGTAATATGTTAACTTTTAACACTAACATTTGTAATAATTCGGACATTTCTCAGTAGTAAGAACGAGACGATTGTAATAATTAACGCCAACACTACCAATGTTTTGAAAAAACCCTCTTCGCTCTGCACGCGGTCTCTTTAATATATACACGCTGTGGGCAAAGCCAGCAGAGGCAAACACACAGTTTTCCATTTCCTCCTAGCGGTAAAATTCTGACGTCACTCAAACTAGTTGGTTATGTGAATAATGAAAGAAAATGATAGAGACAGGTGGTTGGGGGGGGGGGGGGGGGATGGCCGACTTGTGTAAAAGTTATATTTGACGATTGACAGTGACAAAACTGAAAATCTAAACCATAGGGAAACTGACCATAAAAATCATATAGTAGGATAGCTTAGTGTCCCCTGAGCAAAAATATGTTTTAAAAAATATGGTAGTTCAAGTAGTAGCCAAGTTATTGAGATAATACTGGATGTCTAAGAACGCTTGGACGGACAGACTGTTGTTCTTGCTCGTTACACATAATGTTATTGGGGACGCTAGTTTAAAAAAAAGAGGCATGGTAGTAATTCAAATCCTATTGGTTGGTATAAGAGTATAGGAGTAAAAGGGGGAGATAGGAAAAAAGTTAACTAAAACTAAACATCTTTTTCTATTGGCATAACTAACGCAGACTGACCAATGGACTACGAGGCACATAGTTTGTTTGGAGTTTTGGTTTTGTTTTTTCAAACTAAATTCAAAAAGATGTAGTAGTGCCTGCTTTCATTGGTCGGCTCTAATAGATATTGGCAAAAGGCATAGTGGTCTTGTGGCCATTTGACTAGAAAATTTTATGCAAACAACTACGTTGAGAGCAGATGTGATAATTGTAAAATTAACTACTAAATTCACTATCTGGACGGGGCAGAGCAAAACTGAGGCCATATTCTTTGCCAGTCAACGTTATTTGTGACATATTTCTTTGAATTAGTGGGTTTTTTATTTTCCTGTTACCATGCGTTGTCAGGAAACCTGAAGAGTGAGTGAGAAGAGAAAAGTCTCCATTATAAAGTTTATGCTGTCATCAGATAGCCTGAAGGAGCTTGTGTGTGTGTGCTGATCTATACTGACTTATGATCGTCATATCAAGAATCCCAGATGACACGTTAACAGCTGGGACATCTGACACTTCCTCCAAATAAACTGGTTCTTATCAAAATAAAACAGAATTATATGGGGCATGAAGAAAATAACAGCTCCTCATAACCATTGACAATCACTAGCATCTATTAAAGTTTTAGTCTGTGAATACACCTACAGGAACTCTATATAATAACATTATATTCATAGGAGCAAGAGTCCATACTTTTAGTTAAAGCATTATATGTAAATATATTTCCTCATTTTCAAAGACCTGTCCAAAAGAGATGGCGGGACAGGCAGATTAAATTGTACAAAGAAAAAACATTCCAATTTTAAAGAAAACTTTAACCACAGTCTTATTCATTTTCTTATAGTGAGTTAAAGTGTATTGTGTTGATGTTCCATCATTTTCATTTCACCCCTAGACACTAGAGACATCATACACCAGCCACTAGAATCAAAATACGGACTGTGTGAGATCTAGGGAGGTAGCGTTAGGTTCCCTGATAATATATATCATTATCATCATCATTCTTTTAGATTCAGGTGCCTACATGTGCTTGACCTCACACAGTTGACACAGACACAACTATCTTTCTTGTTAGGTATAACATCTTAACCTCCCCAGCAAATTACACTTGCTACATGGATAATACTAGTCCCATCTTTTGCTACCAAAGTTGCAATATTTTCATGGTACATTCCAGCGGGGTACTAAATTGCGTGCCGGTTGAAATACAGCTAATTTCTTCTCAGTATACTTCAATATACACCGGTGGTTTTGTTTTGGAAATATTTCTGCTTCTCTTTTTTTTTCGGTGACCAAATGTCTGGAATTTTCCCTATTTACTTTCAGCAGTTGGGATAAGTATGAATAAGTTTTTTTTTTTTTTTTTTTTAATGTAAAAATTTTGTCTCGTTTTGGCGAGGCGCGTCCCGTTCAACCTAATCAGTTATATTAGGGCGCATGTCCAAATATAAAAGACCCTTAGATCTGGGAATATAGTTATATTTATGCCGTCAAGCTTGATTGCTGATCATAGTTGAACTTCTATGCTTTCGTGCCACTGTTTTCTTGTTTCCATACTTCTGCAGCAAAATGGAAATGAATGAAATGACCAAAGGAGAATTCAGTACCATCATGCTTATTTCCGGGCATATTTTGGCGGTCGACTTACTCATATCTTCTATTTCTGCCCTAAAGTAGCTGTTTAACTTTATTACTGACTTTGCCCTTTTCTATGTCATTATTTTTGTCTCCCATGAGATCAAGGGGAGAATATGACACCATTAGGACCTACTGGTTCTGAAAAAAATTTCCATCAAAATATATTCCCTGTACTGGGAACCGAAACTGGTACCTTTAGAATTACAGGCGGACGCCATACCTCTTAGCCACTCCAACCCCCTAATGATGAAGGAATAATGAAGATATATCGCGACACACTACCTGTTTCTAGTATTTTGTCTATTGGTAAAACTGATTCCATTAAAACAAATTGTAAGTTTTTTTTTTTTTTTGAACAGTTAAAAAGGAAGGAAATCAAACAGCAAGCGTGCCAGCGGTCTAGGCAACATGGTAAGAATTCAAAGCATATAAGTACCTCTTATTCCAAAAGAGGAAAATGGCTTTTAAAGACGGTATAGATGCAAAGATGAATAAATCATGAATTAACATTAATAAAAGAAGCTATATAAATCGACACCACATTCAAAACGGCTAAGAGATGACTCCCAAAAAGAAACAAAATGCAAATTGAAATAATGTATTATATTTTTCTATAAAATCTTTCTTGCCATTAATATGATATATTACGACAGCTGCCACACAGGAGGTATTCAACTTTCTAGACACGACATTCAGCATACTGACGCCCCTGATGCATAAGCTCGTGCATTTTTTTTATGTTGTTGCAAAGTCGCATGTTTATAATGATATCCTAAAGATGCTTTGACCTGACATTCCCGACTGTTCTGCCCTCGCACGCGACTTGACTTCAGTCGGAATTCTTATCACACGAGCATGTAACCCGCTAAAAAATGAGAGGAATGAAATATGGCGTGATATATCTACTGCATGGCTGATCGCTGCAATCTTTCTCCTGTCGATTTCATTCTCTTCCATTCTGTTTCACCTTCATTCGATCTTTATAGCCAAACTTATTAATTAAAACAAACAAGCTAACACACACATCAAAATTTCAAATACGCCTTTTATTACTCAGTCTCCGAATCTTTAAATAAGGACGTATCTACGAGGGCGACTAAACCGGCCGATGTTTCATTGGGCGAAATGGAACACATGTCCCCTTTTATTTCCTTTCACCCTACTAAGCAATTAATTGTCATTATTTTTTATTTACAACAATAAAAATTATATTGAACAGATATTTTGACAACACATATTTATTCATTTTCTAATGTTATATATACATTTAAGATAAAGATCCAAATTCATACATACTGACGATGATTTTGCTAGAAAATCTGTGTAATATATAAGGGAAACAATTCAGAAACTGTACCGCAATGCTTGTGTGGGCGTGTTTTTCTAACGGGTGTTCAATTTAGCTTTCACGCTGCAATAAGCACCGTTTCCGTATTGTTACAAAAATTCTTCATGAAAAGATTTAAACGAATGCTCGTTCTTTTAATCGGTGTTCAGTTTAGTTTTTATTGTGTAATGCTCACCTTTTCCTAGTTTTCTGGAAGTGCTGTTGGGATTAGTTCTTTGTTGGTTACCTTCATTTCACTTAGATAATGCTATCATCATGAAGAGCTAATGCTCAGTGATGGTGAATCAAAGACAAGACAAAACGAAGCTATATATATATATATATATATATATATATATATATATATATATATATATATATATATATATATATATATATATATATATATATATATATATATATATATATATATATATATATATATATATATATATATATATATGGGAGCCGCGCTGGTGTAATGGCTTCGGCGTTGTACTGGCGACCAGGTGTTCATGGTTCAAACCCGGGCGTCGGCGTTTGAAGAAATGTTTACGGCCGGAAATTTGACTGAATAGCCTGAACGGCTCCTGTGATAAACCCTCTGTGGATGGGAAGGAGCGAAGCTCCTGACCGGGTTGGAAGGAAAGTCCTCAGGTTACCCAGCCTCGCAATGATATGTCATTGGGCCGAAGGGCTGAAAGCCCAAGTGCCGCTGGTTAAGAAAAAAAAAAAAAAAAAAAAAAATATATATATATATATATATATATATATATATATATATATATATATATATATATATATATACAGGTTGATGATGCTGATTAGTATTTCAACATCCAATAACATCTTCGGAACCTTCCACCATATTAGTTGGTCCCCTTACAGGAAGCCTGCACCATACATTCACATGCTCCTTCAGCTGTGGTTTCTGTGGTAATTTGTTGTCCATGACTAAAGTTTGCCAGCCCCATGCTAATTCTCATATTATTTACCTTGTACAACAAGCCCGAGAATGATGTAAGCCTATTATTTCGTTGTCTAAGTTTTGCTGAATAAATAAACAAAAAAGTCTCAAATTTCAAGTTATATACCAGACCACAAGACATTTTTATAGTTATATCCTAGAGATGATGTGACCTTACCTTCCCGACCGTTTGTGCCTTCGCACGCGACTTGATTTCAGACGGAATTAAAATCTCATGGTGTCGCAGGTTAGTGCTTCAAAATCCGATAAAATATTTATAGCGTAAGATGTCCTATCCCCTGTCCGCTTAAAAAACAAAAATAACCTTCGCACCTTGAGTCAAGGTTGAACAGGACGCGCCTTGCAAAAAACGATGCAAAGCTCCCATTAAAACAATGTTGACAGCATTGCATCTATCCAATTTATAAAAAAAAAAGGAACCATAACTCTCGCTACATCCAAGGAAGAGAAAGTTGACTGCATTTTCTACGTTGTCGGACTTTGTCAAATGTTCCGTTTGTGACTGTTCGAGAAATATTCGAGTCTTTAGTTAACATAAACATATATGAAGACGATAATTTATACCTCTTAAAAAAATATTACAACGTGTAGACAGTTATTTGCAATTGTCTATATTTACTTTTTCGTTTTTAAAATCATTGAAAGGGTGCGAGCGAGGGAACAGTGTACACATTACATGAACAAGCGAACGGTTTTTGTTACAAAAAACTGGACAAGCGAGTACAGTGCATTTGTTTTTCATTTATTTTAGACTTTTATTGTGCATTATCATTATTATTTGTAGTAGGCACTAATATGTTTTGTCATTTGTAGATCAAGTGTGAAAAAAACATCATTCGTATTATTAGAGGGCGGTTAGGAAGGATTGGGCATGACCTGGCTACTCACCTTAATTAATCAATTCATTTATTTATGCAAGTAAGTAGCAAGCAAGTAAGTAAGCAGGAAAGTAAGTATGTAGATAAGTAAGTAAGTAAGCAGGTAAGTAAGTATGTAGATAAGTAAGTAAATAAGCAGGTAAGTAAGTATGTAGATAAGTAAGTAAGTAAGCAGGTAAGTAAGTATGTAGATAAGTAAGTAAGTAAGCAGGTAAAAAAGTATGTAGATAAGTAAGTAAGTAAGCAGGTAAGTAAGTATGTAGATAAGTAAGTAAGCTGGTAAGTAAGTACATAGATAAATAAGTAAGTAAGCAGGTAGGTAAGTACATAGATAAGTAAGTAAGTAAGCAGGTAAGTAAGTATGTAGATAAGTAAGTAAGCAGGTTGTAGTGAAATTGACAGAGATACAACGGTAAAATACCTCCAAAGATAACATGTAAGGATAAAAACATAATGCGTAGGCTGCTGATAGTACATGATCGCCCAGACCGCGGGTCATCACCCTCCATAAAAATTGACTTGCTAGACAGGAGGGGAACGGCGGATAAAAAGGAAAAAATATGACTGGAAAGATTGCGTGAGACTAGAAAGGCTAAGGAGACGCAATTGGGGGGGAAACGGAGAAAAGTCACGTTTCCCAAGTTGACATAAAGTAAGGAACTCGACAGAAGGGACCTTGGATATGTTACGCCACAGTCATTTATTGGTCGCTTTTGCGATACCAAGCCTTTGATTTGAATTCAGCGGCAGAACGCAGATGTTTGGAATATTACAAAAATTAAAAAGTAACTTTTTCGTAATATTAATGTTAGGAATATAAAAATTAGCTGGCCGGATGGCCCATTCTGAGCAGTGAACTAATATGTTCTTAATTTTACAGACGGATAGATAATATTGAAGATAATGACAAAAGACAGTGTTGTTCACATCAGCGACAGACTGTATGGAATAAAAAGTGTCGCTATTTGCACAAAAAAACACGACCTTGAGACGCAGGTGTTCAAATCTACTTAGTAGGGAAGCGAAGGTACATTGGTGGGAGCTGTGTCTAAATATAACTTTTAACGACAAAATTTTGGAGGGGAGAGAAAGGTTGGTTCAAAAATCAAGTACGTTTTTGAAAAAAAACAAGTAGAGACGGACAGACTAACAGATAAACATCCATACTTGACTGAAGCATGACTGAAATGACTTTAGGGTAGGAAATTTGAATTTGAAATAAACCTAGGCTGTGATTGGCCACAGACAATCATTTTATCGGCGCTCAGACGCGCAAGTGGGGCCATTCCTCAATAGTTGTTCGATGATAGACACAGTATTTTAAAGTGTGGTGATTTCCAAATGAAAGAAAGTGAAATAAGTTCAGGGACGCCATACTATAGCCAGCAGCTCAGCTGAGTTTTGCTAGCATTTCTGTGTTCTTTATTCATAATCTGGTAAGATTGAAATTATTTCTTTGTATATTTTGAATATTGTTTAATGTTCGAGTGATTTGATACTGCCATATCATAATCTAGCCTTACAAACAAGTAGGGATTTGCTCTAGACCCCCCGCCCAAGTCAGGGTCTAGGGACCAACAATATACATAAACTCCAGCAAGGGTTAGGAAAGACAGATCAAGTGTTGAGAATAATGAAACATATTACCTATCCACTTTTAGGGAAGGAAACTAATAAATATTTTTCAGAATCTATAGTCTGGGAGGACCTATCTGATGTAAAACCACCATGGTAAATGTGCTGTTTGGTCAGAGAGATCTGACCTGTCTGTATGATGTGGTTGTTGTGTCCGTGTTGTGTCCAGACGTGGGTAGAGAATAGAATTTTGACACATAGCCAATACTTTGATTGCAGAGCTGTGAGTTTCAGTTGTCAACAAGGCGGTGTCCATTCAGTTGGTGATTTTACTCGAGTGTATCTGTGCAGTACGTTGTGACAGAGACCACTATTATTGCCCGCCAGCACGGAGAGGTGGGACCACCAGATTTCAGCACCAGAGCTACATATGCAAGTTGAGTGAGCCTCTGGTCTGCTGGAAGTTCACCAACGCCTTTTAGTTACTAATACCCCATAAAATTCCTGTAATTTACTGGACACTGTGTAGTCAATATAGACAGGTGTGATGAGGCCACCCCAACAGCACAAGCATTAACTATCCTCCCAAGTAGATGACTACTAGAACATTTTAATAAAACTAACTAGTCTAGTACTTATATATGTACACTCTTGCATTTATTATGTAACATTCCATGCATTTCTTTCATAAATTTTAAATCCTTTTTTTTAAAAAAAGTTCTGGTCAACATAAAACTTGATCCAGAACAAATAAATGTAATATAATTCTATAAAAAATTTTACACTCTTGAGTTAGTTCAGTGTATTATAATATTTGTTAAATATTATTAGTCTGCTTAAATATCTGTGGGTGTATCTATAACTATCACACCACATTACACATCATTACCCTAGACATTTTACATAGCTACATTCATTAAGAAAAAAAAATTGAGTGTGAGGTCGTAGTGGTAGCAAGAAAGGCCTTCTGACAATTCACAACTACATTTTATCTCAGGAGCCTTCACAGCTGGCCTCATACATTACATTTAGTAATATCACCATCATACAATACCATCAAACCCACTACACAGGTAAGTAAGTATGTAGATAAGTAAGTAAGTAAGCAGGTAAGTAAGTATGTAGATAAGTAAGTAAGTAAGCAGGTAAGTAAGTATGTAGATAAGTAAGTAAGTAAGCAGGTAAGTAAGTATGTAGATAAGTAAGTAAGCAGGTAAGTAAGTATGTGGATAAATAAGTAAGTAAGCAGGTAGGTAAGTACATAGATAAGTAAGTAAGTAAGCAGGTAAGTAAGTATGTAGATAAGTAAGTAAGTAAGCAGGTACGTAAGTATGTAGATAAGTAAGTAAGCAGGTCAGTAAGTATGTAGATAAGTAAGTAAGTAAGCAGGTAAGTAAGTATGTAGATAAGTAAGTAAGCAGGTAAGTAAGTATGTAGATAAATAAGTAAGTAAGCAGGTAGGTAAGTATATATATAAGTAAGTAAGTAAGCAGGTAAGTAAGTATGTAGATAAGTAAGTAAGCAGGTAAGTAAGTATGTAGATAAGTAAGTAAGTAAGCAGGTCAGTAAGTATGTAGATAAGTAAGTAAGTAAACAGGTAAGTAAGTATGTAAATAAGTAAGTAAGCAAGCAGGTAAGTAGGTATGTAAATAACTAAGAAAGCAGGTAAGTAGGTATGTAAATAAATAGAAAGTAAGCAGGTAAATAAGCATGTAAATAAGTAAGTATGTATGTAAATCAGTAAGTAAGCAAGCAAGTAAGTAAATAAGTAAGTACGTAAATAAGTAAGTAAGTAAGCAGGTAAGTATGTATTTTTTTTTTTTTTTTTTTTTTTTTTTTTTTTTTTTTTTTTTTTTCGTACGCCCGCTAATACTCAAGGCGAAATCTCAGGTTATTATTTATGTCTAACCTGACATTGATTTTACGTGAGTATCCCTTTATTTCTTGTACAGAGACAGGTGTCCCTCGCCATTCAGGCAAATACTCGCCGATTTCGGAGGTACCCATTGCAGCTGGGTCGGCTCAGGAGCCGCCAGTCCCTGGTCGACGACACTCCTTCAAATGTTCTCGCCAGGTCTCGAGTTAATCCAGTCCAAATCCCGGTCGACGAAAAATCCTCAAATGCCGTCGCCCGGGTTTGATCCTGTATCACCCGGTCGCCAGAGCGGTGTTTTAACCACTACGCTAGCGCGGCTCCCAGTATGTATGTAAATAACTAAGAAAGCAGGTAAGTAGGTACGTAAATAAATAGAAAGTATGCAAGTAAATAAGCATGTAAATAAGTAAGTATGTATGTAAATAAGTAAGTAAGCAAGTAAGTAAATAAGTAAGTATGTAAATAATTAAGTAAGCAGGTAAGTAAGTATGTAAATCAGTAAGTAAATAAGTAAGCAAGTAAGTAAATAAGTAAGTATGTAAATAAGTAAGTAAGTAAGCAGGTAAGTAGGAATGTGAATAACTAAGAAAGCAGGTAAGTAGGTATGTAAAAAAGTAAATAAGTATGTAAATCAGTAAGTAAGTAAGCAAGTATGTAAATAAGTAAATATGTAAATAAGCAGGTAAGTAAGCAGGTAAGTAAGTATGTAAATCAGTAAGTAAGTAAGCAAGTAAGTAAATAAGTATGTAAATTAGTAAGTAAGCAAGCAGGTAAGTAGGTATGTAAATAACTAAGAAAGCAGGTAAGTAGGTATGTAAATAAATAGAAAGTAAGCAGGTAAATAAGCATGTAAATAAGTAAGCAAGTATGTAAATAAGTAAGTATGTAAATAAGTAAGTAAGTAAGCAGGTAGTAAGTATGTAAATAAGTAAGTAAGTAAGCAGGTTAGTAAGTATGTAAATAAGTGAGTAAGCAAGCAAGTAAGTAATTAAGTAAGTATGTAAATAAGTAAGTAAGCAGGTTAGTATGTATGTAAATAAGTAAGAAAGCAAGCAAGTAAGTAAGTAAATAAGTAAGTAAGCAAGCAAGTATGTAAATAAGTAAGTATTTAAATAAGTAAGTAAGCAGGTAAGCAAGTATGTAATTAAGTAAGTAAGCAAGCAAGCAAGTAAATAAGTAAGTATGTAAATACGAGGGGCGTTAGTATGTATGTAAATAAGTAAGCAAGCAAGCAAGTAAGTAAGTAAATAAGTATGTAAGTAAGTTAGCAAGTAAGCAAGTAAGTAAGTAAGTAAGCAAGTAAATAGGCAGGCAAGTAAGTAATTCATGCGATATCTTTCAAATCCCCCAGAAGCACAGGTCTTAACAAGCAAAGAAAAAGCCTCTCTGTCCTGCTCTCCGATCAAGATTTTTCTTCATAACTTCTTCTAATTCTTTTCTTCGTGGCTTTTTTATCGCTCAGTTCCACATTGGAAGTCGTTTCACAAGACTTAATCCTTCTATTCTGTTTAATCAACAATTCACTACATCCTATATTGTTCTGGTTTTCATTGTTGTTGACACTCATATTTCAAAGCGATACACTGGGCCAGCTTTGACATTTGAGCTGAACATTCTTGTTTTTTTTGTGTATGACATTATTTGAAAAAAAAAAATTCTTTAAAAGTATTCGCACCAAAGAAATAATTAATACTACTCATTCAACAAGGAAAGAGGCTTTTAACAACGAAGATTACGACGTGTAATATTTATTTTTCATTATCTCTTTCCGATTCATCATCATGACCCGTCCCCTCCCCCAGCAGCGTAGTCTTTCCACATGTCGTTCCAAAGTCTTGCTGTCCCGTGCTTGAGCTTATGCCCGAGGTCTTGAAATGTCTTCATCATTTTTGTGTGTCACCAGTTCTCTTCTCCATGTGTTCTTTGGTTTTCCTCTACCTGTCTTACCATGGGAATGCCATAGATAGGACTTCTTTGTAACGCCATCACCATGTTTTCTCAATGTGTGTTTTATCCATAGCCAGCGTGTTATTCTCATCTCTTGTTCCACTATCACTTGGCTCGTTCTTGTCATCAGTTCAACACTAGTGATCTTGTCATCAGTTCAACACTAGTGATCTTGTCATCAGTTCTACACTAGTGATCTTGTCATCAGTTCAACACTAGTGGTCTTGTCATCAGTTCAACACAAGTGATCTTGTCATCAGTTCAACACTAGTGATCTTGTCATCAGTTCCACACTAGCGATCTTGTCATCAGTTCCACACTAGTGATCTTGTCATCAGTTCAACATTAGTGATCTTGTCATCAGTTTTACACTAGTGATCTTGTCATCAGTTTTACACTAGTGATCTTGTCATCAGTTTTACACTAGTGATCTTGGCATAAAACTTCAATCCTTTTATTTTACGCCAGCACCAATTTATGAAAGTCTGTAGTATGTTGTTCTCCATGTTTCAGAGCCATACAATATGACTGATTTGATATTTGAAATGAAGAGCGGATGTTTGTGTTGGACTTGATTTGTTTTGATCTCCATATATTTCCCAATGCAATGAACGCTCCTGTAGCCTTTTGTATTCCTATTTTGATAGCATTGTCTGTTCTTCCACCTGTCTTTATATTACTGCAATGGTATACGTATGATTCAACTTCTTGTTGGGCTGTTTCTTCGAGTGCAGTTTATTTCATTAACGGTTATAACTGTGAATAGCTTGTTTTAAGAAAAGTACTTTATTCTGACTGTGGCGGTAGTCCTATTAATTCGATTCATTTTTCTGCCCGTCTTTTTGCTAGCTCCTCTACGTCAGTATTCACCAGTAATTATCTCTTAGTCTAGGGACATTCCTCTGAGACAACACGTCTTTGTCACAATCCTGGCATGTTTATCGTTTTGATTGGGGACAGTCAACGCTTCGCCAGACATTAAACAAAAATGTCAGGGGTTAATACCAACGTTGACAGGCTTTTGTTCACCGACCTCTTGTTTACACCAGAAGGGCGGTTGACGTATGTTGATAGATTTTACGTTCTCTGGCACAGGCATTCGAATTACATATTAGTTTCCAGTAAACTTGCTTGCCGATGACCGTTTAAAGATAACGTGCTATTAACTTGAAGGGAGTGACCTGCACTACTGAACATCCTATGTCTGTCTTGATTATTGCAATGTAGAGGAAATAGGGAAAGGCACACGATATAATTAGTTCCGCCGAGGTCTCTTATCCTAATAAACAGAAACACTGACATTGAAGAATTAGCTGCACTTACCATAAATGTCGTTGCCACTAATTATAACGATTTGTAGGTGGAAAATATACCTAACAAAAAGATTGCCTTTAACAAAAATAAAATAGCGAAATTAAATTTCACGTGAGCGAAGTTTTAACTATAAGGTCTGAGTGTCTTAATACTCAAGACTGTTTCCAATTCTCATCAGAGAGGAGCAGATGTCAGAAGGTGACAGATAGATTTTGCTAGACAGTGATTAGGGCAAGCATTAGCTTTTATGAAAATAAAAGCGTTAACAAATTCTAGAAAAGCCTTTATAACCCAAACCCATAGAAATCTTCCCCAGTCGACACAGTTAGAAATTGTAGAATAGCAATGATCAGTAGCTCACACGGAAAGACTGCACCTTTACGACTGCAGTGAAGTGTTATTGGCCATTCTGTGCAAAAAACTTCTGCACACTCATCCATAAACGGATGTGTAAGTTTTAACACGCACACTTTCTTAGTTTACATGGGCCCTTTACATGTATGAAAAACTTATTTATGTAAAGTTGTGTACGAAGCTGGCTGTCCCATCATGTAAAATAAATTTCCACTTAAACCACGACGACAAGAGCTTGTTACTGCTTCATGATGATTTTAAAGCAAGGAACCAATGGCAGAGGTAGCCTTATTGCTCCACAAGGAGCAGAAATGGATGCTGATGACATCAGGGCATCTATATGTTATGTCAACACTTCTATTTCAGATATATACATCAGAAACATTCAGAGGAAGATGAATGGTGGAGAAATGCGGAGGTCGCCTGATGCTTACACCAGGAGACAAAAGATTTACGGGAGATTCGAGTTTACATTTCTCTCAGTTCCTGGTACTAGTTACTAGTACACTAATTTGGACACCATCCATAAGAGACGGGTCTAGAGGACACTCGAAGTGGCGACATTTGAGGGATTTACTCTTGCAACGCGACAAACGTGATCCCAAAAGCCATTCGACTCCGGACTTGAGAAGAAACAATCAAGACTTCACTGAGAACTAGCATCCAGAGACAACTTACTGCAGCCCCCCATACAAAGCTAAGCCAAATTAACGACCTCAGTGAATGAACTTTTAAAAATTATCCTTCCAAAAAATCATCGCATCCGATGATAACAAGTACACTTCACTAATGAATATATAAAAAACTAAACGGGTTTATTTATTTTTAGTAAAGCATCGATTTTTTTTTTACCTTGTTGATAAATATTTCATAATAAATATGCTTGCTTTTGATATATATATATATATATATATATATATATATATATATATATATATATATATATATATATATATATATATATATATATATATATATATATATATATATATATATATATATATATATATATATATATATGTATATGTATATGTATATGTATATGTATATGTATATGTATATGTATATGTGTATGTATGTATGTATGTATGTATGTATGTATGTATGTATGTATGTATGTATGTATGTATGTATGTATGTATGTATGTATGTATGTATGTATGTATGTATGTATGTATGTATGTATGTATGTATGTATGTATGTATGTATGTATGTATGTATGTATGTATGTATGTATGTATGTATGTATGTATGTATGTATGTATGTATGTATGTATGTATGTATGTATGTATGTATGTATGTATGTATGTATGTATGTATGTATGTATGTATGTATGTATGTATGTATGTATGTATGTATGTATGTATGTATGTATGTATGTATGTATGTATGTATGTATGTATGTATGTATGTATGTATGTATGTATGTATGTATGTATGTATGTATGTATGTATGTATGTATGTATGTATGTATGTATGTATGTATGTATATATGTATGTATGTATGTATGTATCCTTAGTTGGAGTTGATAACTTGGTTGATTGAAAATAGTGGTTTGCATCAGTATGACTAAATTTTTCAAAATTATTATATGTAGATCTAAACAAAATAAAAGTACTTTGCTGAATTACCTTAAGATGAGGGCTCAGTAAATAGGAGCCAAGTTTTACATTGTGACACAATTACTTTTCTCACATAAGTAGGCGGAGGAAATAAAGTTTACAACAAACAAGGTAGACGCAGTTTTTGTACTTACTTACTTACTTAGTCGGTCCCCTTCTACCGTGAGGTGTAGAGGTTTGGAAGAGAGAGCGCCAGACCATTCTATCAGCTGTCTTCTTCCTGGCCTGGTTCCATTCTAGTCCTCGGTCCTTCAAAGATTGTCTAATGTTGTCCTCCCAGCGGACTCTGGGTCGTCCTGGAGGTCTGGATCCCTGGCTCTTTGTTTCCCATGCTTGTCGTGGTAGCCGATCTTCTCCCATTCTGCAGACATGGCCAAACCATCTTAGTTGGGACTGTTCTATTTGGGTCTGCAGCGGATGGGATTTTAGGCCTTGACGGATCGTCTGGTTGCGGAGAATGTCTCTTCTTGTTACTTCAACCACTTTCCTCAGATACCTCATTTCTGAGGTTTGGATCTGGCTTTTGTGGGTTGTAGTCATTGCCCACGACTCGCATCCATATGTCAAGACTGGGACATAGGTGGAGCGGTATACAGCCATCTTCGTTTTCTTACCAACCTCTTTCTTGCTGAGGAATCCACGATTTATGGCCTGAAAAAGTCTCCCAGCCGCTGCTTTTCGAGTGGCCAACTCTTCTTTGATGCCTCCCTTTCGGTCTATAATAGCTCCGAGATATTTAAAGTGGTCGACCTGCTCCAGGACCTGTTCTCCCAACTTAATCTGATGTTTTCTTTCTTCTCGTGATATCACCATGGATTTTGTTTTAGAGCTGCTTATGACCAGCCCTCTCTTCTCCAGCTCTTCCTTCCAGACTTGCAGGTTGGATTGGAGATGTGCCTCTGATTTAGCAATCAGGGCAACATCATCAGCAAATGCCAGCTCCGAAATATAGACCTGTCTCATCTTCCAGTACCCCACTGAATACTTTCTTGTTCTCTCCTTACATGCCTTGATGACATCGTTTATAAGGAGTATGAAGAGGTAAGGTGATAGGATATCACCTTGTCTTACACCAGTGGTGATCCTGAACTCTTCGGACTTATGGTTTGCTGTCCTCACATAATTTCTGCAAGACTTGTAGAAGCTCTGTATAGCATGAATCAGAGGTGCTGGAATATTCTTCCTTGCCAAACAGTCCCAAAGTTTGCTCCAGGGGACCCTGTCAAACGCCTTTTCCAGATCTATGAAACAAAGATGGATCTCACTCTTATACTCAAGGGCCTTTTCACTCAGCTGTCTGAGTGTGAAGATTAGGTCTTGAGTACTTCGGTTAGCTCGGAATCCGCACTGAACCTCATCCAATTGTGGCTCAGCTAGGCGTCGGAGTCTCTGCTCTAGGATTCTAGAGTAGATTTTACCAGGGACACTGAGAAGGGATATGCCTCTATGGTTTCCACATTGTCGATTGTCACCCTTTCTGAAAATTGGTGTTATGATGGCAATCTCCCAATCCTTTGGTATGGTCTTGTTGCACCATGCTGCCTGTAGGACCTTTAAGAGTAATAGGTCGCCTGATGCTCCCATGTACTTAACCATTTCTGGTGTTATACCATCATGCCCTGCTGCTTTGCCCATCTTGATTTTCTCTAGTGCTGCCCTCAGTTCTTCCATCTTTATGTCATCTTCACCATCATTGGTTTCCTCTTCTGTGTCAGTGGTTATCATTTCTGATGCTTCATCATGCTCACCATCCAGGAGTTCTGAGAAATATTCTTTCCATCTTTCCATTACTTCCTTCGGGGCAGTAAGCAATTTGCCTTCATTCATTCATAACCCTCCACTCCCAAAGGAACATAGGCCTTCAACAAACACATGCCAAGTCCTCCTGTCCCGTGCCATCATCTCAAGTTCTTTCCATGTTCTCCTCATCATTTTCACCTCTGTTTCCAACTCTCTTCTCCATGTACTTCTTGGTCTTCCTCTGCCTCTCTTGCCCTGGGGGTTCCAGAACAAGGACTGCCTTGTAATGCTATCAACAGGTTTCCTCAGTGTGTGTCCTATCCATCGCCATCGTCTTCTTCTCATCTCTTGTTCCACTGGCACTTGAATTTGCCTTGCTTGTCCTTTATAAATTTGAGAGGGCATTGTTTTTCTTTCCTCATGTTCTTTAGGGTCTTATAGAACAATTTCTGGTTTTCTTGTGCATCTTTTTCTAGCTTTTCTCCAAATTCTTCCCAGTACTTCTGTTTTGCTGCTAGCACTTTGTTCTTTGCTTCTGTTCTGAGTGTCACATATTCTCTATATTTTTCCATTTGTCCTGTTGTGTTTTTAGCTCCTAAGTATTGTTTCCATGCCATTTTCTTCTCTCTTATTTTCTCTTTGACTTCCTCTGTCCACCAAGGTGTCCTCTTTCTCTGGTTCCCAAGTCGGACTTCACCGCATGCTTCTGCAGCAGCTGTCTTTATGATATCCTTGAATTTAATCCAGAGGGTTTCCAAGTCATCAGGTCGTTCTTCTGTGTTGCCACTGCTGTAGCAATAAGCCCCTGATATCTGGTCTTAATTTCTGGCTCTCTCAGCTTGTAGGTCCTAATGCTCATTTCTCCTGTTCGTTTACTTGGTTTCTTGCGTGATGTTGGGCAGTTCCTAGGCTGAGCAACTCTTTCAGTTGTTCGTTTGATTGTTAGCAGGTAGTGATCACTTCCAATCTCTGGCCCCCTCCAGACTCTGCATCTCGGACATATCTGAATGAGCTTCTCCGAACAATGGCATAGTCGATCACTGACTTCTCATTCTTGGTTGGTTCACATCTAGTGTATGCATGTATGCGCTTATGGGGGAACTTTGTGTTTGTAATGATCAGATTCTGCTCACTGCAGAATCTTAGGAGTCGCTTTCCATTGTCATTGAGAGTATCTTCTCCATATCTTCCGATAACTCCACCCCATCTAGCATGGTCATTTCCAACTCTGGCATTAAAATCTCCGAGCATAATAACTTCATCTAGGCAGTCATCCACTGTCCTTTGAAGCAGCTCGAAGAATTCCTCCTTGACCTCTGCTCTCTCATCCTCATTTGGCCCATACACTATGACCAGGTTGACTATGGTTTCTCCTTCTTTTAGTTTTACAACCATAATGCGCTCCGAGACAAAGTTCCATCCCTTGATACTATCTTTTTGATTTTGGGCCACAATGCAACCCACGCCCCCTTTAGCTCTTTCAGATATGGGTACACCACTGTAGAGCAACGTGTTGCCATCGAGATCCATGACTCCTTGTCCTTTTTTCTTCGTTTCCGTTATAGCCAGGATTTCTAGTTTTGCTTTCCTCATCTCTTCCACCAGCTCCTCTTCCTTCCCATTTATACTTCTTGTGTTCCAAGTTCCATAAGTCGTAGTCCGTAGTCCGTTCCAGTTCGTCGCCTTTAGAATCAGTCCGGTTTTCTCTCTTGTAGTTCGCGTAATCATGATTTAAAGCAAACAGGTGATTGGCCTGTTGTGCCTTTGCATGGTGGAGGGGCTGCCTCCTTACGGCCTCCATGCAGGCCGCCCTCCTCCTTTTTCATCCGGGCTTGGGACCGGCATTGGCGGAGTTAGTTTTTGTACTTGCCATCCTAAATCCCTAAAATAGGAGCACAACCCTCTTATTTACATCACTGTCAAGAGTAATCTTGAGCAAAGGTCGCTACCTTTAAAAAACTTAATTATTTTACTCCAACTGTCGGGCAATTCGTGGACCACTACGGTAGATTAAGGAAGACAACCCGTGACACTGACACTTCATTTCATATGATATGTATTACCGATAATTTTCAGACATTCACACACAGGAACACATACTCTTGCACGTACACACATATTTATGTATGTATATATTAAACGTCCCAACTCTCACATATAGGAGCCCTTTTGTAGCTACTTATGAATAAATGTCTTTATCATCTTTCTTCTTTCATCCTTAGCCGCCAACTGTCAAAGCGGTCAGTGGCCATCACCCCTGGTAGCGTCTTGTAGGGCTTCCACTTTGTTCGGTCGGCGGCCATCATTCGTACAGTGCCCCAACTCCGGTTCATTCTTTGCATCTCAGCTTCCACAGTTCTCCGCCAAGTTGTATTTGGTCGACCTCTCTTTCGCTTTCCCTCGGGGGTCCATAGCATAGCTGTTCTTGTGATGGTATCAGGGTCCCTTCTGAGGACGTGGCCAACCCAACTCCTGCGTCTGTCAGCTATGATGGTGTTCATGTCCTCGTGGTTACTCCGAGTAAGTAGTTCTTGGTTAGTGATAGTATTCGGCCAAAAGATTCGAAGAATTTTCCTTAGGCAGACTGTGTGGAAGGAGGACAGTTTCGACATTTCCTTCTCTGTTACTCTCCAGCATTCCGCACCATCTCTATCATAGATTGATACAAAGCAGTAGGTACTGAATAGAGTGAGATAATTAAAATATGCAGTCAAGCTAATCTGAACAATATACGGTTGGATCGTATCTTACGCGGGGGCTAGGTTCTGAAGACACAAAATGAAATTAAAAAAAAAAAAAACGCGTTTAATCAAAATAGGTTTTTAGTCCTGGCAAGCCGGCTTAATTTTTCAGTTTTCGAATAAAAGCTCCTTGATATTACTTTGTCACTGAAAATTTAACGGCTCCGTTTTTGCCATTAGAGACTATAGTTTACAAAAATAGTTTTATAAAAAAAAATTCTTTAGTTTACAGAATTCAAAACACAAAAGCACAGAAATGTGTTCATCGCACAGTGAATACTTTTGTTATTGTTGATCAGAATCGACGTCAGTGCACTCTGGCAAACCCATAGGTGCACAGTCTCTCTTCGCAAATGTCGAAGGGTATGAATACCAATTTTTCCTGTTGCCCGCTGGTTGTATACACGCCGGATGCATCCTCTCATTCGTCCATCCCTGCTGGTCTTACGTTTGATGCCAAATCCCAGCAATCTTAGCGATGGTTCATCAATTGCAGTGTCATCTCTAACAGGCGATCATTAATTGCCCTCAGTATCTCTCCCTTATCCATATTCAGTGCACCTTCTATGGATGCTCTTGAAACTAGTCTGTTGCCGATAATTTCAGCTAATGACATTGAATACACAGTAACTGTCGCTATGAGTTGCAATTCTGGATTATTTCGTTGAAAAGAACATTTTACTACCTTGACCACTCGAAAAGGAGCCGGAAGACAAAATAGAAAAAGAAAATAATAAACTAAAATCTAGCAATAAAATAAAAACAATGATACATTGAAACGTCCACACCGGACTTCCTATAAGCTTCAGAGAGCATCACGATGTTGGTCTACCACCCATACAAACAATGTAACGTCAAAATGACAACTTGGCAACACGCGCATGGCTAGCATTCAAAGCTAAATGCATAAAAGAGACTTTTGCTTAGTGACCAAGTACATAGTGTGTTTCTTCTTCTTCTTCGTCATACACTCAGATGTCTACTTGAAAATTTTGAAAGAAAGCAGTGGTTAGCTTGAGATTATTTGTATCTCCATTGAGTTTTTAGAGGAATGGTACTGGTGACAGTCATATGTGCTTTATCTGTTCCTCATAAGTTAAGTATCTTTGAAACATATGTTTATCAGTCATTTTATCGGCGCCACAGTTACACTCATCTGTAGTTCCTATCTTTAGCTTGTTGAATAGATGATATTCCAATCTGGTGTGGTCCGTGCGGAGTCTGAAGATTATAACTTGTTCTCATCTGCTGAGCTGGTAATATGCATCATTGTGTGTGTGTGTGCGTGCGTGTGTGTGAGTGTGTATGTATGTGTATGTGTCCGTCCGTCCGTCCTGTGTGCTGTGCATTCCATTTGTTTCTGAATTTGGTTCTGATAAAACTCTTTGCCTCTTCGAAAGTTAAGCTTGTATCAGGTTATGGTAACTTTCCACCTTCCTAGCCGATCTCTTAGCCTCTTCATTGCCGGAGACGTTGCAATGAGATTGGATCCAACGTATCACCTTTGAATCGTTGACATAGTTTGTGGAGCACAACTCTTAGGTCATCCAGGTCTGCACTATTCTGGCTCCTCAGCGTTGCAATTACTGACAGTGCGTCTGTGTAGAAAACAACTTGTCTCTCGGTTGCTTTCCACTGTCAATAGAACCTAAGCTCCACTTTTTAAGGCCTCTGCCATTGCTCTGAAGTTACATGAAAATTTTCCTGTTGCCAATGACAACCTTTTTTGTGTACCAGTACTTAAGCACATGAGCACACCTTCACCTCCATCTTCTGATGCTTTTGTTGCCGGTCCATCTGTGTGTGCATGGATCCAGGTGTTGTTTGGGTAATGTTTCTCTGTGTAGTTTGTCCTTATGACTTTTCTGTCTGTTGCATTTTGGCTCGTCTTTGTCTCAATGCCAGGAATGTTTTCTATTACTTCAGGAAAACGATGTTGTTTCCAAACTGGGAGCTTGTATGCAGCACAGATGGGTTTAGCTGTTGATATCGAATTTATATAGTGCTTCGGGGACAGGGGTCATTAGCGCCATTTTAAAACGTAACACCGGATATGTACCTAAGAGCGATCCAGCACAATTAATGACGCAATCACTTCTGTGGTTCCCTTATTATACAGTATAGGTCAGATTACACAAGACAAAAATCTTAATACTGTGTCTAGTAAATTATAGAAGCATGAAGCACTATTTTTGAGGTGCCTAACAGGCGCGGTGCCCGTGTGTTACGGGGCCTGACAGGGGAGCAAAGAATAGTAACTGTACCCTATCAGGCAAGTCGTATAAAGCGACTAAGAAGGGCTGGGCGTGGGACTGGTTACCCCATCCGGTAAAAAACATTTAACCACAAAAACTTCAAGAAACACTATGGATAAGTCAAATATAGAATATAAATAAACTCAGCCGCCCAAGACAGAAGAAGGTCCTCTACAAAGGAGACGCATGAAGCAACTCAGAGAAAGCCCAGGTGTGGCAGTGTAGTTACTTGTGCACAGGTCACGGCATCAGTTAGTATCGTGTGACCGGGCTGGTTACAACATCAATGAAAGAATGTGTGTGTGTCCGTCAGCTGATCGGGTCAGTTCAGTTAATGGTTGAGCGCAGGTAAATATTTTGAAGTGCGCTAACTCTTGAACGTTTCTTGGTTCAAGTCGTTACAGGCCTGTCCGCCTGAGATGGAAATTCTTGACCTTATTTTATTCTTCCTTCCCTGATTTCGTTCGTACCCTTTTTATGTTTAGTGAAAAGCAATCTCGTATAATGGTTTTGACAAAGTATCCAACTGTAATATTCCAACGAAAACTCAGCAATGCAGAAAAATAAAATATAGTTTATTAACGTGATTGGAACAGCAATGTTATTGGCACAATGGTGAAGTACTTATTTCTTCCTTACACAAAGTAGTGAGTATCCAAATATGAAAATGTAAATCCACAGGAATAATATATCCAATAGAGTAAAATACAAACTTGTCTACTTAAAAATACTTGTCTAACTTGAAAAAACTTGTCAAGTTAAAAACAACTTGTCTTGATAATCTCAAAGACGAAGTTATGTAAAAATCCTCTCGCCTAACGAATCCTAAAATCTGTACAAGCCCTCTCAATCGCACACGTCTCTTCTTTATATACAGCCCACTCTTTCTTCCCGCCAATTTTCACACGATGTTTTATTTTTCACACGTTACCAAACATCTACATTTGCACACGCTTTTCTCAGCTTTTCGACTTTTTTTCACACGACTATCACTCGAGCAACGGAAAAAACCCAGATTAGCAACTTCTCCCAAAACTTTCCATTCAATAAACATGCATTTACTATTTTGCTGTTCTGGGACAGCTTTTCTCGAAGCCGTGAACTTTTCATGATACTGTATTTTGTGCACACATGTCTTAACTGCTTTTAACGTTGTTATTTCTCATTTTATGTGGTTTTTAACACGTATTAATTATAGTGTTTGCCAAGCGGTCACACAAGTCCCGGGGCCACAAAAATGTATCCCATGTGGAGACATTTTTGTCCTATCAACTAAAAAATTAAGTCCCTAACATACATACTGGGGCAAAATATGAAATGGGGTATATATTTATGATTCAATTGGCAATGGACAATGGTTGAGAAAAATTTATGTTACTGGTATAAGTCATTGACTGGGGGCATATACTTATGAGCCAAAATGAGAAAAAAAATTTCAAGGTCTCAGTATACATGTGAGCCAAAAAAAAATTTAAAAAAATAAAATTTTTTTTTCAAGATGTCAGTATACATGTGAGCCAAAAATTTTTCTTTTTTACAAGATCTCAGTATACCTGTAAGCTAATTTTAAAATGTATTACAAGATCTCAGTATACATGTGAGCCGAAAAAAGGAAAAAAATTATTATTTTGTAAAACGAGGGACATAGTAGATTTTTGGGAAACATATGGAAAACAAGAGAAATCAAGTATAACACGAAAATAAGAATCTTCAACTCAAATGTCAAGTCAGTCCTATTGTATGGCTCTGAGACATGGAGATCAACAACCAAAAAGCTACAGACTTTCATTAACAGGTGCTATCAAAGAATAAAAGGATTGAAATAGTATGACAAAGTCACAAATGTGGAACTGATGACAAGAACCAGACAAGTGCCAGTGGAACAAGAGATGAGAAGAAGACGCTGCGATAGATAGGACACACATCGAGGAAATCTGTTGATAGCATTACCAGGCAGTCCTTGTTCTGGAATTCCCAGGGAAAGAGAGGTCGAGTAAGTCCCAAAAAAAAAACACACGGAGAAGAGAACTGGAGACAGAAATGAAAATAATGAGGAAAACATGGAAAGAGCTTGAGCGGATGTCACGTGACAGGAAGACTTGGTATGTGTTTGTTGAAGGCCTATGCTCCTTGGGGAGCTAAAGGGTATTGACTGAGTTGGCACGGAGGATAGTGCGATTCGCTTCCGTAGTTAGGTGGTGTTGCCATTCGGAAGGTCCTGGGTTTGATTCTCATGTAAGCCTCTCACTTCCGTTGTTTTTCTGTAGTACTTTCTACTTCCTTACGTCTGACGAGTGTCTGAAACATACCTTTATGTGTGTGTTATTTATTTACTGTTGACAGGCCCCATGTTTTCCTCTTTATTTATTATCCGATTCTCACCCTTATAAAGTAATTTAGTTTCCAATTAAGGATGCTATATTACTTTAAGAGCGGGCGATATAAATAATAATTAATTGCACGTGACACCTGGACAATAAACAAACACGTGTAAAGAAACTTGGAGACAACAGATATATGGTAGTTAAGAAAGCTGGACACATGCCATGGCCAGCCAGAACATCAAATGAGGATGTTCTCAGGGAAGTAGAAGAAAGTTGCCACTGACAACAGGAAGCGCCGCAAAAAGCCAAAGTTCTTTGAACATGC
Source organism: Oreohelix idahoensis (assembly GCA_024509875.1). Taxonomy (NCBI): domain Eukaryota; kingdom Metazoa; phylum Mollusca; class Gastropoda; order Stylommatophora; family Oreohelicidae; genus Oreohelix; species Oreohelix idahoensis. The sequence goes on along the minus strand of JAMPIV010018852.1, from coordinate 299,975 downwards.
CACACGAAGACAACAGTTAGAGTAGTGTAGAGCAAGTAACACGTCACAACATTGACGGGAAATAATTATGGTGTACCCTTCCCAATGCATTTCCTGGTAACGGCTCAAACTCTATGGTCATTTCTTTATTTTCTTTTCAATGTCAACTTCATTGGATCTTTGTCGTCAAACTTATCATGACTTATGGTCAATGGTCAATGCACTAAGAAACAATGGAAAGTCCTGCGTTGGCTTTTAATGGGTATTCAATTTAGATTTCACGATGCAATGCGCGTCTCTTCCGTTATTGCTATTGTTGAACAGAATCGACATCATTGCACTCCGGGCAAACCTATAAGTGCTCAGTCTCCCTCAGTATAAGTCGAAGAGTGTGAATGCTAACTGTTCCTGTAGCTCGCTGGTTATAAACACGACGGATGCATCCTCTCATACGTCCATCTCTGCTAGCCTGACACGTTTGATGCCAAATTCCAACAGTCTTAACCTTGATGATTCATCTAATGCAGTGTCATTCTCTAACAGGCGATCATTAATTGTTCTCAGTATCTCTCCCTCTTATCCATATCCAGTGTCCCTACTGATGGTGCTCATGTTAGTCTGTCAGCTTTCTCATTACCGCGTACCTTTGCAAGACCAGGACAGTAGATCCACACTGGCTGCTGCAGATTCGGCGTCTCTTCCGTATTTCCCCGAAAAGCTGGGGGGATTTTCCATAGTTCGTTAAAGAACGTTTCACTTAGGCAATTAGTTCTATCGGGATCTGGTAAATTCAGCTAAAAGTAAAGATTAAGAGAAAAAACACGTCGGGAAAGCCAGTAAATCTGGCACGAGAAAAGATTGAAAGTACAGTTAACTCAATACATCATAACCCAGCGGCAGGCAAACCAAGAATTGTAGGGGAATCTACTGTAGAAATACTAGCTCGCTGAACGTGTACCTTGGTAAAATTATGTCTGTTTTAAGAATGTGGAATTGGGAATACGTGGAGCCTGTATATCACTTTCCTTCAGGCATGTCGTACAAGACGTCTAATATGAAGGCTGGAAACCTTATATTGTAAAACAAAATGTCACCAAACAGATACCGGGGTCGGAGAGGCTACGAGGTATGGCGTCCGCCTCGAATTTTAAAGGTTCCAGGTTCGATTCCCAGAAGAGGGAATATAACTTATGGCCATTTTTTTCCAGAACCAGTGGTCCTAATGATGTCATACTCTCCCCCCCCCCCCGGTCTCCTAGGCAGTGAGACCGGATGCCTAGCCGTCGCGGATAAGGGCGAAAAAATAGGAGGTCCCGTTTGCAAGTTGCACACGTTAAAAATCCCACGGCAGTTGGAAATCGTAAAGAGTAGGCCACACGGCCGTTGCCGTGGCACAAATTTAAAAATTAGAAACATTCCCACCACATAAATATTTATAGAATGAGCGATTCCTGTATACACGCGTTGGGATTCTCGCCGGATCTACGAAGCTCGTGCACTGTGCTGAGATACTCCGTGTGTGATATAAGGAAGGAACACTGATGGAGTTGTCCGTGTGAAATGAAGATAGTCTTTAAACCAACCCCCCCCCCCCCCCCCCCCCCCCCCCCCCCCACACAAAAAAAAAAAAAAAAAAAAAAAAAAACAAACAAACAAACAAAAGCCACAGGTACCAATGCGACAAGAGCATGTGCCTGTTTGATGCAGGCTTCCCGCAAATGGACCAGCTACAGTGGTTAGCTTGATGCGCCACAAGAAGTCTAGATGACAATGATGAATATATATAACTTTTGTCTCTAACAGACGATATGCAACCTGTAATTCCATCAACAGAGTAGAGGAAAATTCAAAGGCCATATTTCATCGAATGTTAACTTCACTTCAAAAAAATAAAAAAATAAAAAACAAAAAAAAAACAAACAACAACTCGTTCCTATCTCATACAGTTCACGACTGAAGTGAATTTTTTTAAGTTAGCTTGTGAGTTTTTAACTCGAATCGTGGTCAAGTGCTTTTAAGTTTATGGAATCAGTGCTTTTAAATACCAGGAGAAGAGAGGGCTGGTCTGAAACTTATCTAGCTTTGAAACTCTTGCTGTATTTTCCTCTACCTTGCCTAGCGTTCTATCAATTTATACCCTGTGAACTATCGATAGATCGGTGTCTACGTGAAGCCGACCCGTGTCAAAACCGTGGAAAATGGGGATACATGAATGAATGTGCAGTGCGTTTAATTCATATAAAGCGCGCAACTATATATACTGCATATAGAAAGTGAAAACTTTCAGACTATTAAGATATACTATGCCAGACAGCGCGTGTCGCAATACCTTGTAAGATTTAATCCACGGTGCTTTCAGAGCACAGACAAAAAAGAACAGTTCAAAGCTTTCAGACGCAGAAGAGATTACGTATAATAGGACATTTCTTTCGTGCCCTCTTGAATTGTCATGTTGTTGCAATAAAAGCAGCTAGCACGTGTTAACACGGCGTGGTTAAGTGAACGAGAAGTAAAAACTTACCGACTTGTAAGTTTAAAATGACACCGCATTAAAAACACACACATGGACGGACATGAACTGTGAAGGTAGAGATTAGAAGCACAGAATAGCAAGCCAAAGTAAGATGACACTCAGGGCTTAGTTAAAGGGATTCAAAATTGGATACCCGTTGCAAGCAGCGGCTCAACATTATATTCCACTGAGGGACAAGAAATATAATGATGTCATATTTTCAGTTATTGACCAAGCATTACGAAATTGATTAGCAGACGATCGATGAGTTGACAGCCATGGTAAATTTGATTTATTTGTTATGGATTAGAAACAAAAATTCTAGAAATAAATGTCATGAATTAATTCTCTGCCAGGTCAAATTGTCGCCGAACTAATCCCACTGTGTGCCTTTATATTAATAATAAGAAATATCAAGTGATAACAGTACACGACATTTATAATTGTAATAATAAAGTTTATAAGAGTTCTACGTGACGGGAAATAAAGGAAGAAATAAGGATTAGTAATACATGGAGATATAACGCAATGTAAATCAATCAGTCCATCCATCTAACTACCAACCTAACTGCATACCGACCTACCTATCTACATTCCTAGCTACCTACCTACCTACCTACATACCTAACTGCCTCCTTGCCTACCTACCTACCTGCCTGCCCGCGCTATATCTGTCAATCAGGCAGCCTATCTTTCGATCTAACACACAGAGAATATCTACTTTCTTATGTGCCTCTTGCTGTTGCAGAGAAACACGCACACACACCCTGCCTGCTATCTTATATACCTCTTCCTGTTGTAGACAAACACACACACACACATACATGGTCTAAATAGAAGCAATGTTTTACCTTCTACAAGAACGTCCTGCATGAAGCCAGGCAAAGAACTAGGTTATATTTGACTGTCTTAATATTTTATACACCTCAATTCAAAGCCAGATCGAGGTAAGTCAGCAGTGGGTTCGCAAAGAAGAGTGGTTCTCAACATTTACACTGTACACGCCACTTAAGCTTTAGTTTCAACGCAGTGATCGCCAGCTAGGGGTACTGTTAACAGATGCGTTTGGTGAATGAAATGTGAGATTATATTGTATTGAAGTTTCATGCACTAAAATGCATCGGGGGGAAATGGAGCACACGTTCATAGGGAATGACGTGTGTTTGTTTACATTGGTGATAAGGGGGTTTCGTTTGTGGTGTTCATAGTGTATAGACTTGTGTTTGTACCAAGTGTCAGTTTGGAAAGTGTTTCGATGGATCATGGTCATATGTACACTATTATGATTTAGAAAGTGTTTCGGTAGATTGCGTTCAGACGTTTACTACGTATGTATGATGCTTCATATAAAGAAACTTCTGTTAATGTGAGGAAATTACTAGACCATCGAATCATGCTAGTAATATTCATCATCATCATCATCATCATCATCATCATCATCATCATCATCATCATCATCATCATCATCATCATCATCATCATCATCATCATCATCATCATCATCATCATCATCATCATCAACATCATCACTATCATCAACATCATCAACATCATCATCGTCATCAACATCATCATCTTCAACATTATCTTTATCATCATCAACATCATCATCTTCATCGTAATCATCAACACCATCATCATCATCATAATCTTCATCATCATCATCATCATCATCATCATCATCATCATCATCATCATCATCATCATCATCATCATCATCATCATCATCATCATCATCATCACCATCATCATCATCATCATAATCATCATAATCATCATCACCATCATCACCATCAACATCATCATCATCAACATCATCATCAACATCATCATCATCGTCATCAACATCATCATCAACATCAACTTCATCATCATCAACATCATCATCAACATCATCATCATCATCTTCAACATCATTATCAACATCATCATCGTAATCATCGTCATCATCATCATCATCATTAACATCATCATCAACATCAACATCATCAACATCAACATCATCACCATCATCAACATCATCATCAACATCATCGTCATCAACATCGTCATCAACATCCTTACTATCATCATCATCATCATCATCATCATCATCAACATCATCAACAACATCATCATCAACATCATCGTCACCATCATCATTAACATCATCATCATCATCATCATCATCATCATCATCATCATCATCATCATCATCATCATCATCATCATCATCATCAACATCACCATCAACATCATCATCATCAACATCATCATCATCAACATCATCACCATCATCATCATCACCATCATCAACATCAACATCATCACCATCATCAACACCATCATCAACATCATCATCATCAACATCATCATCAACATCTTTACATTCATCATCATCAACATCATCATCAACATCATCATTACCATCATCATCAACATCATCATCATCAACATCATCATCATCAACAACATCATCAACATCATCGTCACCATCATCATCAACATCATCATCATCACCATCATCAGCAACATCATCATCGTTATCAACATCATCATCGTTATCAACATCATCATCATCATCAACATCATCACCATCATCATCATCAACATCATCATCACCAACATCATCATCATCATCATCATCACCATTTTTCACTGCGCTCCTTAGCGGAACATGGAGCTACCACTACATCTGGTCCTCTTGCAGAAAGCCTGCATCAAGCATTGACAGGCTCTTGCAGCGGTAGTTTCTGGGGCAATTTGTTTGACATAATGAGGTTGCCATTCCCTATACACCAGTCAGAATGCGACTGTGATAAACAATACAACTCCAATTATCCGAATGAATTCGTGACAGTGGCTGTTCGGATATTCGATATTTCGGATAATTGGGGAGACAATCTTATCCGAGGGAAAAAAAATTATTACTTAGTATTAGTATATAAGTATTAGACCTTTCTCGGGACCCAAAGATGCAGCAATAGAGAATGCAGTCAGCGATTTATAGCTTGACTGCTTGCATCAGGGTCAGCGAACCAGAGCTGACCAAGACCCTACTCCACTTCCACGTGGTGGTCCTGGAAACAGGCTGCATCACTGCAGTCTGGCTGAGAGAGTAGGAATTGCAGAGGGAAGGCAAATCCGGTCCCAAAAAATGCCGTGCTGAAGTCGGATGTGTAGACCGTAAGGTACAGATATCACAGCTCCGGCGTAAACAGACACAACGCAACCAACGTCCTTTTCAGGACGAACGAGGAAGAAGAAGAAGAAGACCTTTCTCACATAAATTTGATCTTGAAATTATCTCTCCAGCTAATCTTTGCTTTCATGAACTATTTGTTACTTTGTCGCTGAAGCCGTTTTCATTGTTCGTTTGCTGTTTGTTTTTGTTTTTTGTTTTTGTTTTTTGGCTAGAGCTACCATCTTCAATTTCTAATACCGAAACGTACTCAAGAATTCACCTATATTACATCTAGGAACAGACGGAATAGATTGAAATAACGACTACGTGAGCTGAATCAGCGAGTGTGGGGTGCTTATGTCACAGACCATGTCCGCGTTCTTTGGCTTTGATGATTCCGTTAATTGGAAGTTCGGAACATCGGGGTTCTAATAACACTGACAAACAACATTTTTCTTTCTTATATAAGAATAAGTGTTCTTGGGTCAGTTTCTTGCGCTGATTTCAAATCTGAAATCCGTTTATCTCTATCACGTCGGGTTCTTAAGATATTTGTGAATAAATATATTTTTGGGAAACCGTTATTTGCTCCGTTTCATTTTTACTATATAACTTATTAAAAATTAATAAAAAGCAACATAATTCTACTTTTTATACTGCTAAAAGATGCATGACATATGTTACGCGATTTTTCAAATAGTTACTGTATTTTGAAATAATTCTGAGCGAAATATGGCTTCTAGAAGTTGTAGAAATTCGGCTGATCTGTTCTGTTACGTGTGCGGATATTTTACCGATCGTGTTGACCAGAAAAACTTTACACCATTACTAAAGATAGCATATGAACTTTATTTCGATTCGAAAGTTGATGATGCAAATAAATCTTGGAAGCCAAATGCGGTTTGTTCGATACATTGGCAGGTTGGTTACGAAAATCGCCGAAGCATAAGTCGATGCCTTTTGGCGTGCCAGTAATATGGCGTGAACATACAAATCACACTACTGATTGTTACTTCTGCTTGACAAATATCCATGGTTTCACTTTTAAAACTAGAAAGTCTGTGGTTTATCCAAATATTGAATCGGTTTCGAAACCAGTGCCTCATGATCCAATCACGTGTCCGATCCAAGTACCACCAGAACAATATCCGTTGGACGTAAATGAACCATCAGAAAGTGATAGTTTACCTGCTTTAGAAACTAATTCTGACTCAGATTACATACCGGTGAATGATGGTGTTTACTTAATTAACCATTCAGAACTTTCAGATCTAATACGTGATCTCGCTCTTACCAAAGGACAAGCGGAATTACTCGGTTCGCGACTCAAAGAATGGAATCTTTTAGCGCCCAATACTCCGATATCTAAATTTCGTCATAGACACAGAGAACTTGTTCAATACTTTGAGATGGATGATGACATTTGCTATTGCAAAGATGTAAACGGTCATGAGCACATAGTCAACGAATGGCGATTTTTCATCGATTCTTCCAAGACTAGTCTAAAAGCCGTGTTATTGCATAACAGAAAATTTTTTTCATCAATTCCAGTCGCCTACTCTGTTCATATGAAAGAAACTTATGACAATATGGCTATACGTTTGGAAAAAATAAAGTACAATGACTACCAATGGCGGATTTGTGGAGACCTAAAGGTCATTGCAATTCTCACGGGCATGCAGACTGGGTATACTAAATTTTGTTGCTTCCGATGTGAATGGGACAGCCGCAACAGACAGGAACATTATGCAAGAAAGGTGTGGCCTATCCGGGATCGTATGCAGCTCGGGCATAAAAATGTAATACACGAGCCATTAGTTAACAAAGACACCTTCATTTTACCACTGTTACATATAAAGTTGGGGCTCATGAAGAATTTTGTAAAAGCGTTAGATAAAACGAGCAAAGCTTTCACTTATCTTCGAGAAAAGTTTCCGCAAGTTAGCGATGCAAAGATAAAGGAAGGTATCTTTGTAGGACCTCAGATTAGGAAAGTTATTGCAGACAAACAATTCGAGAACTTGTTACATGGTAGTGAACTTCGCGCATGGATGGCATTCAAATCGATCGTCGATAACTTTCTGGAAATCACAAATCTGTCGACTATGTTGCATATTGTTAAGCAGTGCATAGATGCATACAGAATTATGGGCTGTAACATGTCCCTCAAAATCCATTTGCTCGATTCGCATCTTGACTTTTTCCCTGACAACCTTGGCGAAGTCAGCGATGAACATGGAGAACGATTCCATCAAGATATCGCCGTAATGGAGTCACGTTATCAAGGACGGTGGAGTGTGACCATGCTTGCCGATTATTGTTGGATGCTTCATCGCGATGTACCACATGCCATTCACCGACGAAAGTCGACTGCAAAGAAATTCAAGCCTACATAACTGTTATACTTCTTGTACGAATGATGTTGTAATACTGTATGCGTTGTTAAAAAACTTCAATTGCATATTTCTAGAGATCCCGACCTGATAGAGAAAAACGGTTTGCAGATTTAAAAACAGCGCATTAAAATTGACCAGAAAAACATAGAAATGTTAGAGAAAGAAAAAAAAAGTTTTTTTTTGTTAGTCAGTGTAATCAGAGTTCTACTGTATTGTAAGGAGTCAATGAAAATGACTTGTGTCTGGAACCTGTACGATGTGAGAATGCTGGAAAACGTTGAATCATACAGTTGTGATATGACTGAATAACTAAAAAACGGTAAATTGTGTGTATTAATCGTTTGATCTGCGTGTGTCGGTAAATGGATCGGCATTATGTGCAGATGAGTAATTACTTTAATTGTTTTGAGCTATTGGCTGGTTCAACATTAATATGTCGTTATTGTTATATGCAGTGGGGGGCAAGCGTTTCGTTCCCCTTTCGGCGATCTTTGTCCTCCCAAGGCTGTGTGTGGTCCCTGTTGCCGGGTCCTCCCAGCGCAGTGGAGGCAGCGAGTTGGTGCTGTGCCTGTGCCGGATTGCCCTTTTTCAGGGACCTTCGGTCCCGAATAGATATTGGCTGGACGGACGTCTGGGAGGCATGGTGAAATGGTTTTATAGCGGCAAACGTAGAGTACACACGAGGGCAAGTTCGGGGCACAGCGGATTGATCAACCGCTTGCTTGTCACATTGATCACAAAAACAACAATTAAAAGTCTGTTGTACCAATATACGCCTTTAGGTGTGACGGAACAACGGACAATTTCTTGTTGCCCTATGACGCCGCAAGGTGTTATGGCTGTGGACTGCTTAGGCGGTCTATGGCCAAAGGAATAATAATAATAAATAATAATAATAATTGTTATATGCAACATAACAGGAACGTGAGGGGAAGGGGGAGGTCATTTTTTTCTGGGCGTAAAATGTAGTCCCATAGCAGATACTGCAGTATGGAAGTGAAAGTGTTAGAGACTTCGATATACTTAATCCGCTTTCCAGCGGCGCGGTAGCATAGTGGTTACTGAACTGGCTTCCTAGCTCAGTGGTCTATGGTTCGATCCCCAGATGAGGTGGGATTTTTTTAGGCCGCAAACGGCTCCTGGGTCGACCCAGCCCCAACTGGGTATCAGAGCAACTCTGGGAAGGTTAAGGCGGCCGGAGTGATGCCGACCACATCACCCCTAGTGTGCCGATGGTCAGGAAAATATGGGCCTAACACCATATTCCCAATATGCCTCAATGGGCGTGTAACGGGATCCTTGACCTTTTCCTTCCAGAGGCGGGATAATAAGATTCCTTGCTCGATGCCGTTTGCATTCTCTAACTCAAGAGCAGACTAAGGAATCCATTTGCAGCTGGGTGGATTGGAGCCTGACCCCACTGTATTTCGAACCCAGTACCTTTGCCAAGAAAGGCCAGCGCTCTAACCACTTTGCCAATCCAACGCTCATGGGTTGGAGGTAAAGAGCAGATATAGTTGGTGTTGCAATATGCTTATTGTCACAATGTTATTTGCGCATAAATGGGCGCTGAACTTAACTGAGAGATATTGTAAGATTTTTAATAAGCACACTTTTGTGCACTATTATTGAACATAGAGGCCAAGGTCTTAATGTATTAACCACTCGATTTGTAGATTGGTTTATGACGTTTGCTTTTTGGTGGGTCCTTAGTGATGACGTAGATTGGTAAATAACTTAAAAATGGAGGACCATCGCCTTGTCAATGGTCAGACACATTATTGTACAGTCCGGTTTTATATTATAGCTTCGGAAGGAAGCCTATGCTAGGACTGGTATTAAGGAATGAAGTATAATATTCAACCTTACGTGGACGTGGAAGTAATACACCGTAAAAACCGGAGTCAAAATCTTCCATTGTCACCGCAGTTTTTGAAGTTATTCTGGACCACAGAAATCCAGCATTGAAATAGTAGTTGACTATATATTGCATGTATTATGAACAAATTCGATGACCTGATGACCGGACGTAGAACCACATTTTACCATTTAATCATCATTGGAAAATAAACCTCTGTTTGAGTTAAAAAAAACACCTCAGCTTTTATGGTCCGTTAAAGTAGAGGTTGGCTGTTGCAGGTTGTTCTTCCCTTTTGAACCAGTGAGAAAAACAGGGACGATTAAGTGTTGCTACACACTCACGTTTTGGCATTCGCGTCTTATCACTGTACTTTCATCAGTGATATAAACAAAATTGGGAAGAACTTAACCGCTATTGGTGGACATTTTAACATGACTCTAACGGTTGTTGAAAGCAGACATCAAAGCGGTACGGGATCTTAACATGGTGGCCATACTTCCCGTTCTAGAAGATTTGGATATTTGAGCTCAATTGATTGCCACGTATTTTGGAACACTGACACCTGTTGCATGCTCAAGAAATCGATCGTTATTTGAAATTCGTAACCTTGACTGGGAAGGTCAACGTGCTTGGGATGTACAGACGCAAGTCAACAGAGAAGTATCATAGTTGTACTAGGAAATGGTTGCAACAGTTGTCAATTTCCATTTTCAAGTCCTGCTGTGTACCTGCGGAGGTTAAAGTGAATGACGTCATTCGGTAACGAGTACTTCCAACCAGAGGAAATTACTGTGGCTGTTTGGATCCAGTTGTATGAAAATCATAACCCATGATGGATCGAATGCTTTACGAGGAGGATTGGGATTCCCGCAGATAAGTAGACATTGTATTGTGGTATCAGTATACTAATTATATTAGCGAGCACCTTTCTTTTGTCACTTTTACTCGTAATATACTTCTTCATCGTAGGTGTCCTGGGGTGTTTTCCTAGGTTGATTTTGGGTGGATAAATTGCAAAAAACTTATAGCAAGTTTCTTTGAGGCTACTGGAATGGTATAGATTCTTGGGGTCACTCTGTGGTTCTTTACGATATTATCTTTTCTTTAATTGTTTATGTGCGGTGATTGTCATTGCTAATGTGTATATTTCTATGTAATTGATTCTCTTCATTGATCATTCTATGTTTTCAGTAGTAATATTATCTTGTATAATTTCTTAGTTGATTGATTTATAGCTGCATATTTTATTAAATAAAAGATGATTAATCTCCAATAATGAGTATCGATAAGGTTTCGAATATAGCATAATAATTGGAATACTACAGTTTATTTGATGAGATAAATATTAGAATTCAGATTCTGAAATGTCGACGGCGGAGTACTTCATCAAACAGGGTAAAATTCTTGGGTTATCAGGAGATAAATTACAAGAGTTTGCTCAAACAGAATATAAAGAGGCGCAGGAAAGAGAGAAACGTCAGTTAGAATTAAAAGATAGAGAATTAGCCAACCAGGAACGTATGAAACGGTTGGAAATGGAAGATAATGAGAAAAGGTGGCAAGACGAAGAGAAAAGGAGGCAAGACGAAGAGAAAAGGAGGCAAGACGAAGAGAGAATGAAACTCTTGGAGATGGAAGAGAATGAGAAAAGGAGACAATATGAATTTACACTTGAGGGAGAAAAACGAGCACATGAAGAGAGAATGTTGCAGTTAGAAATTGAAAGACAGAAGTTGCAAAATGGAAATGCTACTAGTCAATCACACACTCAGAATGATGGTCAAAAAGGTGACATTAAAATCCATTTGCCCATGTTTAAACCAGGGGTCGACGATATAACGTTCTTCTTGTCAAGATTTCAATTGGTATGCACAGAATATAAAATTGATAAAAGTATGTGGTGTAGCAAACTGATGAATTTTTTATCAGGAGAGGCGTTAAGTGCAGTCGCTTCGTTAGAAGGCGATAGTCAAAACTATGAGGAAGCTAGAGCTACGCTATTAAAAAAATATCAGCTTACAGCTGAAGGTTATAGAAGGCGTTTTAAAGAGTTGTTGCCGGAAACAGGAAAAGAGTTCTCACAATTCATTTCGGATATTCGTTTAACTTTTAATCGTTGGATCGAACTTGAAAAGGTGCAACGGAAATTTGAAGATCTGGCAGATTTAATATTACGGGATAAGGTATTATCCTCAGTAAGTGATAAGTTTTTGGCGTTTTTACAGGAGCGGAATCCTAAATCGTTATCGGAAGTTGAGACCCTAGGGCGTCAGTTTTCAGTTGCTCATCCGAACTTGAATGTCAGAAACACTAAATTACATGAATCGTTACAGTCAGCGGGTGTTGCTACTGTAAATAACAGACAAGGAAAATTTAGATCGAATAGTGGTGACAGAGATAGGTTTCGTCATAGAAGTGCCAGTTCAGATCGAAATAATAATTATCAAAGAAATTTTTCTCATTTCGAAGGTGGAAATAGAAATGATTCACCAGCTGGCAGAAGATGGAATAACAATCATTTTGGAACTGGTCAACAGGTTGATTTGGGAAACAGAGACAGAATGAATTGGCAACGAAACACTCCTAACTTTTACAGTTACAATAAAGCACATTACTCGCAGAATAATAATAGACATTTGTATAACAATAGACAACAAAATGACAGGGCATTTCGGTCAAATAGTTATAATCGATCTGCTTACCATGGTAATTCCGTTCAAATGTCGGAAAACAATGTCGCAGATAACAATAATACTGTTAATCAAGCAAATGCATGTGCGTCATTTGATTTTAATAATGCTGAAACATGTTTGGAATGCAAGAATCTATTTCAGCCTGATGTGGTATCCAGACTGAGATGTGGACACCCATTGCCGGCGTTACCTGCTATGTCAGCTCATGAAGGAACCGGGTCTTTAGAGTTTCACAAGGGCTTACTTAATGGCATGCCAGTAACTTTATTAAAGGATTCAGGTTGCACGACGGTAGGCGTGCGACAATGTTTGGTTGATCCTTCTTCTTGTACAGGCACATGGGTTAAGTGCATTACGTTTGGTGGTAGAATTGAGAAATTTCAAACTGCTGTGGTTCATATCGCAACGCCATTTTTTACGGGACAAATAAAAGTATGTTTGTTGCCGAATCCAGTTTGCGATTTGGTTCTTGGTCACATTCACGGTTTTAAAGAGTGTACTCGTGAGCAAATAAATGATTGGGAACGAGAACACGTACACAGGGCTAATGTTGTGGTTACTCGAGCACAGGAACATGCTCAACAAAATGTTGTACCATTGGGTAATGATGAATTGGGGCATAGCAACATTAGCAAAGAAGCTTTTGCTACATTGCAGAAAAATGATGATTCACTAAAGAAATTTTTTAATTTCGTACAAATTAATACTACAAATGATATTAATTGTCACAAGCAATGGTATGCTATCGTCAATAACATATTAGTGAGACAATTCCGAGATGGGAAGTCCTTTGATACTGTGACTCAAATAATGGTACCTAAAACAATGAGGGCTTATATTTTAAGTCATGCTCATGATTCACGTTGTTCAGGTCATTTGGGTTACTCGAGAACAAGGGCTAGAGTGCTTGCATCATTTTTCTGGCCTGGTATATCAAAAGACATTTCGATGTATTGCCGTTCTTGTTTTATATGTCAGGAGGTTAAGTCTAGAGGGGCACATCATGTAGCTCCCATTCAAGCAGCCGATATTCCGGTGCGTCCGTTTGAGAAGATGGCCGTGGACATTATTGGCCCACTTCCTATAATGTCATCGAGAGGACATAGATATGTTTTAACCTGCATAGATATGTGTACGCGTTGGCCGGAAGCTATACCTCTAAAAAATATTGCTACTCAAGATGTGGCTGAAGCTTTGTTTCAAATATTTTCCAGAATCGGTTTTCCGAGAAAACTGTTGTCAGATAGGGGCTCTCAATTTGTTTCCGGTACTATGACTGAGGTGATGAAAATGTTTCACATAGATAGATCACTTAGCAGTGTCTATCACGCCGCCTCGAATGGTATGGTGGAGCGTCTCAATAGGTCGATAAAACAAATGTTGGGTAAGATTACTATTGATTTTCCTAAAGAGTGGGACCGAGTTTTACCTGCGGTACTTTTCGCATATCGCGAAATACCGAATGAGCATACTGGTTTCAGTCCATTTCAACTTGTGTTTGGGGCTCAACCCAGAGGTCCATTATCTTTGATTAAAGATTTGTTAATCGATTCTGATTTGTCTCAAGAGACAGTATCGTCATACGAGTATGTTGTCAATCTCAGACAAAGAATCATGGATGCATGTCAGTTAGCGACATCTGCATCAGAGAGAGCTAAAGAGAAAGCTCGGGTGTTGCAAAATCATTCAAGACATCTTCGGCATCTTGTACCAGGTGACGAAGCATTTGTTCTCTTACCTAGTAAGCAGAATAGACTACTTATAACTTGGTGTGGTCCTTTCAAAATTCTGTCCAGAATTTCGGATGTAGATTACGTACTTGATGTCAATGGGAAAAGGAAAATATTTCACATTAACATGTTGAAAGAATTCCACGCAAGACCTGAACATCTTCAGGCAGTATTTCATGCTGTCGAGGACATAGTCTCGCGTCCAATTGGGTGGTCTTCATTATCAGTGATTCAGGAAGAATCAGCGTTTCCTGAAGTATCTATGAATTTTCCTAACATACCAGTACATTCTACAGAAACTTGGAAAGATGTGACGATATGTCAAGATTTATCGTTGGATAGAAAAACACAGGTGTCTGACTTATTACATTCCTTTAATGATGTACTTTCAGATATTCCAGGTAAAACAAATGTAATCATACATGATATACATTTAAATGATGAAACGCCCATTAGAGTACGTCCATACCCTATACCTTTACATTTTCAGGACAAAGTGAACAAAGAAATAGATGACATGATTAGGTTAGGGATAATCAGTCCTTCTCAAAGTAATTTTGCTTTTCCTATGGTGGTAATTCGAAAAAAAGATAATGAGATACGACTCTGCATTGATTTCAGAAAATTAAATAAAGTAACAAAATTTGATGCCGAACCATTACCATTATTGGAGGATTTCTTACCAAAATTGTCAAAGGCAATATACTTTAGTAAATTTGATTTAGCCAAGGGTTATTGGCAAGTTCCGTTGGCGGATAGATGTAAACAGTTCACAGCTTTTTCTACTCCTCGGGGGTTGTTCCATTTCAATGTCATGTGTTTCGGACTAATGAACGCACCTGCGTCCTTCACTAGAATGATGAGAATGCTGTTCTCTCATAGGCAAGATGTTATTACTTATATAGATGATATTTGTCTATTTAGCAATACGTGGGATGAACACTTTGTTGGTCTACATTCACTTTTATCTACTCTTAGATCTGCTGGGTTATCTGCTAGACCATCTAAGGTGTATATTGGATTCTCTGAGATTACGTTTCTAGGTCATAGGATTGGTCATGGGAATCTTCAACCTTTGGAGCAGAATGTTTCCAAGATTCTAAATCTTTCCATTCCTAGAACAAAAAAACAAGTCCGTAGTGTGTTAGGACTAGTGCAATATTATGGTAAATTTATTCCTAATTTATCTTCAATTACATCAGATCTGTCCACTCTACTTAGGAAAGGGGCTCCTAATGTAATTAGGTGGACTCCAGAATGCAATGCTGCTTTTCTTAAAATTAAAGATTTGTTTTCATCCCCACCGATTTTAAAACTACCCAGGCTTAATAATCTTTATACTCTTCGAACAGACGCTTCGTCCAAAGGCGTTGGTGCTGTGTTGCTTCAACAATTTGATGGACATCTGCATCCGATCACGTACATTTCGAGAAAATTAAACAAGGCGGAAATGAATTATTCGGTGTTGGAAAAAGAACTTCTCGCCGTGGTATGGGCAGTAACCAAATTAGAGAAGTATTTGTTGGGTGTATGTTTCGTAATACAGTCAGATCAGAAGGCTTTGGCGTATTTAAAGACAAAAAACCACAAATGCGCCCGAGCAGCCCGTTATTCGATTCTGATGCAGCCGTATAATTATACGATTCAAGCAATTCGGGGGTCTGACAATGTGGTGGCAGACGTACTGTCGAGGTGCCCTCAGGAAGACAGTACACAAGTTTTTAATGACAGTTAATGCATGGTCAACAGTAGTGTTGATGTAATTGGGACATTGAATTTAATTGGTTTTACCCAGAACACACTTTAATGTTTAGGGGGTAACGTGCACATATAGTGTATATAATACTGTACTGCAATGATATTCAAAAGCAAAAAAAAAAAAAAAAATTTTGCGTGTATATTATCTAGAGGTTCCTAGGGGCATTGAAATAGGTAATTTGAGGACCAATTTATGCTTATACTTGCAATCGTTTGGGTTTATATCATGAATAAACATATATGGGACTGACTCTTCATTGGTGAGGTACATATTATTGTAATCTTTATCCTATGGGTAGATAATCCTATTAGATGTAATTATATTAGGTGAGTTTTGGGTCTAGTATTATTGATTAGTTTAGAGGTAATAGAGGGCGGTGTTGTTTTTTTCCGTAATTTTTGTTATTATGATTATTTCTTCCTACGTGGATTTTATTCACATGACTTGTTTATCACCGTTTCATCTCATCGACGACTGACTGATAATCTTATGAGACAATTAACTGACTTAGACGTATTCAGACTTAGGATAGTATTATGCTGGTATTTTTATTATAAATTACCAATAGATTTTTGAAGAAAAAAAAAGAAACTGCGTTTTTTTTTTTCTTACAGATGGTAGAGGGTAATTGTTGCAATATGCTTATTGTCACAATGTTATTTGCGCATAAATGGGCGCTGAACTTAACTGAGAGATATTGTAAGATTTTTAATAAGCACACTTTTGTGCACTATTATTGAACATAGAGGCCAAGGTCTTAATGTATTAACCACTCGATTTGTAGATTGGTTTATGACGTTTGCTTTTTGGTGGGTCCTTAGTGATGACGTAGATTGGTAAATAACTTAAAAATGGAGGACCATCGCCTTGTCAATGGTCAGACACATTATTGTACAGTCCGGTTTTATATTATAGCTTCGGAAGGAAGCCTATGCTAGGACTGGTATTAAGGAATGAAGTATAATATTCAACCTTACGTGGACGTGGAAGTAATACACCGTAAAAACCGGAGTCAAAATCTTCCATTGTCACCGCAGTTTTTGAAGTTATTCTGGACCACAGAAATCCAGCATTGAAATAGTAGTTGACTATATATTGCATGTATTATGAACAAATTCGATGACCTGATGACCGGACGTAGAACCACATTTTACCATTTAATCATCATTGGAAAATAAACCTCTGTTTGAGTTAAAAAAAACACCTCAGCTTTTATGGTCCGTTAAAGTAGAGGTTGGCTGTTGCAGGTTGTTCTTCCCTTTTGAACCAGTGAGAAAAACAGGGACGATTAAGTGTTGCTACACACTCACGTTTTGGCATTCGCGTCTTATCACTGTACTTTCATCAGTGATATAAACAAAATTGGGAAGAACTTAACCGCTATTGGTGGACATTTTAACATGACTCTAACGGTTGTTGAAAGCAGACATCAAAGCGGTACGGGATCTTAACAGTTGGGTAGAACCATTTCTTTGTATTTTTCCCAAGAACTTGGCTTTTCCCGTTTCAATGTTGGGTTGTCTCGTCTCAATGTCACCTGTGTGAGATGTTGTTGTTGTTTAACTAAAACTGATGAGCTTTTTGCTGTTCGCAGTCAATGTCAAGTTCGGGGAATTCTTGGCAATATCTACATTGTAGACTAGGTTTTTCCTTTGACTTTTCTGCCATTCCGAGACTTGAGTTCGAGTCATGAACTCCAGTTTCTTTCCCGAGTTTCCTATCCTGGCTTGGTATACATTTAACGGGCTTTCACATCTGGCTTCAAGCTAGAAGGGGAATGGGGTGCCATAGTGGGCATTTCCAGCCGGGGGGGGGGGGGGGGGGGGGGAGTTCTTCAATATACGCAGGGCTTAAATGCTGTGCTCTGGTTCTGGTTCTCCAAAGAAATCGTCACGTCCTGCGCAGAACCACCTCTCAGCCTCCCTATCTTGCCATCTATTCATTGTAAGATCCTCTTGCATGCAGCCAACAAAAAGCCGGAAGTGGCTCCCCAAAGCTTAGCGTATAATTCTGCGTTCTCAACACGTGTCATCACAGGGGGAATCGTGATGTTGGGCCACTCTGGTGTAGCTAGTCGATCCCTGAAGCGTTATTCGTGTAACTCGAAAGTTACCAGTTTCCAGGATGCACCACGCTTCAGGGTCTTGTTGGAAATATAACCCTGATTTCACACAATAACAGCGTGAATTCCTTTGCATCCCAAACTTCAGATCATGTACGACGCTGCACTGTAATAGTGTCAACAACAAAAACGTACAAGGCAGTGATATCTAAATTTCACTTGTGACAAGACAATGTTGTTTTGTTGTTGTTGTTCAGTTTGTTTATGTATAAATGTCCCGTTTAAGTTCTATATTATCATAATTTTGGTTATCATTCAACGCAGCTTCCTTCGGTGAAGAAGCTGACAACAAATATTACCATGACTGGCTCAAAGTTCAAGGTTGTTATCTAACGCAGGGATATAATTTCAGGGACCCATCATGCACCTTGTGAGAATCAGAATCTTTGAGTTGGTTCAGTTAGGCCATGCTAGATCGAGTGACATGTAACGAACTTATTAGTTCGGCACCGGTGACGAAAGTGATATTTTGATTAGCTAATAAATACTTTTTACCCTTTATCTTTCTTTCTTTCTTTCTTTCCGTGTTATGTCTAGCCCTCGTAATGTGAACTGAAAGAAGATCCTAGTGTGCGAGCCCAGGGATCTTCTTAACGGCTTATGAAAGGAAAAAAACAAATAAACATGGGCAATGCCTAAGTGTCCTCTCCTGCTGCGATTAAACGACATTACCTTATGGTAGACCACAGGAGTCAAAGTATCTAAAACAGGGATCCTCAAAGTGGTCGATATCTACCCCAGGGGGAGGGGGTTGATATCGGCATCCACGGGGTCGATAAATCCCAACGGGTCGACCGAGCGTGGATTAAACTTTTGGGGTCGAAAATTAAAGTCATTTAAGAAGTATAAATTCCTGTTGTGGCTCAGTGTCACAGCGAAACGTTAGGAGTAGACAAGGCACAACCTGAGCTCACTTTACCAATAACTGCTGAGTCGGTTGCAAAATGGTTCATCATAGTGGTTTGATTAGTACTTCGCACTCTGCACTTACGTACTTGCCACAAAATGACTGTGCTCTTCCTTTTATCGTATTCTACCTGTCTTTTTCTCTATATTGTGCCTTCCATTTATTTCTTCTTTATTCGTATTTTCTCTCACTCATTGAACGCATGAGGTATCATGTTGTTATTTTGCCTGATCTACCATGAGTAGAGATAACGTTAACACCCAGCTAGGAACAGACAGATAAACACTGCCCTACCTAGTTAAAAAAATAAAGTGGCGCGGATCCATCTCGCGTGCCCGGCTGGGTGCCCATACTTCTCGTATGATTAATGAAATACAAACTGCGAAAGTTCTTTTATCGTGACATAAATGTGATGCAACACCACCGCGGGTGGACTCATGCTTGTTAGCATTTATAATAACAGATTAAAGTGAAGGCTTTGTTATGAATTACAGCCATGAGGTATCTAAAAAGCGGTAGTGTCAACACCTTATATGGAAGGAGTTTAAAATTGCCGGTTGTCATGCGAAATTTCATGAGAGAAGGGGGGAGAAGATATACACTAAAGTCAAACATTTAAATTTGCTTGATGTAGCTAAAATATATTAAATTAGACTAAGTTTGATTGGCGACTTTCACTGCGTAGAAAGCTGGGAGAGCGTAAGCGAAAGGTCCCATATATGTAGCACGAGTTTAGACCCAGCACTGTGTTACATTGATGATATCTTCAGACAAGCCAGAGCCGATGAAAAGTAGGATTTCAAGAAAGAAGACTGGATCAAGTATTGAGGATCTTCTAAAAAGTAACCAGCAAAAAAACAAAACAAAAAACTCGACTTTATAATACTGGAAGCCATAAAATGTTCGGGACCTATAAACAAGATAATAGTGGGATTATAATTAAAGTCATACTCGACTATCTGTAAGACGGCCTCATACTCTGTGGCCCATTATTGGAAAGTCTACTTTTGCCAGACGTCTGTAAAAAATATTACCCGACACGGAGTGAGTTGTAACATATACATCTTATCATTTTATGTTTTGCATTTGACATGTTTAACTTGTTGGTGGTTGTACAGGTTCATAAAAGGCTGGCAACCTCGGCATATGAAAATGATAGAGTCATGAACCACTCCAGCAAGCGCTAATGGAGCAGGGAGTGGATGATGATGGCATCATGGTGTACATATTTATTATATTGACATTTTAATAAGTTCATATGTATATTTAAATATGCTTAAATCAGGCAAAAGTCGTTTTCCGCTGTCCAGCCACATTTTCCCCCATCAGATTACCCGAATTAACGATGATTTTTCATCCTATCTACTGGGTTTATCACTGATTCTCAGGGAAGGTAAAATAACTGAGAAAAAAGGAAAAGGGTTGGTGGAAAGGACAGCAGGGAAGGCGTCTCACTAGTGTCAGGAAACCAATACTTAGCAGATCATTTGTTTCTTCTAAAATATGTGGTACAAGATGGGGATACCAGTTCGTGGTACAAGCTGGAGATACCAGTGTATAATACCAGCTTGAAAAGAGTCTGTAGATCAAGAGCTTTTGGTCTTAGCTAGATGCCTGCTTTTGACGGGTTGTGAAGATCCTAGCCTTGACTTTCGAAGCTGTTACCAAAGCAACTACGCCTGGGACGTGCCCTCATCACAGAAGTCGATAATTGACGGAGCAGTCCGCAAACTATTTCAACTTATGGTCAGTTAAATCATTTTAATCTGGCTAAAGCAAAATAACTCAAGAACCACACAAACCACAACCTGAACCATTTTTCTGTGAAGAAAAACACTTCATTTTTTTTATCCACCAATTTCAATTATTTATTTACTCGTGTTAAACAATAATTGATTATTAAATTTGTTATATGTATTTACAAATTAATAGTTAATTTAATTATTACAGAGCGAAGGGCACAAGTATGAATCAGTTATCTTAAATATAAATACAACAGAACTACTTAAGTAATATTTTACTGAATAATTCAGTTGGGGCCTCAGAAACGAGGTAATTCGTTTTTTATCTTCATAGCAGGGGCGGGAAGAACACAACTGCTTTGATAAATTCAGCGTAATGCTTGTTTTCTGAAATATCATATGAAGACTCCCTAAAATAGGAGCACCATCCTTCTATTTACAACTCTGCCAAGGGTAATCTTGAGCGAAGGTAGATAACTTTAAAGACCCTCATTGTATACTCTAAATTATGGCTTTTGTTGGACCATCACTACAGAGCAGGGGAGGCAATCCCCTGACACTAGTGTTACATTCAGGACCATATTTACGAATGCCCAAATAATGGCATATTTTCATGGGTGGCAAATTTCAAGATGGAAGCAAAACTTGTCCTTACATAGCATTGATCCACTACTGCAGCTGGTCATGTTGGATGAAGCCTGCACCAAAAAGCATTGATGTTCTAGTGCAGTTGTTGTTTCTGTGGTAATGATTTACAGCCCCATGCTCAACCTCACATTAATCGTCTCTAACATCGTGCGTAATAAAGCAGTAGTCTTATCATGCCTTTCTTTTCTCAGGTACCACCTCCTCCCCTTTCATGTGTACTACAAGGGGGCAACAGATATGAAAATTGGTTTTATGTCAAGTCTCCATATTTCAAATTGTCTAAGTAAAACGTCGAGCAACCAACATTGACAAAAATCCCGTCGAAATTTCGGGAAAATATTGAAAGGAAGCAAATTTTACGGTGAAAATTACACATAAAACCCATTAAAAGAGCAAGCAGGCCTTCCAATTTTTTTTGGTGGTTCATTGACGATTGACCATTGACCGTAAACCTTCATAAGTTTGACACAAAGATCCAGTGAAGTTGAAATGGATTGGAAAAGAATGAAACAGCCACAGAAGATTTAGTGCGAATTTAGGAAAATTGTGGAGGCAGAGATGCCAAGCATGAACATTGTGTAAAGAATATGTACAAGCAGGGATATCACTTCAAATATGCATGGAGGCTTACTTGGAGTCATCCTTATATGACCACTAGCTATGCATAATGCTACAGTAAATAGATTTGGATGTCATGCTTATTGTACCCTCACTGACTCTTGAAATCATCCACACACTTCTAGAGATTCCCCTGCAGTGAAACATGTTGAGAACCCAGCATTGCACACTAAGATTGGTAGGAGTCACTTGAGCCCTAGAAGTAAATCTGGCTTTTACTTGGTTGCCGGCACGCAGGAGGGCCTCACTACGGACCCCATGATAGGTGGAGGAGCTGAGAAGTGGCTCTGTGTAGGACGTGGCGATTCCTTGGAAGAGCCCAAAACCAGATCACAGTATTTTAACTCATATTTTTAGAGCGCCTTGAATGGCGGGGAATGCACAGATGCCACATGCATCAACTCCTTGCGTGGGACCAGATGTGTCGATCCTTTAAATGCAAGCCAAGCTGGGGAAACTGGAGCTCATGACTTCAACTCAGCACGTTTCGGAATGACAGAAAAGCCACAGGAAAAGCCTAGATCTACAGCGTAGATAATATCAAGGACTCTTCAACTTGGTATTGCCTACAAAAGTACGAGAAGCTCAGCAGTCCTAGATAAGCAACAACAACAATCATTTCAAATATTGCTAATTAGCGTTTCTCCATTATGAAACTGAACGGTGGCGTTCGATGGACTATAGCAGCGAAATCAATTTGTTCAATGCACAAAGACAGACAGCTAGCAGGTAGCAAAAGAGAAAAAAAAAAAGGCTCGACGACCACAGCTGAGGTTCAAAGACGTGTGCACAAGAGACATGCAGGCACTGGACATGAATCCAGCAACTTGGCAGAAGGAAGCTGTCTATTGCACCAAGGTGTCGATGCTCAGCTGACTGCGCCAAATGAAGCTGTCTATTGCACCAAGTGTCAATGCTCAGTTGACTGCGCGAAATGAAGCTCTTACAATAAGCAGAAGACGGAAGAATACTCCGAAAGAAACACAAGGCAAAACAAAAGGCCGCAGAGGGATATCACCTCAGATTGGACGACAAGAAGCGCTTACAATAAGGTAGGATGATAAAGACCTCACCGAAAGGAACATGCAACAAAAAGAAAGTAGAAGAGGGCATTACTTGAAGGGCCTATCGTTTTCATAGTTATGAATGAAGGGGGCTACTAAGACTAAGACTAACACCGTACAAAGAGCTTGATGGTAACCGTTGAATTTTGTTGTGCCCCAAAAACGAAGGCGTAAAATGATTTTAAACATTCATTTAAATACGAACAAATTTTTGGAGTGAGGTAGGCTGTTTTATTTTCACTATAATTTTTGCTAGGAAAATTATCACAAATTCATGCAATTAAAGAAGCACTGGTCTCTCGCTGCAAACGTGCTGGGTTCGATTCACAGTATCGACATGCTCCCGTCTACGCAGCTGTAAAAGGGTTCTTGACTTTGCTCTTGAGTTAGGGAAAGGAAAAGTCACCGAGGAACGGAACTGGTCACCCCACTTCTCGGTGCTGGGCCTAGTATAACACTTTACCTCCCTACGCAGTATCTGCTATGGTACTACATTTTTAAAATTCATTTTATTGGATGTTTTTGGTAGCATGACAAAATGTCATGACAAAAATGATTTGTTTTTGTAATAAAATGTATTATTTGTATGTGTCAAAGAATGGTCCAACAATGGCCAAACCTAGTGTATCCAATGAGGATCTTCAAAGGTATCTACCTTTGCTGAAGTTCTGAATAGAAGGATGATGATGCTTCTTTCTTGAGGGAGTTGTCATAAGATATTTCAGAAATCAAGAACAAAGCTGAATTGGTCTGAGCAATTGTTAACCTTTTGTCTGCCCGACTCCTTTTATGAAGAATTATTATGTATTTTAGCTCGTTTAAGTCATCAGCTGATTTGATTCAGTAAAATATTAATTTAATAGCTCTGTTTAAGCGTATTTTAAAATTACTGAGACATACGGATGCAGTGCACTCAAAATGATTAAATCAACTATAAATTTGTAAAAACACAGATAACAAATTTAATAATTAATTATATTTAACTGGGTAAAAAAAGAATAATTCTTTTTAAAAAAATCATCACATTGTGATGTTGTGGTTAGTTAAGGGAATTTTCTTCTGATGATTGTGTCTGGCTTTGACTGAAGGGCACTTATACCACACACTTGTTCCACAGATAGTACCACCAATTTGTACCATCGACTAGTATCATGAAATAAGACAGAGCAAATACCCTCCTGAGTGTTGGGTTTCCTGACACAAAATCAGGTGCAATTCCCCTTCCCCCCCACCATTTTCATGCCACCATCCCATCTGCCTCAGAACTTTATCCTCTCTGAGCATTAAAATAAATCCCAGTGTGCGGAAAATAACCAATGCATTCATATTAAACATGTTTACATATACAAATGCACTGGTTAAATTTGTTAATAAAATAAGTATGTACATCATTTTTGTGATCATCCACTCCCTGCTCCATATGGAACTTGGGGCTACCTGTAGAGTTTTTCTGGGAAACAAGTCCACAAGATGCTCAAACACGTTGTTCGCTCCTTTAAAGTGGAGTTTTGATTCCACTCCTTACCTTGGCTTGTCTGGCTGTCTTCTTGACGAGTTGAATTCCACAGTGCCTTATACCGGCGAAAGGGCAGATTATATTGCAACTTTCAGCCCACGCACATTGTTTTTACCATTTGACAAGGTGCCAATCAGGCGTGTAGTAATTTTACATTTCAAATGCCAACCAATAGCATTCAACCAAGCGTGTTATGATGGGGTTATCCCAACATTCCCTCATGGAATTCTACTGCGTGACACATAAGTCACTTTCCATATAAGGTAGTGTGGTTTCTGTCAGTATTTTCACATTTAAAAGGTCACTCTTCAAATGTCTCGCCAGATTAATATTATCTATAATTATCATCACAGGTAACTTCGAGGGAAGTGATTGCGTCACTAATCAGACACTCCTAGTAGCTTGTGTGAACACTGAAGCGGCACTTCCCGATTGACTAGTCTAGGCGGAAGTTGTAACGTAATCGTAAACAAACAATTCACGCCTGAAGTCAATCAGGTGCAATCACAAGCGATTACAATTAATCCTCAAGAATGGTCAATGACACCTTAACATGGTACGAATTGAAGTGTGAAACTGTAAACAGTGACTGGGGCACGGATTTCTGTGCTCTGAAAATGAGAAATAAACAGATGATGGCAGAGAGAGAGAGAGAGAGAGAGAGAGAGAGAGAGAGAGAGAGAGAGAGAGAGAGAGAGAGAGAGAGAGAGAGAGAGAGAGAGAGAGAGAGAGAGAGAGAGAGAGAGAGAGAGAAAATACGCAACAGAGAACGACCAATTATGCAACAGTATGCAAACATTTTAGATAAGGGTCTTTGTACACTTTTTCCAAAGAAGGATTCTGAAGCCTTCACAAGAAAATCGAGGAAGTCCGTGGCCTTCGCCGGACAATCATATGGGTCCTTGGCACAAGAAAGGTTAAGAACCCCTGCTCTGTTTTATGCAGCTGTAAAAATGAGCATCTGACTTTGCTCTGAGTTAAGGGAAGCACGGGTTGTTATGGGCTGTGCTGGTCATCACACATCGTGCATACCAGACAAGTATATTAAGAAAAATCTAAAAATTCACCCCCGTAGAACAGTATCTACAGTCGGTCACGTGCCATCAGCATAAGTTCTTCCCACGTCTTCCCCATCATTTTCACTTCTATCTCCATCTCTCTTCTTCGTGTGTTCTTTGGTCAATCTATTTTTACCCTGGGGTTATCTTTCCCTTTACCTTAAATAGAGCGAATATTAACATATACGCACTAGAGAGAACACATGTTTCTATAATCTACTCGCTACCTACCCCGGTTCAACGTTGGTGTAGCTGGCGAGTCATTTTCAGGGCTTGATGCTAGCAGATGGATAAAGTTAGTCCTTTTCAGGACTTAGTATCTATCGACGCTGATTGGGCTAGCAATGTGGTTGGATTGCTCAAGAGTTCACATACAACCGGTGTTTCGCTGAACACTGAGATAGTACGGGCAACGTTGGCGTAGCTGGTGAGTCCTTTTTAGGACAAGTCCTTTTCAGGGCTTTTTGCTAGCACAGTGTTTCCCAAACTTTTTTGGGTCACCGCCCCCTTGGCTCCCAGGGCATGTCCCCAACGCCCCCCCCCCCCCTTAACATTTCCCCACATTACATAAAAAATGTAAAGAGTGAAAAATAAGAGCAACTGTTAATACAGTAACAACTAATTGCTCAGTTTATCGCATTCTAATATAAAGCTACAGATACGCTTATTTATTAACTTAATTTAAAAAGAAAAACTTAATTACTTAATGCTGTAAAACAAACAGCAGTATGCGAAAGTAAATTAGTAACAAACTTACTTCATTTTTAACTTCAGTGAGATGGATGTGCCTGGTGTAGTAATATCAGCTTCTCAACATCAGGCTGAAAGTTACTTAGAAGGAGTCTCAGATCCCCACGTTCAGTAATCTGCAGTCTGTTTCTCTGCTTCGAAAGAAGTTGTACAACCTTTCCCCACACTGCAGGGTAGCGTTCAGAGATTTCTTTCTGCAACTAAAAGTCTTGATATGATTTCTTGAACATTGGCTTAAGCTCAACGTCATTTTGTAGCGATATCAGTTTCTCTTCCACCCTTCCTAGTTCCTCACTGCACGCGTCCAGGAATGGATTTATTATCCAGTCTGGAATTGTGATCAAAAGAAGATCCTGAAACCTTTGAGACATGTCTTTATGCAGCATATCTAGATGTGCACAATATACTTGAAGATTATCCTCTGGTATTTTGTCTTTCTCTTCCAACTCTAAGAGGCTGGGAAATTGGAATAACTCGCGACGGCCAATATTACGTTTGAATAGCGTTAATTTGGCCAGAAACGTGGAGACGACAGATTTGACTTTTATAAGATTAATATCATTTCCTTGGAGTTGTAGATTTATTTCGTTAAACTTTGTGAATAAATCTGACAAATATGCAATGTCATGCCTGATATTCGTTAGTTCTGTACGGAGCGAAGCACGCGAATCTTTGAAGAATTCTACCACAGTTTCAAAAAGAGCATAAAAGCGTCTCAGACAATTTTATTTTGAGAGCCACCTAGCTTCTGTGTGCATCAGCAAACGTTCAAACTGTTCATCATTCTCAATACACAGCTCTCGAAATAGTCGAGAATTGAGAGCATGGGACTTAATGTTGTTAATCGCTGTGATACCAGTATTTAATGATTTGTGAAGCCGATCACTTAGATTGTTTGCGACAAGATGTTGTCTGTGAATTACACAGTATATTGTAAATATACCAGGTACAGCTTCTTTTAAGAAAGCGATAAACCCGCGGTAACAACCTATCATTGATGGTGCCCCATCTGTTGTACAAGCAAGAATGTCAGTAAGCGGAATGTCCTTCTCTTTGAAAAATTTCTCTACTACACGAAATATTGACTCTCCTTTTGTATCACTTACTAGTTGCTTAGCAAATAACAACTCTTGAACCAAGCTTTCACCTTTTACGAAGCGAACATAGGCAAGAAGCAAAGATTCGTTGCTAGGCAAAGTTGACTGATCCAACTGCAATGCAAATTCTGTTGTCCTAAGTATGTTGTACAATGTATTTTCAACATTCTCAGCCATTTTATCTATTCTTCTTTGAACAGAGGTATTGCTGAGCGGAATTGCTATAATTATTTGTTCTGGTGACTTTTGCATAACTGTACTCACAAATTCCCTTATAGCTGGCAAAATCAAATTTTCTACGATTGTATGAGACTTTCCAGTTTTAGCTATCAGCAATGAAATTTTGTATGAAGCTCGCAAACCATCACAGCTTTGTTGTGAAGTGTTGACAAACATGTCACGGACTGTCTTACGTTTCTGAAAGTTTTCACGAAGTTACTGAAAATATGTCAAACTTTTATCTATTTTATCTGGGTGAATTTTTTTCAAATGTTCAAGTAGTCTGGAAGGTTTCATCGCCTCATTTGAAAAGGCCCTCTCACATAATAGACACATTGGCAGCTGTTGGTTATTTAGTGCTGGAATAAATTCATATTTCAGATATTCCACGCTGTATTGTCTGCACTTCTTTTTGGTTTGTTCAGCTTTTGCCATATTTGTTCTGAATTCTAGAACAAAGAATTGATTTTACAAGTTTGCAGATAGAAAACTGTTCGTCGACTAAACAACAAAAGCTGATTTAAAAGGGGTTTTACAAAAATGTTGACACAGATGTTCTTACCAGTTTACTCTTCTACTTTATAAAGTTTCTTAACCACAGCCATAAATAAATTAGAAAAATACAACAATCAGGGAAAAAAAAACACAATTAGCAACAGCAACACCAACACTGAAGTAATCCAATAATCATTTCATAAAGTATAATACTAGTTATTTAATATGAACAAAATATAAAATAACGCACTATATTGATAGGTCTTCAGATTTAAAAATTGAGAGACAGTAGCCTAACTACAAAGTGTGGAGATCCCGGTAACAAATTAAAAGGATGTAATATAATGGATTGAACAGAAATATTCAATATACGGCAAATCTGTATCAAAATGTATCTGCTTAATTAATAATTAATATTAGTAAAACTGATGCTAGCTCTGTGCAAACAAACACAAAAAATAAGTAAGAAAACTTACCTTATCGACAGGATGAAATTGTTTGAACCCGGTACACGCTTATTTGAAACCACTGTTCACAAAAGAAAAGCTGAGAAAGTTTCTTGGTTTTGCTCATAGCCAGCGCAAAGTTGAAATAGACGGGAAACGTACATCGCGCCAGTCGATTTATGAAAGTCTGAATGTAAGGTAGGAAAGCCGGTTCAGGGATCAAAGACTGATTTATAATGCCAAGTACCTTTAAAAGTACCTTTAGTCTGGAAAAAACAGTGATGGAAGGCATGGTCCCTGGAAAAAGGGGAAGGGGTCGACCTAGACGACGGTGGACCCAGGACATCACAGAGAGTCTGAACTTGTCTTTGGCTGATGCAGGTCGACTTGCCCAGAATCGTGATGCGTTCAGAGCAGCTGTAATGGAGACAACGTTCTGGAAAGAATACGTCACATGATGACCTTTAAAAACTTTCTCCCTTGAACCTTTTCTCTTATTTATTACCAATCTGCGAATATCGTTACCACTAGCCCCCGCAAATACTGAGGCAATAAATTCCGCAACAAAGCAAAGTTGGTACTTTCTGAATCACCAGCAGGTATCTAATTTCGTCCATGCCATCGGCACGGATCATTTCTCTTTCTTCAGGAGTAAACGTATGGACAATAGGTGTTTGGTTAACCTCCTTTCCTAGCAGTTCCAGATTACCATTTATAGTCATCGATGGTTACCTGAGCTCAGAATGACACGCACAGACGAAACTATGCCTTGCTTAATGATCCTAGTAATACAGCCATCCACATCGTCCCCGCTTCACTGATGTTGTCTCTCAAATCCACAATTCCTTTCTCCCCTGCACGTACTGAATTTAGCTTGTCAAATCCTGAACCCCCCTTACTACTTAACGCCCACTGTTTACTACTGAACGCCCCCCCCCCCGGGCCCATTTTTTCCTTATCGCCCCCTTGGACCCTTCCAAAGCCCCCAGGGGGGCGGTACCGCCCACTTTGGGATCCATTGTGCAGCTAGCAGGTGGATAATGTTAGACCTTTTCAGGACTTAGTATCTATCAACGCTGACCGGGCTAGCAGTCCTTTTCAGGGCTTAGAGTTTATCAACACATCGCTTCAGTTAACAGAGTTCACTCATTTTTGACTGGCAAATTGCGCTCTGATATAACCAATTAGGTAGAAAGGAATGCGCCGCGCCACAAGGAGGTAAAACCCACAAACTAAAAAAAAAAAACACGCACTAGAAATGAGACGTTATAACAAACATATACGTGTAATATCATACCAGGCCTGTGGTGTCGGAGTCGGTTAAAAATGTCCCGTCTCCAACTTCAAATTTTACCAGACTTAGTCAAGGCAGATTCACGTTTGGTTCTTACAAGAGAGGGGTGGGCGCTTAAAAAAATTGAAATAACATTTTAAAGTAGTAGAACTTCTAAAACTTCTTTCGTTTTAAAGCACATCCATTTTACGTAATGAAGGGAAATTTCAGTTGCTTCTGATCATAAATAAAGTTCTTATCTCAATTGGAAATTTGTTGGCACGTGTAGAAAAAGAAAATGAAAATAAACCATATACACTGTAAATACTTCCGTTATTGTTAAAATGAAACTATTCTGCCTCGTGGTGTTTGGCAAAGCAGTCATTTGTTTGCGCAGGTATGGATGATTTGTTACTTTTATATTACTGTATGAATGCATGAATAGTTTAATATGTAGTCTACGAAACACATTCCATACTTAGACATTTAACTCCATATGTGCATAATTTTTTGCCATATCACTAGTTAAAAAAAAAAAAAAAACTGTATTCGGAGTCGGACTTCTAAAATTTCCGGAGTCAGAAAATATTTTGGCCGACTCCACAATCCTGTATCATACATGAATTGCTTCACAACTAAATATTTATTTAAAAAAAACACAAAAAAAAAACAGAAATGCTACAAGCGGTATGGCGATCTTCTCTCAACGTAAAGAGACGGCAGCAATCATAGTGAGTTATTTTATATTTTGTTCATATTAAATAACTATTATTATACTTTATGAAATGATTATTGGATTACTTCAGTGTTGGTGTGGCTGTTGCTAATTGTGTGTGTGTTTTTTTCCCCTGATTGTTGTATTTTTCTAATTTATTTATGGCTGTGGTTAAGAAACTTTATAAAATAGAAGAGTAAACTGGTAAGAACATCTGTGTCAACATTTTTGTAAAACCACTTTTAAATCAGCTTTTGTTGTTTAGTCAACGAACAGTTTTCTATCTGCAAACTTGTAAAATCAATTCTTTGTATCAGGCAGTTTTCTGACTTGGGTCGACCTCAAATGACAACAGCGAACTTATTTATTTACTTACTTATTCATCCCTTTTCTGCCGTGAGGTGTAGAGGTTTGGAGGAGGGAGCGCCATACAATCATATCGGCTGTCTTCCTTCTGGCCTCATTCCAGTCTAGTTCTCGGTCCATCAGAGATTGTATAATGTTGCCCTTCAAGCGGACTAAGGGTCGTCCTGGAGGCCTGGATCTCTGAATCTTAGTTTCGTACATGTCGTGGTAATAGATCTTTCATTCTGCAGACATGGCCAAACCATCGAAGTTGGGACTATACAATAACTGACTTACTTACTTAGTCGTTCCTCTTTTACCGTGAGGTGTAGAGGTTTGGAAGAGAGAGCGCCAGACTATCCGATCGGCTGTCTTCCTCCTGGCCTGGTTCCATTCTAGTCCTGTCGTAGATTTGTGAAAGGGGAATTAAGACTTGGGTTGGTCCCTTCTGAATAGACTAGAACATGAGGTGACTCAGTGAGAGATAATATAAGAAATAGCTTTACACGAGTGAGATGGTGGAAACTAGGTAAGTCTGTCCCTGTCGTAAATTTATTTGAGAGGAAGAGTCTTGGAAATAGTGGTCCTGTTTAGAGTGGAGAATGATGGAAAAGGCTATGTGATAGTAAGGGTTTTAGAAGTAAATAGTTGATTCACAGAGTGCTGGGAAGAGTAAGGACAGACTGTTTTACGACAATTTGCCTCTCAATTCTACTCCAAAAAAACTCTTCTGGACAAACAATTATTTGCCAGTTTCCAGACTCACAACTGCGCTCACACCGATTTGGTGCTTCAGACACACAGACGCACGTGAATACAAACTACGATAACGAATATGGGAAAGTTTGGGTTTGGGCCTGCCAACACAAATGCTAAAAGTTTTATTCCTTTTATTTAGCATTTAAAAAAATCAAGTCACAAACAATTATCAATTTACATGCAGAAATCGAAGTTTCAAAATACAAAAAAAAAAAAAAAAAAAAAACAAGGAAAAGGGGGGGGGGGGGGTTGTTGTTGTTGTTGTTGTTGTTGAAGAGTAGTGTTCAATATGCCCTTCCCTCTTGTACAGGAAAATGGAAAAAGGAACCCGGTCCAAATGACAGGTAGTTATCAGAAGTAGATAAGTTAACCCAACAGTCAATTAATCTATCCCGAAAAGAGGGATTAGGAAACTAGTCCTATTATCTTTAACTGTTTTCCCTTCTACTAAGCAGACTAGGAAGGGGAAATAACAGAGGTTAAGAAATCCCACTTATAAAGTGAACCATGTAAGGAATAACTAACAAAGTGTCTACCAGGTACAGCAATTAAAATAGTTGCACATACATCTCCTTTTAGTCATGCACGCACGTGCTGGCCAACACACAAACTCACACACAGACTTACCAATCTTAGAAGCAGGCAATCCATAGAATTATACAAAAAAAAAAAAAACTCATCAATTAACACTTGACATATTGAGAGTGTCTGTTACTTCAATGTCCGGCCCCAGATTTAGCGAGGTTTGGCTGGTAGCAAATATTCCCGCTTATCGCCAGTCGTGAAGACTAAATGTTCTTGTGGTTTATTTTTCTGATATAAAAAAAGTCTATGGGATGGCACCGTCGCAGTTAGATACTGGTGAGAATGGGGTGTGGCTTCTTAGATTTCACCGCTGGTGGTGAACCTTCTGCTATAAAAAAAACCGAGGTGACTACAACTGTCCAGTGAGGTAGGTTTTAAATCCGGTGAGGAAAAACTAGGTACCGTCACAGTTCAGGTAAATATGTACTCTCTCTCTCTCTGTAGCAGTAATTTTAATTAAAAAAAACTCTGGCGATTGTTCTTCTTCCAGTTATAACTGAATATACTTGGTGAGGTGTTTAAATTTGTCAATGGGGGTACTTTCGTTCTATTAATTTAGATAGCTGGATCCCAAACATAGGATCGCCTCAAAGATTTAAAATTTAATACACAGTCTCATCAGATTCTGGAAGGGGGTTTGAGAACTGAGTCTGGGGACTCTTTACCAGGTTGTACTTCTTCTTGCTGGGATCGCTAAGGTAACGATCACTCTAGATAAAAGATAGAAAACATGTAATTCATACCGAAAATCAAGTATCATTTCCAAAGCGCGATAAATTTACAGTTAACTATTTATACACTCGCGTCTATAATTTTTATAAAATTCAGGAAGAACTCCACGCAAATTTAATAGTTAAAACATACGTAAAAACTAGAACTAAACTCAATTAACTTTAATTATAAATTCCCTCGCGTCTTTAAATGTTACTTTAAGCATTAAAGTATCTATCATTTTGGGAAATAATATAATAGATATTTCATTACCTATTCCACTGGAACTATTTGAGATAAGTTTAATTTAATAGCTTTAAGTTAATCACAAAATCCAGTGAAATAAAATGAATGAATGAACTAGACCACTGATCACTTTAAAACAAATATATTATCCCGTTTAGCACAGAATAGAATTCACTGCAAATAAGTTGAGTATCCAGAGTGAATCAAACAGTATTTCACTATGCTAGTGCTTCTGTCAAGGTCTGGCGAAACGAGTGATAAAGTTGCATTTCTCAGGGTCTGTATATATCTAAATGGAATTCAAGATGAGTGGGACCTGTTAGATTCTAGCGCCTCTTTAGAACCCAGGAAAAGTCGAGGTTTCTAGCCGTCGTGTTAACCGCGATTGCCCCCTGGCTTCCGATCTCCGTCTTTCCTGTTTCTCAGTCTTTCGGGCAAGTCTGCAGGTTACCACAGAAGTGCGAGGTCTGCAAGAAGCTTTCTTCGTCTACTCTGGTTCGCAATGCCGGGACATCTTCCTGCGAGACGTTTCTCTTTTCGCTGCCTCCGCTTTCTTCTGACCGCTCTGGTCCATCTTGCGAGCGGTTCAGTGTTCGCACGGAGATGAGAAATTCCTGCGAGAACTAGCTTCTCTGTTCTGGGGATCGTCTCAGTGTCTTTAGATCTCATGCCGCATACTTAATGAGCCCCGGTGGAATCGGTTCGCTCTGGCGAAACAACAAAGTTACAACAAATGTTCATGGGTTCTAATGTTATGTAAAGCTAAACGTCCTTTTAATCATCCATCAAATCAGGGAAAATTCACTTGTCGAACTAGACGTACGTCACAATCGTCCCCACTTTTAGACATGAAACCATTTTTCATGTTTCATTTGTTGACAATGGAGGTGACCTTATTGGGGACTTTAGGATGAGTGGTATCTTCAGTTTGCTCTTCTTCCTTGTGAAACGAGTGTGTGTAACCCCACTATTTTGTTAAATCATTATGTCGGGATACAAATTTGCCCCAGCCAATCAACGCACAGTTGCTGAGCCGGAATAAATTACTAGAAGTTACGCCAGGAAAAAACTTAAGTCCTCTTTTTTCGGATGTGGGTCGCGGCCATCTTGTTCACGCAAGATGGCGGAAAAAAAACAGAATAAAATTAGGCTGTACGACGCCTGGGACTAAACTGCAGACAACCAATCAGCTTGCCCCACCAGGAACCAACCAAAAGCTTTCCTTAAACATTCATCTGCCTATATAATCGGGCGAGATTTTATGCAAAAGCACGCAACACCAGACACAAAGCCAGAGACACGACCGACTGAAGAAGAGGAGAAGCTGTCACCTTGATTTATAGCTTACCTGAGTGCATTGACCTGCAGCCTGCTTCACTAAGTCGAGTCAAAACCTGACCGATTAAAAAATCTTAGAGGGTTTTATTCGTATCATCAAAACTGAGATCGTGGGTCGTCAATCCAGCTGCCTGGAACTCCGCAGGAGCATAGAGGTTGCACAGAATCTACATCTTTGTCCCCCTCAGTCTTGGGTGGGCTAAAGGAACGATCCTCAGCCGTTGTTGTGTGAACCAAACAAAGAAGAACAGACCTTAGAGAGATGAGTACACATTAGTACCATTTCTGTCAGCATTGTGAGCAAAAGTTAGTGTCAGTGACGAGAAAGTGATTTAGCGTAGAAAGAGACAAGATTAACAGCACAGCTAATAAATGTTATAGACGTAATTAACAGCACAGCTGATACATGTACTATAATTGAATAACAGCACAGCTGATATAAATTTTGTTCCTATAATTGGAAAACTTGTTGTAATATATTTATATATCTATATAAATATAAATATTTGTAAATCATATGTAAACTTACAAATCCATTACATTCCATTTTTCAACATTCACCATTCAGCACAAGAGTAGATAGTGTATATGCTAAATAAATAATAAGGAAATTGTATTTGGAGACTTGTCAATTTTATCATTGTTAAGTAAAATCTGTTTCCTTGTCTTAATATCACAGTTAGTTACACAGCGGAGGTGGCAAGTTATGTCGGTCTCCTCTCTACTAATATTTCGAGATCAGATCATTCACAGCCGTAACTAATTTGTGATACCAGTAGTTCTCTCAGACACTGGGACTTCACCATTTTCTGCAGAAATTATATTTCTGTAATTGTCAGTACTATACTGATCCAAGAGCCAAATAAAAACCTCACGCCCCACTGGGGGCTCGTTCCGGGATATTTCTGTATATCTTGAGCCATACTTAGTCTATTCATCTATCTACACTCTATCTTGTGCCACCCATAGATAACTAAAGAAAAAAATTTTTTTTTTTGAAAAAAAATTCTATAGTAGGATTTTTTATTGTTTTCTTAGGAGGAGTACCATTTAGTACTCAGTAAATAGTTGAAGCTCACAAAGTTGCACGGAAATTATTTGTTCATTTAAATTAATTAAGTTTAATTATAATATTTGGATATAGTAAATTTACATACCCTATCTAAGTAACGCCACGGCTGATCTAGTGAAGTTCAGGACTGCGATCATGCAGATGGGTAAGGAATTAAATATGACAGGTGATGCTCTCACTCAGTATGTCACAACAGAAGTGGACAAACACATGGATAGGGAAGACAGAAAGTTGCAATTAGAGAAAAAGCAAAGAAATTAGAGGCTGAAGAAAGGCGGTTGCAAGCAGAAGCTGAAAGAGAAGCCAAAAGACTGGAAGCTGATAGAGAAACCAAAAGATTAGAAATTGAAGCCAAAAAATGGGAGGCTGAAAATGAGGCAAAGAAAATTGAAGCTGAGGAAAGGAAATTACAAGCAGAGAGAGACCACCAGTTGAGATTAAATGAGCTTGAAATTCAGGCAACTACTGGCAATAATGGTGGTAGCTCACCTCACTCTGAGAGTAGCTCCAGCCAGAGCACCTCAAGTGGGGCCATGAATTTTCATCTGGACCCATTTGTTGAGAAAGAAGACGCCATTGAGTCGTACCTGGATAGATACAAAAGACTTGCCACTACCTATGGCCTAGTGAAAGAAAAGTGGAGTCTTAAACTATCTCAGGGATTGAGAGGTGTTGCCTACGATGTATATTTGAAGCTCTCAAGAGATGACCAGGAAGATTATGAAATCCTGAAGCAGGCACTGCTTGTGAGATATGAAAAGAACTCAGAATCATATAGAAAGAAATTCCGAACAGCTAAACTTCTTCCAGGAGAAAACTATCACCAATTCTCTGCTAGATTGGAAACCTATTTGGAAAAATGGAGTAGTTTAGGAATGTGTCAGGATCTGAAAGAAATGATAATGATGGAGCAAGTGAAAGAGTCCATGCCTCAAGAAATGAGGAAGTTTATCATGGAACAAGGAGCAGAGAGATTGGAAGATATTGTAACTGTTCCTGAGAGATATCAAGCAGCTCAGGCAGAATTATTAGGAAATAAGAAGAAGCAGGGTGAAAACTTCAAATCATCACAAAACTATTCCAAATAAGAACAAAAGGATCATACTACAAGGAACAAACAAAGATTTGACCAAAAGGACAAAAACCCTCTAAGATCGGATAAGACACCTTACCGGAAGGAAGGAAAGTGGTGTAAAAACTTGTCTAATGAGTAACCACAATACTGCGGACTGCAGAAGGAAGAATCCTCCTCATCATGCTGCATGTCTTACAACAGGGAAGCAGGGAAGGAAGGAACTGGCAGTAAGTCAGAAGGACTTCCATCATCCCCCTGTCTGTGAGGAAGTGACCGTGAATGGCACTCAAGTACTGTGTTTATAGGACACAGGATTGGACTTTGATTCAGTTGTGTGCTCTTCTCTAGTGAGTCCTGACCAGATAACCACAGAAACAGGGGAAATCAGAGGACCGATCAAGGGAGCAAGAACCATCACACTACCCATAGCTCGAATCAACATAAGATCTCGCTATGTGGAAGGAGAAATCAAAGCAGCAGTGATGGACGACCCTATTTACCCTTTGATTTTGGGGTGTAGGTATGTTTTCCTTGGAGAACCTACAAAACCTGTATTTATGGCAACAGTCCAGACCAGGGAAAGCTCCAGGAAAATGGAAGAGAATCCTATCAATACTCATCCAGAAGAGATGAAAAAGGCTCAAGCAGCAGACAGCACATTGAAGCCTTGTTTTGGCAAATTGCCTAAAGCACATAACCCTCCAGAGAAAGGAGACTTGTATATGAAGAATGGCCTACTATACAGAAAAGCTGGAACAGGACCTAAAGGGCATGGACAGCTTGTAGTGCCAAAATCTTACAGGGAGAAGGTTATGACGCTAGGACATGCTATACCCTTCAGTGGACATATGGGAATAGGGGCCACTGGACAAAGGATAGCCTGTCACTACTTTTGGCCAGGAATTACAGAGGACATAAAAAGATATGTAAGATCATGTCCAGAATGCCAAAAAGTAGCTCCTAAGCATAGGACTGCACCAGCAACACTGGGAGAAATGCCTATTATGGGAACCCCTTTTGAACGTGTTGCAGTAGATATTGTTGGACCCCTCACTAGGACCAAGAAGAGAAATGCTTACATCTTAACATTGGTTGATACTTGCTCTATGTGGGGAGAAGCAGTGGCCATGTCAGCTATAGATTCAAAGCACGTGGCAGAGGCCCTGTTGACAATATTTACCCGATTAGGTTTCCCGCATCAGATATTGACTAACAATGGGTCTCAGTTTAAGGGAAAGCTAACACAAGAAGTATTCAGGATATTTCAAGCCAGGCACTATCATTGTAGTCCTACCATGTCCAAGGGAACGGTCAAGTAGAGCGGTTCAATGGTACGCTAATTTCAATCCTTAGAAAGCTGGCGAGTGAAAAACCTGATACTTGGGATACATACTTACCCGCTGCACTATCTGCATATAGGGAAGTACCCCACAATTAAACTGGATTGGCTCCAGCTACATTGTTGTTTGGAAGACCAATAAAAGGTCCACTGGAAGCATTGCTGCAGACATGGACTGATGAAAAGGCAGAGGAAACAGTGACTTCCTCATACCAGTACGTCAACGAGTTGCCATCTCGATTGAAAGCAGGTTGGAAACTGGCCAATGATAACTTAAGACAGGCCAGGAGGAAGCATGCTGCGTACTACAACAAAAAAGCAAAGGGTAGGGAACTGGAGGTGGGTGAAAAAGTGTTATTACTGTTGCCAAGCAGCAATAATAAATTGCAGATTGGATGGCAGGGACTCTATGTCATACTGGAAAAACTTTCCAGGACCAATTATAAGATTGACAAGAAAATAAAGGAGAAGGTATATCATGTCAATCTTCTTAAAAAATACTATGACAAGGAATCATCAGAAGTTGCACATATCATGACCCTAGCCATAGCAACAGAAATGCATGGGGAACCACTTCACTCTATGGAATATCCCTTCACAACTATAGAGGATTATGTTCAAGTAAACATTAGTGAACATTTAACGCCAGAGAAGAAGAAGATGGTTCAGAAAGTGTTGGAAACCCATGCTGATGTGCTCACAGATAAGCCAGG
The DNA here is from genome assembly GCA_024509875.1 of Oreohelix idahoensis. Classification (NCBI taxonomy): domain Eukaryota; kingdom Metazoa; phylum Mollusca; class Gastropoda; order Stylommatophora; family Oreohelicidae; genus Oreohelix; species Oreohelix idahoensis. The sequence goes on along the minus strand of JAMPIV010018852.1, from coordinate 261,029 downwards.
TCGTACGAATCTGTTAGAGTACGACATGAAGGTTACTGACCCTACACCAGTATGTATGAGAACATACCCTATACCCTATGCGAAAGCCCAAGCACTAAGGGAGGAAGTTGATTATCTGTTGAAGGAGAAAATTATCTCGAAGTCAGACTCTCCCTATAGCTCAAGTGTTGTGCTATTGAGAAAACCGAGTGGTGAACACAGGTTATGTATTGACTACCGGAAGCTTAATGCGATCACAGAATCTCAGGTGGACCCATTACCTGACACCAACCAGCTGTTCTCTACACTGAGTAAGGCTAGGTATTTATCGAAGGTAGATCTAAGCAAGGGATACTACCAAATACCAGTGAAACCAGAAGTTAGGAAAATGCTGGCATTTAGTACATCAGACGGACACTACGAGTTTAATGTACTACCCTTTGGGCTGAAAAATGCTCCAAGTATCTTTTCAAGAATGATGAGGAAATTGTTGGTACCTCTACAAAAATCCCCATAACACTAACTTTATGGATGACATTCTTGTTGCTACAAACACATTTGAAGAGCATATAGTAGCGCTCTCTATGTTTTTTGACAGGCTGAGAGAAACTGGATTGACTGCACGTCCAACCAAGTGCTATATCGGTTGTAAGGAGTTGGAATTCCTAGGTCACACTATTTCTACAGGTCATATGTCTCCTGACCCAAAGAATATAGAGAAGTTAAAGAAGGCACCCAGACCTCAAACGAAGAAAGATGTGAGATCATTCGTGTCATTATGTGGGTTCTATCAGAAGTACATACCCCACTTTAACTCTCTGTGTGCACCATTAACTAACTTAAAGAAGAAAGGACAGCCTGATAAAATCCAATGGAATGCTGATTGTGAAAAAGCTTACACAGAGCTAAAAGCAAAACTCACCAGCAAACCAATCCTTACGCTACCCGATATCATACAGGAATTTGTATTAAGGACGGACGCTAGCAGTATAGGTATTGGGGCAACTCTCTTGCAGAAATCAAAAGCCCAGCCGGAGGAACTTTTACCAGTCGCCTACGCCAGTAGGAAGCTGAATGCAGCTGAGTTGAATTACTCGACCATAGAGAAAGAATGTTTGGCTCTTATTTGGTCCATCGACAAATTTTCACCTTACCTGTATGGGACACACTTCATTGTCCAAAGCGATCATCAGCCTTTAACATACTTGGCTGCATCTAAAAAGTTAAATTCGAGATTGTTAAGGTGGAGTCTGCTTCTGGCGCCTTATTCCTTTACCGTGAATTACATTCCGGGAAGAGACAATGTAGGAGCGGATTTTTTAAGTCGACACCCTATTACTCTGGAAGGACAGACGCAAAATGATTAATTACAGCAGCTGTTTACACTTCAGCTATGACAGGTCACAGCTAAGAAAGGATGGGGCTATGTCGTGAAACGCGTGTGTGTAACCCCACTATTTTGTTAAATCATTATGTCGGGATACAAATTTGCCCCAGCCAATCAACGCACAGTTGCTGAGCCGGAATAAATTACTAGAAGTTACGCCAGGAAAAAACTTAAGTCCTCTTTTTTCGGATGTGGGTCGCGGCCATCTTGTTCACGCAAGATGGCGGAAAAAAACAGAATAAAATTAGGCTGTACGACGCCTGGGACTAAACTGCAGACAACCAATCAGCTTGCCCCACCAGGAACCAACCAAAAGCTTTCCTTAAACATTCATCTGCCTATATAATCGGGCGAGATTTTATGCAAAAGCACGCAACACCAGACACAAAGCCAGAGACACGACCGACTGAAGAAGAGGAGAAGCTGTCACCTTGATTTATAGCTTACCTGAGTGCATTGACCTGCAGCCTGCTTCACTAAGTCGAGTCAAAACCTGACCGATTAAAAAATCTTAGAGGGTTTTATTCGTATCATCAAAACTGAGATCGTGGGTCGTCAATCCAGCTGCCTGGAACTCCGCAGGAGCATAGAGGTTGCACAGAATCTACATCTTTGTCCCCCTCAGTCTTGGGTGGCCTAAAGGAACGATCCTCAGCCGTTGTTGTTGTCATGAAATATTCTAATCCACATATATAAATTATCAGGTAAATATGAAGCCTAACAAATACATTTAATAAAGAAAAGAGCACTGATAAAAGAACAGTGCTGTCACAATGACTGTATTCGAAATCCCCTTGTTTTCTGCTTCGTCTGCAAATTGTAACGCTTTCACGTTGATAGTAAAAGCCTACTGTATTATTACCCACCTTCTTCAATGAAACGTGTACTGACCTTGGGATACGCAAGCTGATCAATGACCTAGATTTAATATTTCATTCATTCCATACACGGCGTAACTAAAAGACAGATAAAGCAGGAGAGAGAGAGGGGCGAATGAAGGCAGGAAGCATGCAATACTAAACACGCGTCGCGCGATACACAATTGCTGCCATCACGCGTGTAAGGCCACATGCACTAACTTTTCTTCAGACGGACAGTGATAAAAACACTAACCTTCCCAGAGTTAGGTTTTAAAAAACCTGGAAAACGCTTATTAGGAAAGATGACAATAGATGGGTTTACGTTTGAAAACATTACAGTACCCAGACAGCACATCTTCGAAACAGGAGGTAGAAGAAATTGCATATTTTGAACGCAGCCACTTAGCTCTTTTAAATTTGTATATTTGGGTTCCTTAGGGCTTGCTGACAAAGAATATGTAAAACGTTACGCAAATAGTCTAGGAATTACCAAATTATAACCAAAATAAAATAGTGGGGGTGCCTGACAGCATGAAATCATTTCTGCTCATAAAATTTTTTTTATAACGTGTTTGAAAAAACCTTACGTTACGGAAATAGCCTACCATGTTAACTCCAAATTGATTGGAGCGCAACAAATGTAAGACTAAACACGATTGGTCGGGCTATAAATACTATCTTGTGTTGTCAGGGGGAACGTGAAAAGGAGTGTTTTTTTGAAAAGATGTGTAGACATGGTTTCATTGGGTAGAGCTGAGAATATACTCGATTCAGAGCGTCTGTTCATTGCCACATCTTGTAATAAACCTACTAAGAAGCAGTGCGTTGAGCACCAGTGTATATTTTTTATAAAATAAAGCCTGGGACATCGGCAGATCGGAGTTGTGCTATATTCATTGCCAGTCAACGAAACTGTTTATTATTCTATGAATTGTGGTAAGCTTGAAATATTCAATATCTTTTAATGAAAATTGAATGTAAATTGTTAATTTATGCCTGTATATATGTGTAGTTCAGTAGCGAACATGATGTAAAGCCTATATTGCTCCAGCCTGAACAGAAGGTGTCGGAGGAAAGTAAAACTGCATGGAATGGCCAAACAGTACACTGACACCTAGATTATTGATTAGACAGAAATAATGCTGGAATTGCAGAGGCGTAGTAACCATTAGGGAGGGAAATACTGGTATAAAGTATTTCAGATGAAGCTGACAGTTGGCCTAACGCTCTGAACTCAATGTTTGTGATGTATTGTGCTCAGTGTAGAAATACAGTATAAATAGTTCTGAAATAGGAGGTACAACCTTCTTGTTTCAGGGACCGTGGTCTTAAAGTTATTGAGCAGCACCTGGTCAGAGCTTTGCTGAAGCCAGCGGTGGACAGCATACTCCTTGGTCCATATAGCAACCAGTGGGGTGACTCCAGAACTCATTAAAGTAATCGAGCAGAGGAGTCTTTTACTGCAGTCATCACGAAAGATAAGAGAGTGTGGCCATGGAGCTCAACATTATGTACCCCCATCTTAAAATGACACTATAAAATAAAATTAAGAGGGGAATTTAATTGTTTTAATGCCAGGAACTGAGAACATCTCCAATACTAGTTCCAACAAAGACAAACTATTGAAGTCATGATGACAAATACCAACAGAGCTTGAACAAAACAAAACCAGTATTACCTCAGATTACTACTACACAACTGACACACATAGGATACTATTAATAACATATGTCACTACAAGATTCATATTAATAAATTCTGTACATATAACTTGTAATTAAAATTGATTGTGATTCCTGGTTCCCTTTGTATTTGAATCAGGACACATATACATTCATGACAGCACTGAATACATATTGTTATTTGAAAAGTTATCAGTGACTCCTTTAAGATATCCTTGTAGAGTGTTTTATGTATGTGAGTGTCACAGTGTTGTCAAGTGTGGTGGAATAAATTAAATTGTTTAGCTGTCTGTTGTTGTTATGACTTACACTTCATCATACACATACCCTAGACATATAACGTAGTCATCACACTATTCCAGAATAATTCTGACTGAGGTATACATATGTGGCAGTAAGTAAGGTTATCTATAATACACTACTCTTATTAGATATAGATACCTTCACAGCTGATCTCAGTCAGTACACTAAGTCCCCTATAAATATTTATACATCCCACTTCACCACAGTTGTGTGAACCAAACAAAGAAGAACAGACCTTAGAGAGATGAGTACACATTAGTACCATTTCTGTCAGCATTGTGAGCAAAAGTTAGTGTCAGTGACGAGAAAGTGATTTAGCGTAGAAAGAGACAAGATTAACAGCACAGCAAATAAATGTTATAGACGTAATTAACAGCACAGCTGATACATGTACTATAATTGAATATCTGCACAGCTGATATAAATTTTGTTCCTATAATTGGAAAACTTGTTGTAATATATTTATATATCTATATAAATATAAATATTTGTAAATCATATGTAAACTTACAAATCCATTACATTCCATTTTTCAACATTCACCCTTCAGCACAAGAGTAGATAGTGTATATACCAAATAAATAATAAGGAAATTGTATTTGAAGACTTGTCAATTTTATCATTGTTAAGTAAAATCTGTTTCCTTGTCTTAATATCACAGTTAGTTACACAACGGAGGTGGCAGGTTATGTCGGTCTCCTCTCTACTAATATTTCGAGATCAGATCATTCACAGCCGTAACTAATTTGTGATACCAGTAGTTCTCTCAGATACTGGGACTTCACCATTTTCTGCAGAAATTATATTTCTGTAATTGTCAGTACTATAATGATCCAAGAGCCAAATAAAAACCTCACGCCACGTTCCTCTGTGGACCAGTTTCTACTCAGGAAATCAGCCCCAACATTCTGTTTTCCCGGAATATATTTCACTTTAAAGGAATAAACACTCAATAACAAGGCCCAACGCATTATCCTTGCGTTGAATTCCTTATTGGCACCCAGGAAAGCTAATGAAGCATGGTCTGATTGCACCGTGATAGAAGTACCGTACAGAAACTCATGATGGCGTCTGAAGCCATGAATCAGAGCGAGACATTCTCTTTCAACGACTTTGTAGTTGCGTTCAGCCTTGTTCAGTTTCCGACTGCCGTAAGCTACTGGGAATAGAATATTCGGGTCACTGTCCTCGGCTAGAAGCAATGTTGACCCGATGCCCTGACCTGACGCGTCGACTCTCAGTACGAAAGTTTCTTGAGGTCAGATAACCTCAGAATGGGGTATACCGACAACTGTCCTTTCAACGTGTTGTAAACGTGTTCGCATTGTTGATCCCAAATGACCTTATCAGGACGCCCTTTCTTTGTGAGGTCAGTCAGAGGTGCTGTGAGTCCGTTGAATTTCTGGATGTATTTCTGGTAATATGCACATAGTGATAAGAAGGAACGTACGTCTTTCTTTGTTCGGGGTCTTTTTGCTGCCGCTATTTCTCCACGTTCTTCTTAATTTAATGTGATGCCGTTCGGATTGCATAACGCACCAGGAGTGTTTACCAGGAATATGAGAAAGCTTTTAGAACCTTTGCAAAGTCCCCACATCCATAATTTCATGGATGACATCTTAATTGCATCGGAAACCTACGAAGAACATATTGCTACGGTTGCTATGCTCCTCATGAGACTACAGGAAACTGGTCTCACAGCCAGACCTAGCAAATGTCTTATCGGGTTTGAAAAGCTGGACTTCCTGTGGCATACTATTTCTCACGGAGATGAGAAATTCCTGCGAGAACTAGCTTCTCTGTTCTGGGGATCGTCTCAGTGTCTTTAGATCTCATGCCGCATACTTAATGAGCCCCGGTGGAATCGGTTCGCTCTGGCGAAACAACAAAGTTACAACAAATGCTCAGGGGTTCTAATGTTATGAAAAGCTAAAAGTCCCTTTAATCATCCAACAAATCAGGGAAAATTCACTTGTCGAACTAGACGTACGCCACAGTCCCTGAGACTCGAGGAGATCCTCTCGCTCAGCCTATCTCTACAACAGAAAGTATTTGTCAGACAGATTACTCAGTTATATAGATGTACTATATATCAACCACTCACCGACACACACACATAAGTGACGACAGTTTGCCGTACAGACGTGAAAACTATAACAATGGAATATAGATATTTTGGGACGAGCTGACCGACACACTTGAATAAGTTTATGTAAATTTTATTTATCATAAGAGTTTCCCCACAACCAAAAAATTTGAATATCAATCACATATAAATACACATAGATTAAAGAATTACTAAACGAATAGACCCATGGGTGTAATCCTTTCCCCCTCTGTTGAGCCCACGATCCCGTTCGCAGAAAAAAAGTTATAGCCCCCAAAGAGTCACAGATTTATACGCTATGGTCTAGGATTTCCCTCTACAGTTAAGAACAGAGTTGATATATTAATCTATTCTAAGAGGAAAACATCATTAGCAAATAACTTGCATAAAGAAAACACAAAGTGGGTGCATCAATTATACCATAAGGGAATCACTCAGTCCTGCTTTCTCTCTGTTCATTCACCAGTGGCCACTGACATTCTTTCTTACCTACACACTTGATGTCTCACACCGTCAGGCGCAAACTTTAGGACACACACACACACCGTGAATTCGTGTTCTTTTTGATAAAGAGAACCCCAACTCTGCAGATACAGGTTTCATCCAATGTTCCGGGGAGCGTTCACTTTACAACTATATTTTAGGATTACTGTTTAGGAGCCGCGGTAGCATAGTGATTAGTGCACTGGCTTCCTAGCGCAGTGGTCTATGGTTCGATCCCCAGATGAGGTGGGATTTTTAAGGCCACAAACGGCTCCTGGGTCGACCCAGCCCCCAATTGGGTACCAGAGCAACTCTGGGAAGGTTAAGGCGGCCGGCGTGATGTTGACCACATCACCCCTAGTGTGCCGACGGTCAAGATAATATCGGCCTAACACCATATTCCCAATATGCCTCAATGGGCGTGTAACGGGATCCTTTACCTTTTTTTTTATGTAACTTGAATCAGTTCAGGTAAGACATTTTAAATGGGCTCACAATTTCAGAATCTCGAGAGTTCCAGTACTTAGGAAATGACAGGTTCGTAACTTCTCTCAATATAAAATTATTGTTCACACCACAATTGTTCAAACGTCGGAAATGTTACTGTTTGTAATTTTTCCCACCACAGGGGCTGAATGTATATGAGATTTACGGAAGAAATATAATCTGGCTGGATAGGCCCAGTTACTTCATTTAGTCTTAAAGTTCGTGAGATGGGTACTCTGTCTCCTTCTGGATGCACACACAATGCCAGACAGGTTGTAACTTGGACACCCACGTATTTAAGTACAAAAATGTTTCTTCTAGGTTATTCTCATATATACTGAAACCGCTGGTAGGTTTAGGGTTTGACCCAAATACTGTATAAAAGAAAAAGAAACATACAGAAACATAATCATAATATTATACACACATCCTATGCGTAAATAGAATATGTTCAATTCGGTCATTTAACTTAAATTATAAACCGCAAACTTAGAGCTTGTCTTATCGTTTAAAACTCCCATGAAATAAATTCTAGTCATTAAAAAGAAATCAATCATCATGAATTAGAAATAAATACATATTTCATCAACACTCATGATGTATCAGTGCATTACTTAGATGGTTAAATTATTCTCTGACTGATTACTAGCAGTGAATACATTTTATATTATAGTTTAGTTAGAAATTACTATTTATTCTGCTATCCACTGTAGCACAGTAAAACGTGGAGAATTATCAAATGACGGACCTATTCTAGAAAAATACTTCAGCACAGACAATTTAGTGAAATATAAATTTGGACTAACAATAAAATCACTCGACAATACTAATCAATATTATTACCTCAAAACAGAACTACAGGCTATCTCCACGAAACTGAGAACTTCACTTATACAGGTATTCTAGAACTCGGCTAGATGTCCAGAAACTAAGAACTTCACTCTACAAGATATTCTAGAACGAAGCGATCTGTCTTCTGACATTGAGGAGTACTGAATGAATGACGTCTAAACTGCTGGTGTTTAAATATTAGAAATCAAAGAAATAGCCCAGACTTGATACATTTAGCACCTACGCCCAGATTTACATATTTCCTTGCTCGTTCTGCAAATCAAACGAATTCTTCGCACCAATTTGCCGCTCTGTCTCGCCATCTGGCAGCGTACAGACTGCTTAAAATCGAGCTAGCAAAGTCTTTGATCTGGCTATGTGTCGCATAGAGATTATGATCAATAAATTTTCTATATTCAACTCCGCCTATGCCGGTCCCAAGCCCGGATGAAAAAGGAGGAGGGCGGCCTGCATGGAGGCCGTAAGGAAGCAGCCCCTCCACCATGCAAAGGCACAACAGGCCAATCACCTGTTTGTCTTAAATTATGATTACGAGCAATACAAGAGAGAAAACCGGACTGATTCTAAAGGCGACGAACTGGAACGGACTACGGACTACGACTTATGGAACTTGGAACACAAGAAGTATAAATGGGAAGGAAGAGGAGCTGGTGGAAGAGATGAGGAAAGCAAAACTAGAAATCCTGGCTATAACGGAAACGAAGAAAAAAGGACAAGGAGTCATGGATCTCGATGGCAACACGTTGCTCTACAGTGGTGTACCCATATCTGAAAGAGCTAAAGGGGGCGTGGGTTGCATTGTGGCCCAAAATCAAAAAGACAGTATCAAGGGATGGAACTTTGTCTCGGAGCGCATTATGGTTGTAAAACTAAAAGAAGGAGAAACCATAGTCAACCGGGTCATAGTGTATGGGCCAAATGAGGATGAGAGAGCAGAGGTCAAGGAGGAATTCTTCGAGCTGCTTCAAAGGACAGTGGATGACTGCCTAGATGAAGTTATCATGCTCGGAGATTTTAATGCCAGAGTTGGAAATGACCATGCTAGATGGGGTGGAGTTATCGGAAGATATGGAGCAGATACTCTCAATGACAATGGAAAGCGACTCCTTAGATTCTGCAGTGAGCAGAATCTGATCATTACAAACACAAAGTTCCCCCATAAGCGCATACATGCATACACTAGATGTGAACCAACCAAGAATGAGAAGTCAGTGATCGACTATGCCATTGTTCGGAGAAGCTCATTCAGATATGTCCGAGATGCAAGAGTCTGGAGGGGGCCAGAGATTGGAAGTGATCACTACCTGCTAACAATCAAACGAACAACTGAAAGAGTTGCTCAGCCTAGGAACTGCCCAACATCACGCAAGAAACCAAGTAAACGAGCAGGAGAAATGAGCATTAGGACCTACAAGCTGAGAGAGCCAGAAATTAAGACCAGATATTAGGGACTTATTGCTACAGCAGTGAGCAACACAGAAGAACAACCTGATGACTTGGAAACAATCTGGAATAAATTCAAGGATATCATAAAGACAGCTGCTGCAGAAGCATGCGGTGAAGTCCGACTTGGGAACCAGAGAAAGAGGACACCTTGGTGGACAGAGGAAGTCAAAGAGAAAATAAGAGGGAAGAAAATGGCATGGAAACAATACTTAGGAGCTAAAAACACAACAGGACAAATGGAAAAATATAGAGAATATGTGACACTCAGAACAGAAGCAAAGAACAAAGTGCTAGCAGCAAAACAGAAGTCCTGGGAAGAATTTGGAGAAAAGCTAGAAAAAGATGCGCAAGAAAACCAGAAACTGTTCTATAAGACCCTAAAGAACATGAGAAAGGAAAAACAATGCCCTCTCAAATTTATAAAGGACAAGCAAGGCAAATTGCTTACTGCCCCGAAGGAAGTAATGGAAATATGGAAAAAATATTTCTCAGAACTCCTGGATGGTGAGCATGGTGAAGCATCAGAAATGATAACCACTAGCACAGAAGAGAAAACCAATGATGGTGAAGATGACATAAAGATGGAAGAACTGAGGGCAGCACTAGAGAAAATCAAGATGGGCAAAGCAGCAGGGCATGATGGTATAACACCAGAAATGGTTAAGTACATGGGAGCATCAGGCGACCTATTACTCTTAAAGGTCCTACAGGCAGCATGGTGCAACAAGACCATACCAAAGGATTGGGAGATTGCCATCATAACACCAATTTTCAAAAAGGGTGACAATCGACAATGTGGAAACCATAGAGGCATATCCCTTCTCAGTGTCCCTGGTAAAATCTACTCTAGAATCCTAGAGCAGAGACTCCGACGCCTAGCTGAGCCACAATTGGATGAGGTCCAGTGCGGATTCCGAGCAAACCGAAGTACTCAAGACCTAATCTTCACACTCAGACAGCTGAGTGAAAAGGCCCTTGAGTATAAGAGTGAGATCCATCTTTGTTTCATAGATCTGAAAAAGGCTTTGACAGGGTCCCCTGGAGCAAACTTTGGGACTGTTTGGCAAGGAAGAATATTCCAGCACCTCTGATTCATGCTATACAGAGCTTCTACAAGTCTTGCAGAAATTATGTGAGGACAGCAAACCATAAGTCAGAAGAGTTCAGGACCACCACTGGTGTAAGACAAGGTGATATCCTATCACCTTACCTCTTCATACTCCTTATGGACGATGTCATCAAGGCATGTAAGGAGAGAACAAGAAAGTATTCAGTGGGGTACTGGAAGATGAGACAGGTCTATATTTCGGAGCTGGCATTTGCTGATGATGTTGCCCTGATTGCTAAATCAGAGGCACATCTCCAATCCAACCTGCAAGTCTGGAAGGAAGAGCTGGAGAAGAGAGGGATGGTCATAAGCAGCTCTAAAACAAAATCCATGGTGATATCACGAGAAGAAAGAAAACATCAGATTAAGTTGGGAGAACAGGTCCTGGAGCAGGTCGACCACTTTAAATATCTCGGAGCTATTATAGACCGAAAGGGAGGCATCAAAGAAGAGTTGGCCACTCGAAAAGCAGCGGCTGGGAGACTTTTTCAGGCCATAAATCGTGGATTCCTCAGCAAGAAAGAGGTTGGTAAGAAAACGAAGATGGCTGTATACCGCTCCACCTATGTCCCAGTCTTGACATATGGATGCGAGTCGTGGGCAATGACTACAACCCACAAAAGCCAGATCCAAACCTCAGAAATGAGGTATCTGAGGAAAGTGGTTGAAGTAACAAGAAGAGACATGGTCCGCAACCAGACGATCCGTCAAGGCCTAAAATCCCATCCGCTGCAGACCCAAATAGAACAGTCCCAACTAAGATGGTTTGGCCATGTCTGCAGAATGGGAGAAGATCGGATACCACGACAAGCATGGGAAACAAAGAGCAAGGGATCCAGACCTCCAGGACGACCCAGAGTCCGCTGGGAGGACAACATTAGACAATCTTTGAAGGACCGAGGACTAGAATGGAACCAGGCCAGGAAGAAGACAGCTGATAGAATGGTCTGGCGCTCTCTCTTCCAAACCTCTACACCTCACGGTAGAAGGGGAACGACTAAGTAAGTAAGTAAATTTTCTATATTCTCTTCTTTTTTTCTACCCGTGTCCTTTACTTTATTATCACTCTTTTATCCTTTTTCTGTATTTTTCGCATTCGTTCGTTTGCGAAAAAATATTTTCTTTCCCATTCTCTCTTTACCGTTATTCTTTCTCATACTGATACTCATTCTATTACGTAGATGTCAGTCAGACGAGAAACGGTGAATATTCATCTATCTCAGACATAGGAGGAGACTTTTGGCTAGCATTTTCACCTGACACTAACGTTTCTCCGGCGTGAGGTGTGATAACCGACATCTGCACGGCGCAGAATGAGACATATAGGCTGGGTTTTTCCATGACACTCACGCTCTACGGTTAAGTTTCTCAACGTAAGGTGTGAAGACGCACGTTTGGCAGTTATGAGCAGCGTCTAAGTTAACGTCAAGGGTTAAGAGCAGGGGAGACGATTTCGGGGTCTCGCTATAGCGTGCATCCTTTGTCTGGTTTGATAGATATAATCAGAGTTTTAAAATTGATTTCACTCATTCTTCATTTGCAGTAGACGTGGTCACTTCGTTCTAGATACTTAAACTTATAAGTGAACCTCTTAGTTTCGTTGTGATACCATAGTTCCGTGTTGAGTGGAAACTGGGGGTAACCCAACTTTGCCAGCGTTAAGTACCGAGTAAATATCTGTGAAGAACAAAAACATTCTTTCCTTAAAGACTTGGTCTATAACCTTTACAAGAACTTTAAAGATTTTAAAGAAGTAACGGGCCCATCGAGCCTGATTTGATTCTTCCAGAGAATAAAACCGGAAGTACCCTTTAGCCCATGCGGCAAGTAACATATTAACGTCAGTAACACTCCGACACTGTTGATTAGTGGTGTGGTGACCAAATAAAGTCCTAACCTGAAAGAAGACACCGATCTGACATTCCTCATTTCTAGAAACCTAAGCTATTGACACTGTGCTCGTTGTTAATGTTCGGGCCTGGACAATTTTAATGTGACCTAAACAGACATCCGAAAAATAAGAACACCCAAGGAATCGTTTCCTGAAGCAGAGAATTCAACCCGTCTTTTTGGAACTGGGGATTTCTTGGTCAAAGATTGCCATTGACGATTCTGTATGTGAATGTCCTAAAAAATTGTGTTTCCAGATGCTGTTAACAAAGCTGTAAGTATACAAGAGAGCACGGGGCCACGGCTGAGTAAAGAGAGTGAATGCAGGTCTGAGTGTTTCTTTATTGTTGTAATTTTGCACCCATTTTGATGTCTTAACTTTCTTTATGCAAGTATTGCTAACCATATTTTCCCTTAGAATAGACCAGAAATATCAAGTCTGTCCATATCTTAAAAGGGGGAAATATTAGACCAAATCATATGTATCCGTGATTCTTTGGGGCTATCATCTTTCTCCTAACGGGACTGTGGGCTAAACATCGAGGGAAGATCATACCAGTGGATCTGTATCTTTTTTGTAGCAATTCATTGACTTGCTGCTTATTGATATATATATATATATATATATATATATATATATATATATATATATATCTATATATATATATACATATATATATATATATATATATATATATTTGATGTACATTTTGGATGTTGTGGTGGTGGAAGTTTATATTGATAATTAAACTGCACTTAAACTTAATCAGCTTGTTGGTCAGCTCGTTCTAGAATATCTATATAAATCATTTGTTATAGTTTTCCCACGTCTGTACGTCTAACTGTCGTCTTGTATGTGCGTGCACGTGAGTGGATAGAAATATATATACGTAATATATATATATGTGTTTAGACTGTCTGACTCCTCTAAATCTGTCGTAGAAGATAGGTGAAAGAGAGAAGATTTATCGATTTCAGAGACAGCCTCTATCACAAACTACCATCTCACTCGTGGACATTTATTGCTATTACTATCTCTCACTGTGACTATCACTTATTCAAATCTATTCAGAAGGGACCAACCCAAGTCTTAATTCTCCTATCAAAAATCTACGACAAATGGTTGCTCGTTTCCGGGAATTGAACTAAAAATCCCGAGCAAGGACGACAAATGGGGTCTCGTCTATCGGGATTTTGAACTTAAGGAGTAGAATCTTTCTTTATTCTAATATAGAGTAAGAGTGTGATGTCTTGTGAGTCTTATATCTTTTAAAATAACTATCCCCTAGACTATCGATCTGTTTATGGGCGTGCTGACCACACAATTGATAAGTGTTTTTCCACAGCATTTTTGAGTAATGTACATTTGAGTTACAGGTTGATTTTGTCGGAATATATGTTAATTACTGATTTTGTAATACTAAACGCTGGTAAAGTTTGTGAGTGTATAACATTCACAGGGTTCTGAAGAAGTAGGTGTTTGCGCTAAGCTAAGGAGTGCGTTCAGACTATTACGTCCTGTAAATTGCCTCCCTTACCCTAACTGACTATAGGGGTGTACTTTTAGTGGACTAAAAATTTTGGGGATTTTTTTTTCCTCCTTAAATTTTTTTTGCAATAATTATTTTGTTTCCACAGTAGTAACTTATTTTTTCAGTGAGTAATCTTAACTACCATTTATTTGGCGTAGTCGTCTGCATTAGGTGCTTTATTGCCGATTAATAGCAGCGATAGTTAGATACTATATTTTTGGAGGAGGTATCCCAGGTTAAAGTATATCATCTTTTGTTTGGTATTTTCTCGTAAGTGGTAGGAACCAGTATATCCTTTTTCTTATCTCGTTCTCGTCTAGTCTCAGTCACCTATTATTATGGCAGAAAGGGCGAAGCTTAGGCAACTCCTCAGGGACGAAGCGAGACAAGAAGGTTTGGACGGAGACGAAGCGAAAGCTTTTGTCAGGGACGAACTTGAGAGATTTGACGCGGAGAAGAAAGAAGAAGAACTTAGAAGGAAAGAAGAAGCAGCGGAGAGGAAAGCAGCGGAAGACCGTAAATTAGAGCAGAGGAAGATGGATGAGGAAATGGAAATTCGCAGGATGCAGCATGAGGAAAAGAGAAGGAGAGACAGCATGAGAAGGAAAGGCAGGAGAGACAGCATGAGTTAGCTCTTAAAACTCTAGAATTCCAAAGTCGTGGTGCTGCCTCTACCTCCAACAATGGAGAGTCTTCTCCTCATTCTTCCTTAACTGATCCTTCTAACACTCAATCTACTCATCTCACCGCTATCTCTTTCACTCTTGAGTCTTTCCCTTGTCCTAATGAGAAGATTGACACATGGTTAGATAAATTTGAGAAAATTGCAACTCTGTACGGTTTAGAGAGGTCGCGTTGGAATATGAAGCTTTCTCAGTCGTTGAAAAGCAGTGCGTATGATGTTTACGCCTAACTGGAAAGCAGCCAACAAGACAACTATGATGTGTTGAAGAAAGCGTTACTGGAGCGTTTTGAAATGAACGCGCACGAATTTTTGCAACTGTTTCGCAACAGCAGGAAGGAGAGCTCTGAAACCTTTCAGCAGTTCTCGTCTCGTTTAAAGGGATACTTGACAAAGTGCCTTGAGCTCTCGCAGCTCCCCTCTACATATGAAGGTCTTTAGGAATTTGTTATAACAGAACAAATAAAGAACACTTTGTCTGCTGACACCCGGAGATTTCTAGCTGAGCAAGGTGCAGAAAAGCTTGAAGACATTTTGTAAAAGTCTGAGCGATATCACAATGCGCTGGCTGAACTACCGGCCGCAAAACGTAAACCGACAGAAGAGCCTTTTTTAAAGAATAATCTAGACCAATCTTCTCATGCTTCTAATCAGAATAACCACAGAGAAACTGGACCTCAAAAACCCCCTCCGGAAAAATCCAAGTTCTACAAAAACAAGTACCCTAACCACAGTAAACAGTCTGATCAACCCAACCGTCCTACATGGCAGCGCGGTCAGAAAGGACAAGGTGACAAAGGGAAAACCCTGAGCACGGGACATATGATCAGACCGAGCACACCGAGCCTAAACGCATCGGATGCTTATTAACAGTCTCGCAAGGCGGAATTATTGACAGTGATTCCCAACCTGTTGGGGATACACCCTCAACGCGAGGTACTGTTACTTTGAACGGTTCTCAAACTTTTTGTTTATTTGACACGGGGCTTTCTTATGATTGCATTGTCGCCAGACACCTGGTTAAACCCGGTCAAGAGACAGGCGAGACCGTCGAATTTTGTGGAGTTTCTAAGAGTGAGGCCCCTACAGCGCTTCCCATCGCATTGGTGGAGATACACTCTGATTTTGTCAGAGGCGTGATCAAAGCGGCTGTTATGGATGACCCCATCTACCCAGTCATACTTGGCGGTAGATACGTGTCTATTAGGAAACCGGAAGAGCCGATTCTGGCAGCAGTAACTACAAGAGGGCAAACCAAGAAGGAACGGGAGCCTGCGCCTAATTTGTTACCCATGGAACTTAAAGAAGCGCAACAAAAGGACCCTACTTTGGCACCCTGCTTTAGGAAACTGCCCATGGCTAAGGAACCCAGACAGCACGGGGACATTTTTTCTAAGGATGGCGTACTTTATCGCAGAACGGGCAAGCCTGACCAAGGTTACAACCAGCTCCTAGTACCGAAACAGTACAGAAGCCAAATCCTAGAAATGGGGCACTCTCTTCCCTTCAGCGGACATATGGGACAGAACGCCACAAACCAACGGATAACCACTCATTATTGGTGGCCAGGAGTAAATACTGATATTATCGGATATGTCAAATCCTGTGCCCAGTGCCAACGTGTGCCACCCAAGCAACGATCACCCGAGTCTCTTTGGGTGAAATGCCAGTAGTGGGAACACCATTCGAACGGGTTGTGATCGACATTTTAGGACCCCTAGAAAGGACTAAAAGAAGGAACAGGTATATCCTGACCTTAGTCGACACATGCACTTTGTGGGCAGAAGCTATTCCGCTAACGTGCGCAGATGCCAAGCATGTCGCAGAAGCCCTCGTGCAGATTTTTACTCGGTTGGGATTCCCTCAGCAAGTGTTGACGTATAACGGATCTCCATACCGAAACCTGCTGATGAATGAGATCGTTAAGATCTTGAGGGACCAGCACATCTACACTAAGCCTTACACTCTGGCCAGAAATGGGCTAGTAGAACGTGTTAACGGAAACCTCAACATGATGTTAAGTAAACTGGCACAAGTGAAACCTGACGATTGGGATCTTTGTATTCCTGCAGCTTTATTTGGCTACAGAGAATCTCCTCATAAGTCCACAGGATTTCCGCCAGCCACGCTTTTATTCGGCAGACCCATTAAGGGCCCGCTCGAAGCTTTACTTTGGTCGCTGACAAACCAGAAGGCTGATGAGACAGTGGTCTCAGCAAGTAAATATGTATCGGATTTAAAGGATAGGTTGAAACTAGGATGGGACCTAGCAACGACTAACTTTAAGCGAGCACGCACAAAGCACGCTAACCGATACAGGAAAGTCGCGAAAGAGAGAGAACTGGAAGCAGGAGAGAAAGTTTTGGTGTTAATCCCCACCGGGAACAACAAACTGAGAATCGGATGGCAAGGGCCGTTTACCGTCCTGAAAAAGATTTCTAAGGCTAACTACCAGATCTCTATTGAAGGAAAGGAGAAGGTTTTCCATTTAAATCTGTTAAAGAATTCTTGGAAAGACCGGTGCCGACCTCCGAACATCTCCTGACGATCGCCAAAATTGACGAAGATGACGTTAGTGGCAGGGAAATTCCACTGCAATCACATGGAATCTTTCAAAAATGTTAAAAGCGGCGACGCTCTTTCAAGCGCGCATGGGAGACATTCCAGAGAAAGGAATCTTTGGGAGTAGACTTAAGTAGGAATTGGAGAGAGATGAGAGGGAAGAAGACAGACACCCTGAAGATACGGATATAGGAAATGTATTTCCATAACGTAGACATGGAGTGCTTCCAAAAATCTTAAAGGGGGACGTTCTGTCGCATAGAGATTATGATCAATAAATTTTCTATATTCTCTTCTTTTTTTCTACCCGTGTCCTTTACTTTATTATCGCTCTTTTATCCTTTTCCTGTATTTTTCGCATTCGTTCGTTTGCGAAAAATATTTTCTTTCCCATTCTCTCTTTACCGTTTTTCTTTCTCATACTGATACTCATTCTATTACGTAGATGTCAGTCAGACGAGAAACGGTGAATATTCATCTATCTCAGACATAGGAGGAGACTTTTGGCTAGCATTTTCACCTGACACTAACGTTTCTCCGGCGTGAGGTGTGATAACCGACATCTGCACGGCGCAGAATGAGACATATAGGCTGGGTTTTTCCATGACACTCACGCTCTACGGTTAAGTTTCTCAACGTAAGGTGTGAAGACTCACGTTTGGCAGTTATGAGCAGCGTCTAAGTAAACGTCAAGTGCTAAGAGCAGGGGAGACGATTTCGATGTCTCGCTATAGCGTGCATCCTTTGTCTGGTTTGATAGATATAATCAGAGTTTTAAAATTGATTTCACTCATTCTTCATTTGCAGTAGACGTGGTCACTTCGTTCTAGATACTTAAACTTATAAGTGAACCTCTTAGTTTCGTTGTGAAACCGTAGTTCTGTATTGAGTGAAAACTGGGGGTAACCCAACTTTGCCAGCGTTAAGTACCGAGTAAATATCTGTGAAGAACAAAAACATTCTTTCCTTAAAGACGTGGTCTATAACCTTTACAAGAACTTTAACGATTTTAAAGAAGTAACGGGCCCATCGAGCCTGATTTGATTCTTCCAGAGAATAAAACCACAAGTACCTTTTAGCTCATGCGGCAAGTAACATATTAACGTCAGTAACACTCCGACACTGTTGACTAGTGGTGTGGTGACCAAATAAAGTCCTAACCTGAAAGAAGACACCGATCTGACATTCCTCATTTCTAGAAACCTAAGCTATTGACACTGTGCTCGTTGTTAATGTTCGTGCCTGGACAATTTTAATGTGACCTAAACAGACATCCGAAAAATAAGAACACCCAAGGAATCGTTTCCTGAAGCAGAGAATTCAACCCGTCTTTTTGGAACTGGGGATTTCTTGGTCAAAACTGCCATTGACGATTCTGTATGTGAATGTCCTAAAAAAATTATGTTTCCAGATGCTGTTAACAAAGCTGTAAGTATGCAAGAGAGCACGTGGCCACGGCTGAGTAAACAGAGTGAATCCATGTCTGAGTGTTTCTTTATTGTTGTAATTTTGCACCCATTTTGCTGTCTTAACTTTCTTTATGCAAGTATTGCTAACCATATTTTCCCTTAGAATAGACCAGAAATATCAAGTCTGTCCATATCTTAAAAGGGGGAAATATTAGACCAAATCATATGTATCCGTGACTCTTTAGGGCTATCATCTTTCTCCTAACGGGACTGTGGGCTAAACATCGAGGGAAGATCATACCAGAGGGTCTATATCTTTTTTGTAGCAATTCATTGACTTGATGCTTATTTATATATATATTTGATGTAAATTTTGGATGTTGTGGTGGTGGAAGTTTATATTGATAATTAAACTGCCCTTAAACTTAATCAGCGTGTTGGTCAGCTCGTTCTAGAATATCTATATAAATCATTTGTTATAGTTTTCCCACGTCTGTACGTCTAACTGTCGTCTTGTATGTGCGTGCACGTGAGTGGATAGAAATATATATACGTAATATATATATATATATATATATATATATATATATATATATATATGTGTGTGTGTGTGTGTGTGTGTGTGTGTGTGTGTGTTTAGACTGTCTGACTCCTCTAAATCTGTCGTAGAAGATAGGTGAAAGAGAAAAGATTTCTCGATTTCAGAGACAGCGTCTTTCAAAGACTACCATCTCACACGTGGAAATTTATTGCTATTACTATCTCTCACTGTGACTATCACTTATTCAAATCTATTCAGAAGGGACCAACCCAAGTCTTAATTCTCCTATCAAAAATCTACGACACTATGCTCACCATGTTTTTAATTACTTTCTAGCGAGCTGGTTACCAAGGGAGGCAATAAAATTGCTCATCTTGTTTCCCAAATTTTATCTCCTCTTGATCGCTCTCTATAGAAAAATACGTTATCAAACTAAACGCCACCTTTCTCTGTTGCAACCTATTACACGATTACGATCTCTGGCGTTCAAAATTAAATGAAACCGCCTCATGTATGCTAATCAGGTCTGCTATAAACCTACATCAAAGGGAAAAAAACGAACAGCAATAAAATGCTTGCTGAATTAGATGAGAGAAAATTCGATGAGAGAAAAAAAAGACAAATCACTGACTATAGGAGGAAATTATGTTAAAACAGACATAGATGCAACTTTTAGGTAAAAGAGTAGTGTAGATGAGGAAATAGATATAGAAATCCATGACCATAACCTGTCACAAGTCCTCAGTCCATCAAAGATTTCTAATGTTGTCCTCCCATCGGACTATGGGTCATCCTGGAGGTCTGGATCACAGGCTTTGTTTCCCATGCTTGTCGTGGTAGCCGATCTTCTGCCATTCTGCAGACATGGCCAAACCATCTTAGTTGGGATTGTTCTACTTGGGTCTGCAGGGGGTGGGATTTTAGGCCTTGACGTATCGTCTGGTTGCTGACCATGTCTCTTCTTGTTACTTCAACCACCTTCCTCAGATACCTCATTTCTGAGGTTTGGATCTGGCTTTTGTGGGTTGTAGTCGTTGCCCATGACTCGCATCCATATTTCAAGACTGGGACATAGATGGAACGGTATACAGCCATCTTCGTTTTCTTACCAACCTCTCTCTTGCTGAGGAATCCTCGATTTATGGCCTTAAAAAGTCTCCCAGCTGCTGCTTTTCGAGGGGCCAACTCTTCTTTGATGCCTCCCTTTCGGTCTATAATAGATCCGAGATATTTAAAGTGGTCGACCTGCTCCAGGACCTGCTCTCCCAGGTTAATCTGATGTCTTCTTTCTTTTAGTGATATCACCATGGATTTTGTTTTAGAGCTGCTTATGACCATCCCTCTCTTCTCCAGCTCTTCCTCTCAGACTTACAGGTTGGATTGGAGATGTGCCTCTGATTTAGCAATCAGGGCAACATCATCAGCAAATGCCAGCTCTGAAATACAGACCTGTCTCATCTTCCAGTACCCCACTGAATACTTTCTTGTTCTCTCCTTACATGACTGGATGACATCGTCCATGAGGAGTATGAAAAGATAAGGTGACAGATATCACCTTGTCTTACACCAGTGGTGGTCCTGAACTCTTCTGACTTATGGTTTGCTGTCCTCACATAATTTCTGCAAGACTTGTAGAAGCTCTGTATAGCATGAATCAGAAGTGCTGGAATATTCTTCCTTGCCAAACATTCCCAAAGTTTGCTCAAGGGGACCCTGTCAAACGTCTTTTCCAGATCTATGAAACAAAGATGGATCTCACTCTTATACTCAAGGGTCTTTTCACTCAGCTGTCTGAGTGTGAAGATTAGATCTTGGGTACTTCGGTTTGCTCGGAATCCGCACTGGACCTGTTTCAATTGTGGCTCAGCTAGGCGTCGGAGTCCCTGCTCTATGATTCTAGGGTAGATTTTACCATGGACACTGAGAAGGGATATGCCTCTCTGGTTTCCACATTGTCGATTGTCGGCCTTTTTGAAAATTGGTGTTATGATGGCAATCTCCCAATCCTTTGGTATGGTCTTGTTGCCTGTAAGACCCTTAAGAGTAATAAGGTCGCCTGATGCTCCCATGTACTTAACCATTTCTGGTGTTATACCATCATGCCCTGCTGCTTTGCCCATCTTGATTTCATCCAGTGCTGTGCCTTCAGTTGTTCCATCTTTATGTCATCTTCACCATCATTGGTTTTCTCTTCTGTGCTAGTGGTTATCATTTCTGATGCTTCACCATGCTCACCATCCAGGAGTTCTGAGAAATGTTCTTTCCATCTTTCCATTACTTCCTTCGGGGCAGTAAGCAATTTGCCTTGCTTGTCCTTTATAAATTTGAGAGGGCATTGTTTTTCCTTTCTCATGTTCTTTAGGGTCTTATAGAACAGTTTCTGGTTTTCTTGCGCATCTTTTTCTAGCTTTTCTCCAAATACTTCCCAGGACTTCTGTTTTGTTGCTAGCACCTTGTTCTTTCCTTCTGTTCTGAGTGTCACATATTCTCTATATTTCTCCATTTGACCTGTTGTGTTTTTAGCTCCTAAGTATTGTTTCCATGCCATTTTCTTCTCTCTTATTTTCTCTTTGATTTCCTCTGTCCACCAAGGTGCCCTCTTTCTCTTGTTCCCAAGTCGGACTTCACCACGTGCTTCTGCAGCAGCTGTCTTTATGATGTCCTTGAATTTAAGCCAGAGGGTTTCCAAGTCATCAGGTTGTTCTTCTGTGTTGCTCACCGCTGCAGCAATAAGCCCCTAATATCTGGTCTTAATTTCTGGCTCTCTCAGCTTGTAGGTCTTAATGCTCATTTCTCCCGTTCGTTTAGATAGTTTCTTGCATGATGTTGGGCAGTTCCTAGGCTGAGCAACTCTTTCAGTTGTTCTTTTGATTGTAAGCAGGTAGTGATAACTTCCAATCTCTGGCCCCCTCCAGACTCTAGCATCCCGGACATATTTGAATGAGCTCCTCCTAACAATGGCATAGTCGATCACTGACTTCTCATTCTTTGTTGGTTCACATATAGTGTATGCATGTATGCGCTTATGGGGGAACTTTGTGTTTGTAATGATCAGATTCTGCTCGCTGCAGAATCTAAGGAGTCGCTTTCCATTGTCATTGAGAGTATCTTCTCCATATCTTCCGATAATTCCACCCCATCTAGTATGGTCATTTCCAACTCTGGCATTGAAACCTTCGAGCATGATAATTTCATCTAGGCAGTCATCCACTGTCCTTTGAAGCAGCTCAGAGAATTCCTCCTTGAACTCTGCTCTCTCATCCTCATTTGGCACATACACTATGACCAGGTTAACTATGGTTTCTCCTTCTTTTAGTTTTACAACGAAAATGTGCTCCGAGACAAAGTTCCATCCCTTGATACTATCTTTTTGGTTTTCTCCACAATGCAACCCACGCCCCCTTTAGCTCTTTCAGATGTGGGTACACCACTGTAGAGCAGCGTGTTGCCATCGAGATCCATGACTCCTTGTCTTTTTTTCTTTGCTTCCGTTATAGCTAGGATTTCTAGTTTTGCTTTCTTCACCTCTTCCACCAGCTCCTCTTCTTTCCCATTTATACTTCTTGTGTTCCAAGTTCCATAAGTCCGTAGTCCGTTCCAATTCGTCGCCTTTAGAATCAGTCCGGTTTTCTCTCTTGTATTTCTCATAATCAAAAGTTTAAAGCAAACAGGTGATTGGCCTGTTGTGCCTTTGCATGGGGGGGAGGGGGGGGGAGCTGCCTCCTTACGGCCTCTATACAATAACTATAGAGATATATCTTCTTTAGAGATTCGTAAGTTTTTGTTGTTGTTGTTTTGGGGGGGGGGGGGGGGGGGGGGGGGGGGGGTAATTTTAAAAGCATTTAGATTTGGTCTCACTGTCTTTATTGTTCTGTTAGTAGTTCTCATTTTCTTTATTATATTTGTGACCGCGCCATCTTGTCAGCCATATTGTCTCCGTGGTTTACCCATTTTGTCAGCCATATTGTCTCTGTGGTTTAGTGCCTTTTCACCACATAATCTTCAAGAAGAAGATTTATTACTAGGCCATAATAAAGCCTACAAATTAGTTGTGTTATATTTGTGTTTTTCGCTATTTCTAGAGCGATAATCGGGTGTGTTATTTGCGTGGCGCGATCAATCCGCGCAGCGCACTTAAGTTGAGTGGTTAGCCTAGAACCTATATAAGAGATAGCGGGCGGCGTACGGGCCTATCCTTTTTCTGCGTTTGTGACCGCAACCCTCTCTCACAGCGGAGAAGACAGCACTATACTAAAACGAGCGTCCTTTTCAGGGCGAACACAGCCATCGGAACCCACTAAAATGACTCGTACCAAGCCAAAAGCGAAAAAGAGGAAAGTATACACAAGCCCTCAAACACTTGTCAGCAGCATCAAACAAGAACCAACGAAGAACAAACAGAGTCAACCAGAGAGCAAGAATACTCCAACTACCAACTTCGTGGCCAGTCCTTCTCAGAAGGCAAACAAAGCAACCGTTGATACTACAACCGATGAGCGACTCGAAGCTTCGAAGGAAAAGGACAAGAGCAGATTGCCGGAAAGCAGTGCGGCCCCAAGTGCTAGCGTGGAAGTAGATGATGATGAAGACCCAGAACGCAAAGAAATATTGAGAGCGTTACAACAGTTGGAGCAGATGTTGAAAAGAATACAGAAAAGGGCAGAAGCAAACGTCTCTGGCCAACATTATGAAGACCCAGAATATAAAGACATGTTGAGAGCGCATCAACAGATAAAACAGATGCAGGAAAGACGAGAGAAAAGAAGACAGGAGCCTGAATCCATGGGGCCAATACCGTTGACACCACCACACGATGCCGAGATGACAGCCGACCCACCTGCAAGCACCATGAAAGAACTGACAGAGACAGCTCCTCAGCAAAGACAGATACAAGAGGAAGATATCGAAGAGACCAATATAGATACACTTCGAAGAATTGACGACGGAGACGAATTCCTTAGACTCGCTCTTCAAGAAGCGATAGAAGTAGACCCAGGAGTGCTGAACATCGAAAACACCGAGAAGCAAGCTACTATTCCTGGTCCTAAGGAAACAACAGCAGACAACTCAAGGGCCCAGAAGCAAGATAAAACACCTTATAACAAAGAACGGGAGAAAGATTCGAGCCAAGACTGTGGAGGGGAACAAAGATCAAACACCAAAGGGACCAATAACGCAGAGGCGATGCGGGAGAGAATCGTAAAGATCACCCAGACGTCGGGAAGCGAGGCCTCACTCAGGGCCCTACCCGACAACAAAGTGATCAACATCCTCGAGGTGATAACTGGAAGAAGAGGTATCGCTAAAGTAGGGAGGCACGAAAAGGGAGTCGTGCTTTCACTCAACAAAACAGACAAAACCACCTCGCTGATGATCGAACTGGAATCTAGTCCAAAAGAAGTCCAGTTGCCCCACCAAATAAAAGTGGTGGTGTAGAAATACATAACAACAAAGAAGTTGGTCATCAGAGGGGTGGATACCAGTTGTTCCGAAGCCGAGGTCCACAGACGCCTTCAGGATGAAAACGCTAATCTAAAAATCAAGCAGGTCGAGAGACTAAAAACTTGGGCCAAGAAAGATACCAATCTGATGATAGTTACGGTAGAAGGATCGACAAGACCCGAGAGACTGACGCTCGAAACCACAACCAAAAAGACAGAAGCCTATATCCCTCCGGTGATGCAGTGCTCCAACTGCCAGCAGTTCTCGCACACAAAAAAGACGTGCAGGAGGGATGCAGTCTGTCGATATTGTGCGGGTGGCCACCTATACCGCGATTGTCCCAAGGAGAAGGAGGACAACAACTACAAAACAATAAACTCAAACCGCACATGTGCAAACTGCCTCGGAAACCATGGGGCTAGATACCGAGGCTGCCCGATGTTCCAGGAAACCAAGAGCATCCTGAAGGAAGCGGTTTCCAAAAACATTCCCTTCAAGGAGGCAAAACACAGAGTGGCTGCGGATGTTGCAGAAAAACAACGCACGATAGACAGACGACAGTTACACAAGCTGACTGCTGAAGTCAGAGAAATGAAAATGAAGCTGCGAATCGAAAAAAACAGCAAGCAGGCCGCCGAAGACGACAAGGACAGAGGTGAAGACGTAATAGATATGCAGAGCGTCAGACAAATGGTACAGAGCGCCCAGGCAATGCTACAGGAAACAAAATCCATCAAACGCGAGATAGAAGTCGACATCGCCAAACTCACAAAGCTAAAAGAAGAGAACGAAGAAATCCTCCAAAGAATTGAAACAGAGAGAAGGATCGTTGAGGATATCCTTACAAAAACTAGAGAACAAAACAAAGAAACGAAAGACAAAATGAGAATCGAAATCGTACAACAAATGCTACGCAATCAAGAAAGAGCATGTGCAGCCATGAATGAGGCCCTACCAAACACACTATAAAGACAGTCATGGGACAACGCACAACGAATGAAACACACAAAATCAAACAAGCCAGATAGTGAGGCAGGACACAAAAAACACCATGAGCGCGATACGGCACCACAAACGGACAAAGAGGAACCCAGACAGCCAGCTAGTGGTCCTTTTCAGGACCAATCACCTCCAGGACTACGAACGAGATACCAGTGAAGACGATAACACCCTATATACCCCAATTATAACCAAACTTTCAGGTTGAACAGGGTATTACAGCAGCATAGTAGACGAAAACAACAACAACAACAACAACGGGCCTATCCAGCTCACACGATACGTTCGTTCGTTCATCAAAACCAGAGCAGACAACAACCGCACTATAACCAGCGTTCTTTTCAGGACGTACACAGCGATCGCAATAGTCAAAATGGGCCGAAATAAACCACGCGCTAAAAAGAGGAAGGTTTATACCAGCCCACCAGCGCAGAACAGCCAGGGAAATAACACAAACAACAAAGACAGACAGCCAGAAAGCAAAACTGCCCCAAGTACTCGTGCCGGGACCGAAATTTCTCCAACTCTTGACACGATGACGGAGCTAGCTGCGACGTGTATCGACACGGCTGAAAGCCGGAGTGGCCAGACTCCTTGCGAGGAAGAGGAGAAAACAGATGCAAGCAGTTCTGACCGTGATGATGAAGACCCAGAATATGACTACATGATGAGCGCGCTAGAGCAGATAGAACAGATGTCAGAAGAAGAAGACCAGATGAAAGCGTTAGAACCGATAAAACAGATGCTGGAAAGAAGAGAAAAAAGAAGACAGGAGCCTAAAACCCAGGGGCCACCACCACAAGTACCCGAATCGTCAGCAGAAACCCTGTCAGCCACAGAGAGGCTGCACCAGACACCAATGACACCACCACACGATGCCGATTTGACAGCTGTGGCTGCCCCAGGGAAGCTGCTCCAAACTCAAAAGACGATAAAAACACCAAGACGTCATAGTAGAGGCTCCAGTGTGTAGTAATCAGACAACTACAGAAAGTGATCAGGAGTCAACAAAACAGAACGTGAGACCGTCCTACACACCACACAATCTAACGCAGGCGGAAAGCAGAGCGCGTCACCTGCACAAACCAAGCAATACCGGTTGTCACAAGGCACTACAGGAGAGGATGGTTAAGATCACACAGATGTCTGGAGGTGAGGCCTCACTCAGGGCCCTACCAGATGACAAAGTGATAAACATCCTCGAAGTGATAACGGGAAGGAGAGGTATCGCCAAAGTAGGGAGGCACGAAACCGGAGTCCTGCTTTCGCTCAACAACACAGAAAAAACTACCTCGCTGATGATCGAACTGGAATCCGGTCCAAAAGAAGTCCAGTTGCCCCACCAAATAAAAGTGGTGGTGGAAAAGTACAAGACAACAAAGAAGTTCGTCATCAGAGGGGTGGATACCAGATGTTCCGAAGCCGAGGTCCACAGACGCCTTCAAACTGAAAACGCAGACGTCAAAATCACACGGGTAGAACAGCTAAAAACATGGGACAAGAAAGACACCAACCTGATGATAGTGACGGTTGAAGGATCGACAAGACCCGAGAGACTGACGCTCGAAACCACAACAAAAAAGACAGAGGCATATATCCCTCCGGTGATGCAGTGCTCTAACTGCCAGAAATATTCACACACCAAGAAAACGTGCAGGAGAAATGCAGTTTGCCGGTATTGTGCGGGTAACCACCCATATCGCGACTGTACCAAAGCGAAGGAGGATAGCAATTACAAGGCCATAAATCCAAACCGAACCTGTGCAAACTGCCTCGGAAACCACGGGGCTAGGTACCGAGGCTGCCCGATGTTCCAGGAAACAAAGAGCATCTTGAAGGAGGCCGTGTCCAAAAACATACCTTTCAAAGAGGCAAAAAACAGAGTGGCTGCGGATGGTGCAGAAAAACCAAGCATGATCGACAGAAGACAGTTACACAAACTAACCGCTGAAGTCAAAGATATGAAAATGAAACTACAGGTCGTAAACAGAAACAAGCAGGCTCCCGAAGACGAAAGACAACGGTAATGATGTAATAGAACTACAAAACGTCAGAGAAATGATGAAAGACATGCAAAGCCATCAGCAGCAGATAGAAGCAGATGTAAAGAGGCTGACAGAACTGACGGAAGAAAACTCAAAAATTCTCAAGAAAATTGAAGCAGAGCGAAGAGCCATCGAGGAAATGACAGCAAACGCAATAGCGACCAGAACAAACGAGCAATCAGACGAAGAAGTCATCGAAGAAACACTTGAAAAACTTCTACCAGCAATAATAGAAAAAGCACTATTACAGATACAGGAAAGCAGGAAGACAAGAGAAACAGAAACGAGGAAAGCAAAAACTAACAAAACGACACAAGACAGATAGGAAGGCAGGAAATGAACGCACCACAACCGACAAGCAACGAAGAGGAAACCAGTCAACAAGCTCGTGGTCCTTTTCAGGACCAGTCCTTTTCAGGACTAACAGACAACTAGCACCGAAGAACCTAACACACAATATACCCCAATTATAACCAACTTTCAGGTTGAACAGGGTATTACAGCAACATAATAGACGAAAACAACAACAACAACAACGTACGGGCCTATCTTGCCAAAGCCGCCCATAGAGAACAGACGAAGTTAGACGCCAGAGTCAATCTGTAGATGCCTTAAGCACGTGAGTTTAATTTCAAAGCAAATCAGCATTAGTTTTCTATAATTCTGAAATTATATTGAGCGTGGCTATTTTAATGTTTAGTGAAATACATAGATAGATATAGTTCAAAGGAGATTTCTTCCAGGACATTATGATTTCGTCTTGAAATGATAGATGAGTGAAATTAATGTCTAGATAGGTTTTATTAGGCACGCTAAGTCCAAATCACATATGTGAGAGTTTAAGAACGATTATTTCATTCATCAGAAAGGCAAATATAGTATGAAAGTATTTTGTACATGAAACTGGACAGAAATGTTATCAGAAACTGGAATTTAAATAGTATTAACTTGTTAGCAAAATAGCAGATGGCAGCCACGTGGTGATGACTGTATGAAGAGCGGCGCCAGCGAGTCTGAATAACACGCTTCGCGTGGTAAACCTATAATGTTACGCCATTTGACACGTGGGCCAAAGCAGATTAATTTAATTTCCCCCCAGTAATGGAAGAAATAGTTTTCGTGTTAAATCTCCTATAGGTAATGAATTCAGTTCCAGTTTTGTTAAAGTCAAGAATAATTATATTTTATTCTTTAATGTAAGAGCATTTAAGTGTATTTCACGATAGCCTACTTATCATAATCCTACTGTTTATCTTTAGTGGTTACTTTGAGGTGAGAACAGTCATTTAGATTTCTGGTGAGATTAGAGCCACGCCAGGGTGCGTAAGGCACGTTGAGACAGGTGTTTCTCTGTTTGCTCCTGGTGGAGCATAGAAACACCAATGCGGCTGAATCCAACAGAAGCCTGCATGAAGCATTTATATGCTATGGCAGTGGTTTGTTTCTGTAACAATGGTTTTATATGATGAGTTCTCAATCTCATCAGTCAGCATATACGACATGCTTCAGAGTGCAAGGATGGATATTGAGATGGATCGGTTGCGAGGTGGTGGTTTATTCTCATTATTGAGAGTATTTGTTGTACATGTAGTTGAAGAATATTATTTTATGTCCAGTTGTTTATTATTTAATTATTGTTATGTGAAGGATGGTTTGTGAGAGCACGTGGGCTCACTTGGAGAGATATATTTCTCTTCTCTGCTCCTAAGGGAAGAGGGGGGCCACCAGTGTGGTTTGCCTCCGCACGAAGCATTTATATGCTCTTGCAGTGGTGGTTTCGGTCAACCTATGTTACACGGTGAGATTGCCAGCCTCATGCACAACACCATACTAGTATCGCTACATGGCATGCATGAGTGTGTGTGTGTGTGTGTGATAGTTGAGTGTGTGCTCTTGCAGTAGTTGTTTCGGTAGCAACCTATGTTACACGGTGAGATTGCCAACCTCATGCACAACACCATACTAGTCTCATTGCACGATATGCGTGAGTGTGTGGGATAGTTGAGTGTATCAGGTGGGCACACGTTTTCGGTATGGTAAGTGTTATTATCTATGCTATTGATTTTCATTTAGACATTGTTTTATATATTGTTTCTTTCAGAAAGTCTATGAACACTGACTGGGTGTTTGGTTGTGTTCGGTAGTATTAAATGTTGATCTGTATAAGGCTTTGTGTTGCTTGAATTGCTAAGTCTGCTGCTGAGAGGGTTGCAAGCAACCAATAATTGCAACCCCTGTCAAACGATCCTTAATAAATTTTCTTAGTGCATGGGTCTTGGGTGCGAGGTAGCCACATCGACATAAGTTCACCGCCACCACACCTACCGCCCTGTCACATATTGTTTGTTGTTCTCACTTTCTTTATTCTACTGTTTTTAGTCTCACTTTCTTTATTCTAACGTAGATTATTCGGTTCTATGCCCCAGTTAAACTCGTATTGTCTATTTTCATTCCCATTTCGGCCATGATCAACCGGTACATCTCGGGATCTGGGTGACACAGCGTTCGAGCAGCAGCTACTCTTGCTTCTCGTGGTAAAGTAACAGGGTTCCGGGATCAAAATCTGGTAGTGTTTACGCTCCATTCTACGCAGCTCAAAATGGGTACATAACCCTGTTCGAGAGATAGGGAAAGCAAAGTCAGCTGGGCAGGGAACTGGTCACCCCCCCCCCTCTCCCCATTATTGCATAAAGCTGGACCTAGTACAATTAGTCCTCGACTTACGACGGGATTCCTTTCCAACGACTCCGTAGTAAATCGAAGTGGGTGTACGTCGAAGTGGTCGTAAGTCGAAGTAGGTGTAAGTCGGAAATCACTATATACTATATAAACTGTAAGGATATTTAACAAGTAGCATGTCTGAATGCTAAAATATAAATGTATGTTTTCCTTTATATTTAAACAAACTGTACTCTTTGTTTATAGCGAAGTAATACAATGTACAAACTATACCATAAATTACTGTACTGTACAATCCTACATTTTAATAAATAACGAAACATAAGGTTGCAGTACTTCTGGGGTGACCATCGGGAAGTACGAGTGGTTGTTAGTCGCATACGTCGTAAGTTGATGGCAATATGTAGGTGCACAGTGAAGTCTCTAACACTTCACTGCCCAACAAGAGTTTCTGCTATGGGACTACCGTAAACAGGTTGACGGAGTGCGAAAAATGAAAAATATTTAAGAAATGGAAATTTCGGACTAATTATCTGGCGACAGTTCTAAAAAAAAATAAAACGCCATATCTGCAGGATTACTGTTACATTTACGTGCCTAGCAAAATCCTGTGAATTCGCTTAAATTCACGTTATTTGTGAACTGTACAAGATTGGATGGTCGGTATGTCCACCACAAAAATATTTATTGAATGTGTGATTCCTATAAACACACATTGGGATTCTCGCCGGTGTTACGGAGTTCGTGCACTGTGCAGAAATCCTCCTTGTGTGATCTAAGGGAGTCGATCGGAGCACTGATGGAGTAGTCCGTGTACAATGTAGATAGTCATAAAAGCCAAAACCATAACCACACAAGATTGGAACATAATCTCTTCTTTGAAGTGAAGTTAAAAACCGTGAAACATCAATTAGTTTGAACTTTTCATCACTCTGTTGATGGAATTACAGAAAACAGATCACTCGGCAGAGATAAAGGTTATCTTGTTTGGACTGAATGTTTGTGCCTGGGGGTGTCTCTGTCTTGAGCGCATTTCACCCGGGCCGGCTTTAATATTAGGCGAACAAGGCAGTCGCCTAGGGCTGCCAAATTGTGAGGGGGGAGCGTGGAGGTGGCCGCAAAATCTACTGAGGTTAAAAAAAAAAAAAAATTGGTATAATGAAACAAAACATAAAATCTTAATTCCGAGAAAACAAATAAATCTAATCTTATTTTCTGTTGTCTTTTCTACATTATTGTTGTAAACAAAGCGTGTATACATATATTTTGTATAAGCAAATTTTCATTTACTTGAGTGTCTGTATTATTACTAATTTTTTGGGGTTTCCTTGAGGTGTTGGCCTTCTTGTGGCCAGGTATACGTCTTTCAACCTAAATTGAAGTCCGCAGGTTATATCAATACGCAGTTGCCATTAAAAAATAAATTATCTTTGGCAACTCAAGTGTAACGTTGATAATTACTAAGACTTGAAAATAACAATTAGCTTAAAAAAAAAAAAAAAAATTGCCTCGTTTTGGCGAGGCGCGTCCCGTTCAACTTAGCCGGTTATATTAGGGCGCATGTCCAAATATAAAAGACCTTCAGGTGTGGAGAATTATTCAGTGCCTACGAATGAAGGTCAACAAAATGATAACACTCTGAACATTTTCTTTTAACAGAATAAGGAGACAACAACAACAGATTGTGAGACAGAAGAAGTAATACAGCAATTAGATTAGGCTTTCTTAACCTGTTGTTACCGACCCATTGGGGGGGGGGGGGGGGGGGGGGGGGTGGAAAGCGTGTCCATTAACTGATTCTAGCATGCCCGTTGTCATAACCTAAAATTTAAAATGTAAAGCTTTTATTATGCTTTTGTGTATATTTTTGTTTTCTAAGAAGTGGTCCATTGCATTCATCAGACAATTAAAGTGGTCTGTAACCTTCATCAGACAATTAAAGTTACCCGTAGCCTTCATCAGGCAATTAAAGTGATCAGTAACCTTCATCAGACAATTAAAATGATCAGTAACCTTCATCAGACAATTAAAGTGATCAGTAACCTTCATCAGGCAATTAAAGTGGTCCGTAGCCTTCATCAGACAATTACAGGGGTCTGTAACCTTCATCAGACAATGAAAGTTACCCGTAACCTTCATCAGGCAATTAAAGTGACCAGTAACCTTCATCAGGCAATTAAAGTGGTCCGTAGCCTTCATTAGATAATTAAAGGGGTCCGTAACCTTCATCAGACAATGAAAGTTACCCGTAGCCTTCATCAGACAATGAAAGTTACCCGTAGCCTTCATCAGACAATTACAGGGGTCTGTAACCTTCATCAGACAATGAAAGTTACCCGTAGCCTTCATCAGACAATGAAAGTTACCCGTAGCCTTCATCAGACAATGAAAGTTACCCGTAGCCTTCATCAGGCAATTAAAGTGACCAGTAACCCTCATCAGGCAAT
Source organism: Oreohelix idahoensis (assembly GCA_024509875.1). Classification (NCBI taxonomy): domain Eukaryota; kingdom Metazoa; phylum Mollusca; class Gastropoda; order Stylommatophora; family Oreohelicidae; genus Oreohelix; species Oreohelix idahoensis. Next base: position 228,108 of record JAMPIV010018852.1, on the reverse strand, counting down.
TAAAGTGACCAGTAACTTTCATTAGACAATTAAAGTGACCAGTAACCTACATCAGACTATTAAAGTGATCAGTAACCTTCATCAGACAATTAAAGTGACCCGTAACCCTCATTAGACAATTAAAGTGACCAGCAACCTACATCAGACTATTAAAGTGATCAGTAACCTTCATCAGACAATTAAAGTGACCCGTAACCTTCATCAGACAATTAAAGGGGTCAGTAGCCTTCAATGGTCTATTAAAGGGTTCCGTGTCAGAAACAAGGTTAGGAAACCCTGGACTAGATCTTTAAAATTGTATTAACATCAAAATTATTCAATAATTTCTAGTTATAAATTACTAAGAGTGTTTCTTTATTTCGTCTTCGCGCCCAAGCAAAGTCTGTAAAAACGTTCATGTAACCATCATTACAACCAATAATATCACACTAAGTGAACAGAACAGCCTAATACGATAGACGATATAGAGTCGTAGTTGATCGCAAGCAGTTCTTGATTGACTTTAGTTTAGAGAATGACCTTTTTCCTTCGGCCTCTGATCCAAATATCGACTGACAAAACTTTATCATTTTTCTTGTCGCGCCCAATGGAGCATGGAGTCACCACTGCGGCTGGCCCCTTTATAGGAAGACTGCAGGAAGCAGTCACGTGCTCTTGTAGTGGTTGTCATAAAATTAACAAGTGATACAACGTAAAAATATCTCCAAAGGATAAAATGTAGGGATAAAAACATAACGCGTAAGCTGCTGATAGTACATGATCGCCCTGACCGCGGGTCATCACCCTCCATAAAAATTGACTTGTTAGACGGGAAATCAAAACGGTTACCATTTGGAGGGATGAGAACGGCGGATCAAAAGGAAAAAAAAAATATGACTGGAAAAAATTGCGTGAGACTAGCAAGGCTAAGGAGACGCAATTGGGGGGGGGGGAACGGAAGAAAAAAATTCACGTCCCCAAAATTGACACGAGGTACGGAAACGGACGCTTTTGCGATACCAAGCCTTTGATTTGAATTCAGCGGCTAAACGCAGATGCTTGAAATATTACAAAATTTAAAAAGTAACTTTTCTTAATATTAATGTTAGGAATATAAAAATTAGCTGGCCGGATGGCCCATTCTGAGCAGTGAAATAATATGTTTTTAATTTTACAGACGGATAGATAATAATGAAAATAATGACAAAAGACAGTGTTGTTCACAACAGCGAAAGACTGCATTGAATCAAAAGTGTCGCTATTTGCACAAAAAATCGCGACCTTGAGACGCAGGTGTTCAAATCTACTTAGCATGGAAGAGAAGGGATATTGGTGGAAGCTGTGTCTAAAAATAACTTTTATCGACAAAATTTTGGAGGGGAGAGAAAGGTTGGTTCAAAAATCAAGTACGTTTTTGTGAAAACGCAAGTAGAGACGGACAGACTAACAGATAAAAATCCATACTTGACTGAAGCATGACTGAAATGACTTTAGTGTAGGAAATTTGAATTTAAAAAAAACCAAGGCATTGATTGGCCACAGACAATCATATTATCCGCGCTCAGACGAGCTTTTTTGCCATTCCTCAATAGTTGTCCAGTGATAGACACAGTAAATTTCAAGTGTGGTGATTTCCAAATGAAATAAATTGAAATAAGTTCAGGGACGCCATACTATAGCCAGCAGCTCAGCTGAGTTTTGCTAGCATTTCTGTGTTCTTTATTCATAATCTGGTAAGATTGAAATTATTTCTTTGTATATTTTGAATATTGTTTAATGTCCGAGTGATTTGATACTGCCATATCGAAATCTAGCCTTACAAACAAGTAAGGATTCGCTCTGGACCCCCCGCCCTAGTTCAGGGTCTAGGGACAAACAATATATAAACTACAGCAAGGTTTAGGAAGGGGTGATCAAGTGTTGAGAACAGTGAATCATATCACCTATCCTATTCTATGGCAGTGAGATAATGCACCTATTTCAGAATCTGTAGACTGGGGAAACTTACCCTATGCGAAACCAACTAGGTAAGATGTGCTGTCTGGTCAGAGAGAACTGACCCTGTTTATGTGGTGTTATTGTAATTTGTTATGTGTAGAAGTGGCTTATTAGGTAAGGTTCTGAGCAAAAACCAATACTTTATTTCAGAGCTGTGAGTTCGATCTTGACACTAAGGTGGTGTCAAATGCTGATTAATAATTGAAGTGAGGACCCGTGCAGGGTACATTTCGACAGAACATCTTTGTATTGCTCAAGCACGGAGAGGTGGGGCCATCAGATTCCAGCACCAGAACAAATCTGGCAAAGTTAAGTAGGCTAGCTGGCCTGCTGAACTTACACCAACTTCATAAAACTAGCACCCAAGAGAATTTACTACTGAAGCATCCCATTTCCTTCCATCATTAATGGACAATGCTGTGTAGGCATAAACAGGGAGGGATGAAGCCACCCCAACAGCACATCCATTCATAGTTTTCCCAGGAAAATTAACATTACGAACAGTAATACTATAATTAATCTTGAAGATTGCATATGTAAACATCTTTCATTTAACATGCCATTTATTCATGCCATTCATTCATAAATTTCAAAATCTTTGCATAAGTTCTGGCCAAAATAAAACCTTGGTTCAGAACAAATAAATTTAAAAAAAGATTTTCTATTCTAAATTTAACCAGCTGAATTTAGTTCATTGTGTTATAAATTTTATTGATAGTATTAGACTTAATTAATATCTGTGGGTGTGTGTATATGTCCATACAACACATTGCATTCAGTACCCTAGATTTTAACGTAGCCACATTCATTAGTAAAAAAAGATATGTGTGAGGTCATAAAGTGGTAGCACGAAAGGGCCTTCTGTATATTCACAGTTACAATTATCTCAGGAGCCTTCACAGCTGACCTCACGCATCACACTAGGTGATAACACCACCATACAATACCATCAAAATCCACTACATATATTGGGGTCTTGTCCAGGGATAATTAGCATAAACAGTAATATAAGGATCTCCTGGTGGGAGAAATAAAATTAGGGGAACAAAATTGTAAAATTCCCTTAAAATTAAAAGTGTCCCTTTAAATTAAAAGGGCAATTAGAAGTTGGTGAATCTTCACAGCCAGTAATAATTAATTAGTTAACTGGTTAGTTAGAATTAGTTAGACTATAGTCATAAGAAGTACTTAGTGTATTTACTGGTTAGAGATTTATCTTGTATATTATTATATTGTCTAAAAAGTATGGCGGAGCTAGCAAAATTTAGATCAGCTGCTGTGCTGACCGCAAAGGAGATGGGAATGGATGGTCAGATTTTAATTCAATACGTAACGGCTGAATGTGATAAATATATTGAACGGGAAGAAAGGAGATTAGAAAAAGAGGCTGAAAGAAAATTAGAGTCTGAAAGGTTGGCTGAAGAGAAGAGGTTAGAGGCGGATAGAGAAATTAAGAGGCTGCAGATTGAGGCAGAAGAAAAACGACAGCAAAGGGAGGCAGAAGAAAAAAGATTGACTGCCGAAAGGGAGGCAGAAGATAGAAGGTTGCAAAGGGAGCACGAATTACGACTAAGGGAGCTGGAATTACAAGGCCAGGCTCCTGAAAATGGTGCCAGCCCTTTTGCCTCAGATGCTACGCCCAGTCTGGGAGCCTCAAACTCAGCTATGGGGTTTCATTTAGACCATTTTGTTGAAAAAGACGATGACATAGAGGGGTACCTAGGACGTTTTGAGTTATTAGCTACTACATATGGGTTAGAGAGAGAGAGGTGGAGTTTAAAGCTATCACAGGGACTGAGAGGTACTTCTTATGAAGTATTTGCTAAAATGAACAGGGAAGACCAAGACAATTATGACATGTTAAAGCAGGCTTTGTTATTAAGGTACGAGAAGAATGGTGAATTTTATCGTAAGAAATTTAGAAATGCCAAACTGTTGTCTGGGGAGACATACCACCAATTCTCTGCTAGACTGGAAACCTATTTGGAGAAATGGACGGCTCTGGGGAAGACCCAAGATCTTAAAGAAATGATCATGATTGAGCAATTGAGAGAGTCCATGGCTCCAGACATGAGAAAATTTCTCATTGAACAAGGTGCAGAGAAGTTGGGGGAAATTTTAAATGTTGCTGAGAGGTATCAGGCAGCTCAGGCAGAGGTAAGTGGTGCTAAAAAGAAGCACATAGACAATTTTAAAGCTCCACAGCAATTTAATAAATTTGATAATAGAGAGCAGGGAAATAAAGGTAGGACAAACTTTGAGCGGCCAAGAAATGACTATCGCGACAGAAACTCACAGTTCAATGACCAAAAGTTCAATGAAATAAAACCGTTGAACCAAGGAAAAAGATGGTGTAAATGGTGCAAGAAGGATAACCATAACACCGAATTTTGTAGAAGGAAACCTTCAAACATTGCTGCAATGAAGTCGGGGATCAAAGATTAAAGGTTAATCCTAATGGACAACAGGAACCTTATCACCCCCCAGTTTGTGAGGATGTTATTTGTAATGGGGTCACCATAAGGTGCCTTTATGATACAGGTTTGGATTATGATTCAGTTGTGAAGTCTAGCCTAGTGGACCCAAGTCAGTATACCACAGAAACAGTGGAAATACAAGGGGCGACTAAGGACATACCACTCATGACACTTCCCATCGCAAGGATAACGGTGAAAACTCGCTATGTGGAAGGAGAAATCAGAGCAGCAGTGATAGATGAACCAATCTACCCTCTGATATTGGGGTGTAGATACGTCTTCTTGGGGAATCCCGAGAAACCTGTGATCATGGCGACAGTGCAGACCAGGTCACAGAAGAAGGAGGAAGAAGGTGAACCTATAAATGCTCATCCAGAGGAGATGAGGAAGGCGCAGGCTGAGGATAGGACACTCAAGCCATGTTTTAAAAAATTGCCCAAATGCCACACACCTCCGAGCAAGGGGGAATATTTCATGAAGAACAAACTCTTATACAGGAAGGCCGGAACTGGAACAAATGGTCACAACCAGCTGGTTCTTCCCACTTCATATAGAGATAAAGTGATGGAACTCGGGCATGCGATTCCCTTCAGTGGTCACATGGGGATCAGCGCCACAGGACAGCGTATAGCTTGTCATTACTTCTGGCCAGGGATAACGGAGGATATAAAAAGATATGTCAAATCCTGCCCAGAATGTCAAAGGGTAGCTCCAAAGCACTGGACTGCTCCTGCAACTCTAGGGGAAATGCCCATAGTGGGAACACCTTTTGAGAGGGTTGCAGTGGATATTGTAGGACCTCTCACTCGGACCAAGAGGAGGAACAGTTACATCCTTACTCTGGTGGACACTTGTTCTATGTGGGGAGAGGCGGTAGCCCTGCCATCAATTGATTCAAAACATGTAGCAGAGGCACTACTTACAATATTTACCCGATTAGGATTCCCGCATCAAATCTTGACGGATAATGGATCTCAGTTCAAGGGGAAACTAACGGAAGAAGTTTTTAAGCTATTTCAAGCCAGACACTTTCATTGTAGTCCGTACCATCCACAAGGGAACGGCCAGGTAGAGAGGTTCAACGGGACTCTCATTTCTATCCTGAGAAAGCTGGCACACGAAAAACCGGATCTGTGGGATCAATTCCTGCCCGCCGCATTGTTTGCGTATCGGGAGGTACCACATAGTTCAACCGGGATGGCTCCCGCAACTCTGCTATTTGGGAGGCCAATAAAAGGTCCATTAGAAGCTTTATTAAGGACCTGGACAGATGAGAAGGCGGAAGAGACTGTTACCTCATCTTATCAATATGTGAACGAACTGACCACTCGTTTGAAAGCTGGATGGAAACTGGCAAATGATAATTTGAAACAAGCCAGGAAGAAACATGCAGCATATTTTAATAGGAAGGCAAAGGACAGAGAACTAGCTGTGGGAGAGAAGGTGCTGCTTCTACTACCCGGTAGCCAGAATAAATTACAAATTGGATGGCAAGGTCCATATACGGTTCTAGAGAAGGTGTCTAGAACAAACTATAAAATTGACAAAAAGGGGAAGGAGAAAGTTTATCATGTAAACTTGTTAAAGAAGTATCTGGACAGACCACTCCAGGAAAGCACCCCCTTATTGACCTTGGCTATTGCAACCCAGATGCAAAAGGAACCACTCACCTCACATGAATACCCATTACATCCTTGTGAAACAGCAGCACAGATAAAAGTCAGTAAGCACCTGACTAAAAACCAGAGGGAGAGAGTTCAACAGGTTCTGGAGGAACATACAGATGTATTAACAGATAAACCAGGCCATACAAATTTGCTACAGTATGACATGAAACTGGTAGACTCAAACCCAATCTGTATGAGAGCCTATTCTATTCCGTTCGCGAAGGAGAAGGCATTGAAGGAAGAAATAGATTATTTGTTGAAGGAGGGGATTATTTCGCACAGTGAATCATCTTTTAGTTCTAGTGTCGTTTTGTTGAGAAAACCGTCTGGGGAACACAGACTGTGCATAGATTACAGGAAACTGAATGCTGTCACAGAAGGACAAGTGGATCCATTACCAGACACAAAACAGTTATTTGCCAGACTGAACAAGGCAAAATACTTTTCAAAGGTGGATCTTAGTAAAGGCTATTACCAGATCCCAGTGAAGCCTGAAGTGAGACCTTATTTGGCTTTTAGCACTTCGGATGGACATTATGAATTCAATATGCTACCATTCGGACTGAAAAATGCTCCGAGTGTATTTTCAAGGATGATGCGCAAATTGTTGGATCCCCTGAATAACCCATGTATCACGAATTTCATGGATGATATTCTCGTCGCCACAGAGACATTTGAAGAACACATTGAAGCTCTAGAAATGTTATTTAATAGACTTCGGGAGGCGAACTTAACTGCTAGGCCAACAAAATGTTGTATTGGATGCAAAGAGTTGGAATTCTTGGGACACACTGTATATCAGGGTAATATGACCCCTGATCCTAAGAACTTGGAAAAACTGCAGAGAGCACCTAGACCACAAACAAAAAAGGACGTGCGATCATTCGTGTCGTTATGCGGATTTTATCAGAAATACATCAAAAATTTTAACGCTATTTGTGCTCCTCTGACTGATCTGACTCGCAAGGGACTTCCAGATAAAATTATTTGGACTGCACAATGTGAACTAGCGTTCCAAGAGTTAAAGGAAAAACTCACTAGCAAGCCTATTCTCAAACTGCCTGATTTGACACAGGACTTTGTCTTAAGAACCGATGCAAGTAATGTAGGACTCGGAGGGGCTTTGTTGCAAAGATCATCTTCACCTGATGGGGAACTGAAACCAGTCGCTTATGCAAGCCGCAAATTGAATAAGGCGGAACAAGGATACTCCACAAGCGAAAAAGAATGTTTAGCGTTAATCTGGGCAATAAAGAAGTTTCAAATCTATCTGTATGGTAGGACTTTTGTGGTGGAGACGGATCATCAGCCTCTCGTATTCTTATCTCAGGCTAAGCATGAAAACGCAAGATTGCTGAGGTGGTCTTTATTGCTTCAACCTTATCAGTTTAGTATCCAATATATCCCAGGCAAATTGAATGTCGGTGCAGATTTCCTCAGTCGGCACCCCTGTGATCAAAATTAGAGTAATGGCAGACGTGAGGAGAGATTTTATCTATGTGTATCACTGGTTTTAGAACTTGCCGTAGGCATGTTTTCAAGTGGGGAGATGTGTCATAAAATTAACAAGTGATACAACGTAAAAATATCTCCAAAGGATAAAATGTAAGGATAAAAACATAATGCGTAAGCTGCTGATAGTACATGATCGCCCTGACCGCGGGTCATCACCCTCCATAAAAATTGACTTGTTAGACGGGAAATCAAAACGGTTACCATTTGGAGGGATGAGAACGGCGGATCAAAAGGAAAAAAAAATATGACTGGAAAAAATTGCGTGAGACTAGCAAGGCTAAGGAGACGCAATTGGGGGGGGGGGGGGGGGGGGGGGGGAAACGGAGGAAAAAATTCACGTCCCCAAAATTGACACGAGGTACGGAAACGGACGCTTTTGCGATACCAAGCCTTTGATTTGAATTCAGCGGCTAAACGCAGATGCTTGAAATATTACAAAATTTAAAAAGTAACTTTTCTTAATATTAATGTTAGGAATATAAAAATTAGCTGGCCGGATGGCCCATTCTGAGCAGTGAAATAATATGTTTTTAATTTTACAGACGGATAGATAATAATGAAAATAATGACAAAAGACAGTGTTGTTCACAACAGCGAAAGACTGCATTGAATCAAAAGTGTCGCTATTTGCACAAAAATCGCGACCTTGAGACGCAGGTGTTCAAATCTACTTAGCATGGAAGAGAAGGGATATTGGTGGAAGCTGTGTCTAAAAATAACTTTTAACGACAAAATTTTGGAGGGGAGAGAAAGGTTGGTTCAAAAATCAAGTACGTTTTTGTGAAAACGCAAGTAGAGACGGACAGACTAACAGATAAAAATCCATACTTGACTGAAGCATGACTGAAATGACTTTAGTGTAGGAAATTTGAATTTAAAAAAAACCAAGGCATTGATTGGCCACAGACAATCATATTATCCGCGCTCAGACGAGCTTTTTTGCCATTCCTCAATAGTTGTCCAGTGATAGACACAGTAAATTTCAAGTGTGGTGATTTCCAAATGAAATAAATTGAAATAAGTTCAGGGACGCCATACTATAGCCAGCAGCTCAGCTGAGTTTTGCTAGCATTTCTGTGTTCTTTATTCATAATCTGGTAAGATTGAAATTATTTCTTTGTATATTTGAATATTGTTTAATGTTCGAGTGATTTGATACTGCCATATCGAAATCTAGCCTTACAAACAAGTAAGGATTCGCTCTGGACCCCCCGCCCTAGTTCAGGGTCTAGGGACAAACAATATATAAACTACAGCAAGGTTTAGGAAGGGGTGATCAAGTGTTGAGAACAGTGAATCATATCACCTATCCTATTCTATGGCAGTGAGATAATGCACCTATTTCAGAATCTGTAGACTGGGGAAACTTACCCTATGCGAAACCAACTAGGTAAGATGTGCTGTCTGGTCAGAGAGAACTAACCCTGTTTATGTGGTGTTATTGTAATTTGTTATGTGTAGAAGTGGCTTATTAGGTAAGGTTCTGAGCAAAAACCAATACTTTATTTCAGAGCTGTGAGTTCGATCTTGACACTAAGGTGGTGTCAAATGCTGATTAATAATTGAAGTGAGGACCCGTGCAGGGTACATTTCGACAGAACATCTGTGTATTGCTCAAGCACGGAGAGGTGGGGCCATCAGATTCCAGCACCAGAACAAATCTGGCAAAGTTAAGTAGGCTAGCTGGCCTGCTGAACTTACACCAACTTCATAAAACTAGCACCCAAGAGAATTTACTACTGAAGCATCCCATTTCCTTCCATCATTAATGGACAATGCTGTGTAGGCATAAACAGGGAGGGATGAAGCCACCCCAACAGCACATCCATTCATAGTTTTCCCAGGAAAATTAACATTACGAACAGTAATACTATAATTAATCTTGAAGATTGCATATGTAAACATCTTTCATTTAACATGCCATTTATTCATGCCATTCATTCATAAATTTCAAAATCTTTGCATAAGTTCTGGCCAAAATAAAACCTTGGTTCAGAACAAATAAATTTAAAAAAAGATTTTCTATTCTAAATTTAACCAGCTGAATTTAGTTCATTGTGTTATAAATTTTATTGATAGTATTAGACTTAATTAATATCTGTGGGTGTGTGTATATGTCCATACAACACATTGCATTCAGTACCCTAGATTTTAACGTAGCCACATTCATTAGTAAAAAAAGATATGTGTGAGGTCATAAAGTGGTAGCACGAAAGGGCCTGCTGTATATTCACAGTTACAATTATCTCAGGAGCCTTCACAGCGGACCTCACGCATCACACTAGGTGATAACACCACCATACAATACCATCAAAATCCACTACATATATTGGGGGCTTGTCCGGGATAATTAGCATAAACAGTAATATAAGGATCTCCTGGTGGGAGAAATAAAATTAGGGGAACAAAATTGTAAAATTCCCTTAAAATTAAAAGTGTCCCTTTAAATTAAAAGGGCAATTAGAAGTTGGTGAATCTTCACAGCCAGTAATAATTAATTAGTTAACTGGTTAGTTAGAATTAGTTAGACTATAGTCATAAGAAGTACTTAGTGTATTTACTGGTTAGAGATTTAGCTTGTATATTATTATATTGTTTAAAAAGTATGGCGGAGCTGGCAAAATTTAGATCAGCTGCTGTGCTCACCGCGAAGGAGATGGGAATGGATGGTCAAATTTTAATTCAATACGTAACGGCTGAATGTGATAAATATATTGAACGGGAAGAAAGGAGATTAGAAAAAGAGGCTGAAAGAAAATTAGAGTCTGAAAGGTTGGCTGAAGAGAAGAGGTTAGAGGCGGATAGAGAAATTAAGAGGCTGCAGATTGAGGCAGAAGACAAACGACAGCAAAGGGAGGCAGAAGAAAAAAGATTGACTGCCGAAAGGGAGGCAGAAGATAGAAGGTTGCAAAGGGAGCACGAATTACGACTAAGGGAGCTGGAATTACAAGGCCAGGCTCCTGAAAATGGTGCCAGCCCTTTTGCCTCAGATGCTACGCCTAGTCTAGGAGCCTCAAACTCAGCTATGGGGTTTCATTTAGACCATTTTGTTGAAAAAGACGATGACATAGAGGGGTACCTAGGACGTTTTGAGTTATTAGCTACTACATATGGGTTAGAGAGAGAGAGGTGGAGTTTAAAGCTATCACAGGGACTGAGAGGTACTTCTTATGAAGTCTTTGCTAAAATGAACAGGGAAGACCAAGACAATTATGACATGTTAAAGCAGGCTTTGTTATTAAGGTACGAGAAGAATGGTGAATTTTATCGTAAGAAATTTAGAAATGCCAAACTGTTGTCTGGGGAGACATACCACCAATTCTCTGCTAGACTAGAAACCTATTTGGAGAAATGGACGGCTCTGGGGAAGACCCAAGATCTTAAAGAAATGATCATGATTGAGCAATTGAGAGAGTCCATGGCTCCAGACATGAGAAAATTTCTCATGGAACAAGGTGCAGAGAAGTTGGGAGAGGTTTTAAATGTCGCTGAGAGGTATCAGGCAGCCCAGGCAGAGGTAAGTGGTGCTAAAGAAGCACATAGACAATTTTAAAGCTCCACAGCAATTTAATAAATTTGATAATAGAGAGCAGGGAAATAAAGGTAGGACAAACTTTGAGCGGCCAAGAAATGACTATCGCGACAGAAACTCACAGTTCAATGACCAAAAGTTCAATGAAAGAAAACCGTTGAACCAAGGAAAAAGATGGTGTAAATGGTGCAAGAAGGATAACCATAACACCGAATTTTGTAGAAGGAAACCTTCAAACATTGCTGCAATGAAGTCGGGGACGCAAAGATTAAAGGTTAATCCTAATGGACAACAGGAACCTTATCACCCCCCAGTTTGTGAGGATGTTATTTGTAATGGGGTCACCATAAGGTGCCTTTATGAAACAGGTTTGGATTATGATTCAGTTGTGAAGTCTAGCCTAGTGGACCCAAGTCAGTATACCACAGAAACAGTGGAAATACAAGGGGCGACTAAGGACATACCACTCATGACACTTCCCATCGCAAGGATAACGGTGAAAACTCGCTATGTGGAAGGAGAAATCAGAGCAGCAGTGATAGATGAACCAATCTACCCTCTGATATTGGGGTGTAGATACGTCTTCTTGGGGAATCCCGAGAAACCTGTGATCATGGCGACAGTGCAGACCAGGTCACAGAAGAAGGAGGAAGAAGGTGAACCTATAAATGCTCATCCAGAGGAGATGAGGAAGGCGCAGGCTGAGGATAGGACACTCAAGCCATGTTTTAAAAAATTGCCCAAATGCCACACACCTCCGAGCAAGGGGGAATATTTCATGAAGAACAAACTATTATACAGGAAGGCCGGAACTGGAACAAATGGTCACAACCAGCTGGTTCTTCCCACTTCATATAGAGATAAAGTGATGGAACTCGGGCATGCGATTCCCTTCAGTGGTCACATGGGGATCAGCGCCACAGGACAGCGTATAGCTTGTCATTACTTCTGGCCAGGGATAACGGAGGATATAAAAAGATATGTCAAATCCTGCCCAGAATGTCAAAGGGTAGCTCCAAAGCACTGGACTGCTCCTGCAACTCTAGGGGAAATGCCCATAGTGGGAACACCTTTTGAGAGGGTTGCAGTGGATATTGTAGGACCTCTCACTCGGACCAAGAGGAGGAACAGTTACATCCTTACTCTGGTGGACACTTGTTCTATGTGGGGAGAGGCGGTAGCCCTGCCATCAATTGATTCAAAACATGTAGCAGAGGCACTACTTACAATATTTACCCGATTAGGATTCCCGCATCAAATCTTGACGGATAATGGATCTCAGTTCAAGGGGAAACTAACGGAAGAAGTTTTTAAACTATTTCAAGCCAGACACTTTCATTGTAGTCCGTACCATCCACAAGGGAACGGCCAGGTAGAGAGGTTCAACGGGACTCTCATTTCTATCCTGAGAAAGCTGGCACACGAAAAACCGGATCTGTGGGATCAATTCCTGCCCGCCGCATTGTTTGCGTATCGGGAGGTACCACATAGTTCAACCGGGATGGCTCCCGCAACTCTGCTATTTGGGAGGCCAATAAAAGGTCCATTAGAAGCTTTATTAAGGACCTGGACAGATGAGAAGGCGGAAGAGACTGTTACCTCATCTTATCAATACGTGAACGAACTGACCACTCGTTTGAAAGCTGGATGGAAACTGGCAAATGATAATCTGAAACAAGCCAGGAAGAAACATGCAGCATATTTTAATAGGAAGGCAAAGGACAGGGAACTGGCAGTCGGAGAGAAGGTGCTGCTTCTACTACCCGGAAGCCAGAATAAATTACAAATTGGTTGGCAAGGTCCATATACGGTTCTAGAGAAGGTGTCTAGAACAAACTATAAAATTGACAAAAAGGGGAAGGAGAAAGTTTATCATGTAAACTTGTTAAAGAAGTATCTGGACAGACCACTCCAGGAAAGCACCCCCTTATTGACCTTGGCTATTGCAACCCAGATGCAAAAGGAACCACTCACCTCACATGAATACCCATTACATCCTTGTGAAACAGCAGCACAGGTAAAAGTCAGTAAGCACCTGACTAAAAACCAGAGGGAGAGAGTTCAACAGGTTCTGGAGGAACATACAGATGTATTAACAGATAAACCAGGCCATACAAATTTGCTACAGTATGACATGAAACTGGTAGACTCAAACCCAATCTGTATGAGAGCCTATTCTATTCCGTTCGCGAAGGAGAAGGCATTGAAGGAAGAAATAGATTATTTGTTGAAGGAGGGGATTATTTCGCACAGTGAATCATCTTTTAGTTCTAGTGTCGTTTTGTTGAGAAAACCGTCTGGGGAACACAGACTGTGCATAGATTACAGGAAACTGAATGCTGTCACAGAAGGACAAGTGGATCCATTACCAGACACAAAACAGTTATTTGCCAGACTGAACAAGGCAAAATACTTTTCAAAGGTGGATCTTAGTAAAGGCTATTACCAGATCCCAGTGAAGCCTGAAGTGAGACCTTATTTGGCTTTTAGCACTTCGGATGGACATTATGAATTCAATATGCTACCATTCGGACTGAAAAATGCTCCGAGTGTATTTTCAAGGATGATGCGCAAATTGTTGGATCCCCTGAATAACCCATGTATCACGAATTTCATGGATGATATTCTCGTCGCCACAGAGACATTTGAAGAACACATTGAAGCTCTAGAAATGTTATTTAATAGACTTCGGGAGGCGAACTTAACTGCTAGGCCAACAAAATGTTGTATTGGATGCAAAGAGTTGGAATTCTTGGGACACACTGTATATCAGGGTAACATGACCCCTGATCCTAAGAACTTGGAAAAACTGCAGAGAGCACCTAGACCACAAACAAAAAAGGACGTGCGATCATTCGTGTCGTTATGCGGATTTTATCAGAAATACATCAAAAATTTTAACGCTATTTATGCTCCTCTGACTGATCTGACTCGCAAGGGACTTCCAGATAAAATTATTTGGACTGCACAATGTGAACTAGCGTTCCAAGAGTTAAAGGAAAAACTCACTAGCAAGCCTATTCTCAAACTGCCTGATTTGACACAGGACTTTGTCTTAAGAACCGATGCAAGTAATGTAGGACTCGGAGGGGCTTTGTTGCAAAGATCATCTTCACCTGATGGGGAACTGAAACCAGTCGCTTATGCAAGCCGCAAATTGAATAAGGCGGAACAAGGATACTCCACAAGCGAAAAAGAATGTTTAGCGTTAATCTGGGCAATAAAGAAGTTTCAAATCTATCTGTATGGTAGGACTTTTGTGGTGGAGACGGATCATCAGCCTCTCGTATTCTTATCTCAGGCTAAGCATGAAAACGCAAGATTGCTGAGGTGGTCTTTATTGCTTCAACCTTATCAGTTTAGTATCCAATATATCCCAGGCAAATTGAATGTCGGTGCAGATTTCCTCAGTCGGCACCCCTGTGATCAAAATTAGAGTAATGGCAGACGGGAGGAGAGATTTTATCTATGTGTATCACTGGTTTTAGAACTTGCCGTAGGCATGTTTTCAAGTGGGGAGATGTGTCATAAAATTAACAAGTGATACAACGTAAAAATATCTCCAAAGGATAAAATGTAAGGATAAAAACATAATGCGTAAGCTGCTGATAGTACATGATCGCCCTGACCGCGGGTCATCACCCTCCATAAAAATTGACTTGTTAGACGGGAAATCAAAACGGTTACCATTTGGAGGGATGAGAACGGCGGATCAAAAGGAAAAAAAAAATATGACTGGAAAAAATTGCGTGAGACTAGCAAGGCTAAGGAGACGCAATTGGGGGGGGGGGGGGAAACGGAAGAAAAAAATTCACGTCCCCAAAATTGACACGAGGTACGGAAACGGACGCTTTTGCGATACCAAGCCTTTGATTTGAATTCAGCGGCTAAACGCAGATGCTTGAAATATTACAAAATTTAAAAAGTAACTTTTCTTAATATTAATGTTAGGAATATAAAAATTAGCTGGCCGGATGGCCCATTCTGAGCAGTGAAATAATATGTTTTTAATTTTACAGACGGATAGATAATAATGAAAATAATGACAAAAGACAGTGTTGTTCACAACAGCGAAAGACTGCATTGAATCAAAAGTGTCGCTATTTGCACAAAAATCGCGACCTTGAGACGCAGGTGTTCAAATCTACTTAGCATGGAAGAGAAGGGATATTGGTGGAAGCTGTGTCTAAAAATAACTTTTAACGACAAAATTTTGGAGGGGAGAGAAAGGTTGGTTCAAAAATCAAGTACGTTTTTGTGAAAACGCAAGTAGAGACGGACAGACTAACAGATAAAAATCCATACTTGACTGAAGCATGACTGAAATGACTTTAGTGTAGGAAATTTGAATTTAAAAAAAAACCAAGGCATTGATTGGCCACAGACAATCATATTATCCGCGCTCAGACGAGCTTTTTTGCCATTCCTCAATAGTTGTCCAGTGATAGACACAGTAAATTTCAAGTGTGGTGATTTCCAAATGAAATAAATTGAAATAAGTTCAGGGACGCCATACTATAGCCAGCAGCTCAGCTGAGTTTTGCTAGCATTTCTGTGTTCTTTATTCATAATCTGGTAAGATTGAAATTATTTCTTTGTATATTTTGAATATTGTTTAATGTCCGAGTGATTTGATACTGCCATATCGAAATCTAGCCTTACAAACAAGTAAGGATTCGCTCTGGACCCCCCGCCCTAGTTCAGGGTCTAGGGACAAACAATATATAAACTACAGCAAGGTTTAGGAAGGGGTGATCAAGTGTTGAGAACAGTGAATCATATCACCTATCCTATTCTATGGCAGTGAGATAATGCACCTATTTCAGAATCTGTAGACTGGGGAAACTTACCCTATGCGAAACCAACTAGGTAAGATGTGCTGTCTGGTCAGAGAGAACTGACCCTGTTTATGTGGTGTTATTGTAATTTGTTATGTGTAGAAGTGGCTTATTAGGTAAGGTTCTGAGCAAAAACCAATACTTTATTTCAGAGCTGTGAGTTCGATCTTGACACTAAGGTGGTGTCAAATGCTGATTAATAATTGAAGTGAGGACCCGTGCAGGGTACATTTCGACAGAACATCTTTGTATTGCTCAAGCACGGAGAGGTGGGGCCATCAGATTCCAGCACCAGAACAAATCTGGCAAAGTTAAGTAGGCTAGCTGGCCTGCTGAACTTACACCAACTTCATAAAACTAGCACCCAAGAGAATTTACTACTGAAGCATCCCATTTCCTTCCATCATTAATGGACAATGCTGTGTAGGCATAAACAGGGAGGGATGAAGCCACCCCAACAGCACATCCATTCATAGTTTTCCCAGGAAAATTAACATTACGAACAGTAATACTATAATTAATCTTGAAGATTGCATATGTAAACATCTTTCATTTAACATGCCATTTATTCATGCCATTCATTCATAAATTTCAAAATCTTTGCATAAGTTCTGGCCAAAATAAAACCTTGGTTCAGAACAAATAAATTTAAAAAAAGATTTTCTATTCTAAATTTAACCAGCTGAATTTAGTTCATTGTGTTATAAATTTTATTGATAGTATTAGACTTAATTAATATCTGTGGGTGTGTGTATATGTCCATACAACACATTGCATTCAGTACCCTAGATTTTACCGTAGCCACATTCATTAGTAAAAAAAGATATGTGTGAGGTCATAAAGTGGTAGCACGAAAGGGCCTTCTGTATATTCACAGTTACAATTATCTCAGGAGCCTTCACAGCTGACCTCACGCATCACACTAGGTGATAACACCGCCATACAATACCATCAAAACCCACTACAGTGGTGATGCATGTAGCAATTTGTTTTACATGATAAAGTTGCCACCCCATGCACAACTTCTTATTAGTAACCTTGTACGACATGTATGATGTAACAGTAGTGATATTCTTTCTTCGTCTCATAAGAGGCCCCGGGCGGACCACACGGGGGCTCAATGATAAATACTCAAAGCAATATACATATTT
Organism: Oreohelix idahoensis; assembly: GCA_024509875.1. Taxonomy (NCBI): domain Eukaryota; kingdom Metazoa; phylum Mollusca; class Gastropoda; order Stylommatophora; family Oreohelicidae; genus Oreohelix; species Oreohelix idahoensis. The sequence continues at coordinate 210,951 of JAMPIV010018852.1, read as the reverse complement.
AGAGAAACCTTTATTTGGGATTTTTGCGGTTAAAAGTAGACTATAAAATCTATTTTGTTCCGACTCCATTTATGAAAGAGATGATCCTCACTCGTATTTTTGGGTGACGTCACATTTCTTCAAACCCGTCCTCCTATCGTCACATTACGTCATATAATTTTGATCCCCATCCCCCTTGACTGCGTGATGTCATATGTGAACGACTCCTTTTAATACATGTCGGAATGAAAATGCATAAAGCTAATAAGCATCTAAATCCGGGTCTCAGCTAGTATGTATGTTGAAGCTCTGAACATGACTGATAGCATTTGCATCGTGGATTAATGCTAAGCGCTGAAGTAACGACTAGTATCTAGGAGATAGCATGAAGAAGCCTTAATAAGGGCTTGTCCAGTAGAGGGCTGCTAGCTACGCCGGCCGAAAAAATTGCGTAAGTAAGTAGATATATCATCATCGTCATGTCATTATTATTTTATTTTACGCTCCTTGCGGAGTATGGGAGCCATCACCGCACCTAGTCACCTAGCAGAATACATGCAGTCACATGCTATTGCAGCGGTGCTGTCTGTGGACATTTGTTTGACATGAGATTGCTAGCCCAAATACTCAACCTCATATGTGCCGCCTTGTACATGAGGGAATAGTAGACATATTCTTCATTGTGTCTTCACAGACCCACGGAAACTTCACAGTGCATATATATCTATATATATCTGTTCGCCCAGGGCGTCTAATATATGAGAGCCGGCCCTGCATTTCAAGCACGTTTTCTCTCTTCCTGTCATTTGTGTTGTGTTCATTTTACGATCTACGTGTGCCTGTGTGTAAAATTTTAAGCTACATTTATTGGTATGTGAAAATGTGCCGGATTTGATTTGATTTGATTTTGATTCCCTGGGCGCGAGTTATCCACTCTTTTGCCCTTTAGGGGACGAGTTATTCACTCGTTCATACCCTTGAGCCAGTTTTTGGAGGTGAGGTGTGGGCTAAATGTGCCGGAATTAGTGTAAAAAAAAAGTTTTAAAAAAAAGGATTATTTTCTTTGTGAATGAGAGCATGACAATTGTTTTACTGAAGTGAACGGTAAATGGGTGTATTTTCTGGGCACGGCAAACGTCATTTTTTTGTCAAGGAAGTTAAAGCTGGTAGATGTTTTAAAACTTTAATGTAAAATTAATATTGACTTTCCCACCTGACTCTGACTTGAGAAAACGAAAATTAAAACAATAAAAAAAATCAAGCTGTTTGTACAACAAAAAGTGTTTGCCATGCCCCGGATAAAAACACAGCAACAATATTTTCCTTTTACTACGCCTCGGATAATAGCTAAGAGTGAAAACAGCATTTTGAAGATGTGAGATGATTAACTAATCCTTTTTTCGAAGATGTAGACAAACTCTTTGATAACTTCTAATGTCTTAGAAAATACCTGTAACTAATTCCCTTTAACTTTTTACTAAAAGAATTACGAGAAGAGTTACGCGAAGAGTTAACAGGGTGTAAATTGAGTTTTTTGCAGCGGAAAAAAGGCTTGGACACATGCTGCCAGGGGCGGAATGAGCGTTGAGCATATCGTATACTGCCCAAGGCCCACAGCAATAGAGGGGCTCACGTTCCCCTAACCTTTCCAGGTGGAATCGATTATCAGGGCCAATGATCCTTTTTAGAGCTCCTCTATATTTAAGAGTTGCGCGAACTATGTCCGAATCGAAAACGAGGCTGAACGACCTGGACGCCATTTTTGGCTGGACTTAGCCAAAAAGGGCTAGTAGCGAGAATAAGCATCGAGTAAGATGCCTAATTGTTCAGCTTTTGGCTGTAGCAATAGCTGTAGCAGAGGATACAGATTGTTCTCGTTTCCAGCAGACAAGAAACTTAGATCGATCGGGGAATGCAAAGTGAGTAGAAAACATTGGAAAGCTTCTATTAATGCAAGGCTGTGTGAACAACACTTCGAGACGACTGAGTTTGAATTGAAGCGACTGGATGGGAAGAAGAAACTTGGAATGAAATACCTACCAAATTTTTACACCGTGCACCTGGTCAGCACAGAAGATTACCTAAGATAAGGGATGTTGTTGTAGGACACACTGCAGCGCTAGGCCTAAACCATGATCACACTTACAACAAGAAGAAATGTTCAGCAACTGACAGTTCTATTGAAGACAATGTAGGAACAGATAGTGTTAATGACAACAACACGGACTCCTCAGCATCAGAAAATAGCATGCAAACAGAAGTTATTAAAGATAACTGTGCCGACTGTGTTGCTAAGGAAATATTGATTAAGACACTTAGAAAAAAAATATCAGTAAACTTGCAGCACGTTTAGCTACAAAGAGGAGGCAGAACAATAGAATCAAGAAAACATTGTCATGCCAGACAGATAAAATATTAAACAGGCTATCTGAGGATCAGGTCCTTAATTGTAAGTCTTCAAGAGGAGTAAAATGGGGCAGTAAGACTAAAGAAAGCAATGCAAATTCGATTTGCATGTGGAGCAACAGGTTATAATATGTTATTGAAACAGCATTACCCACTGCCTGCTATACGTACTCAGCAGCAACGAATACAGCACATTCAATTTTCTGGGGGAATACTCAAGCAGATGTTTGATTACATGAAATTAAAGGTTGTAAACATGTTACGAGTAGAACAGCTGTGCTGCTTGACATTAGATGAAATGTCAATTAAATATGTTATCTAATATGATGCAAAAATAGAAGACATTTGATATGAGTAAATATCATATCATGTGTTGTATACGATCACTTCCTGATTGTATTGTTTATACACGGTAGTCCGTGGTTACAGGAAGTGACGTCTTGTCGGCTGCTCAAAATTAATAGCAGACGGCAACTTTAAAGTGGGACAAGTTGAGCGTTCTTTAAATCACTTGGGCTTGTGTCTCCGGCCTGTGTAGATGGCATATGTCCGTATGGACGATATCTTCAGCTTGTGTTATTAATCCACCTGCATGCTATCTTACCATCAATTGTATTACAGCTTCTACTGCAAGTGTATTATCAGTTTAGGCAAATGCAGAGTGTGAAGTTTTCTAAATGCGTGAGTACCAGACTTTATTAAAATGCATGATGTCTCCGAGGACGAGACTGTAGTCTAGACACGACTAGAAGAGAATCCTTATATTGTGCACTTTGAAGAGATGCTGAACTTTAATGTGATGTAATAAATATTTGTACACTGTCAATGGTTATTGACGTGTTTGTGCCTGAGTGCCTGTGTACGGGCCAGGGAGTTGGGATATGTCTGACCAAAATTGAACCCACAGTAATATTACGTGCAAAGCCATTAGCATAACCCTGGAAGGCGACTCAAGGCCTAAATAGAGACCGAGTGTCAAAGCATGGAGTCTATTGCACTCTGGATCCAATCCATAGCAAGTCAAGCTATTTAAGGAATTGTACCCGTATCAACATTCTTGGTCATGTCAATGTACCTGAACATAAGGGCATTGCGACAAATGAACTAGTATTCATGCTAAGTAGACTATCCAGCAGATGGAAGCAAATTGTTGCTTTTTATTACTCAGGAAGGTCAACTAAAGGCCATGTTTACAAACCCATTATTCTGGAAATAATACATAAAGCTGCTGCAATTGGTCTGCATGTGGTAACTGTCACAAGTGACATGGGAAGTGCAAACAGAGCTATGTGGGCCAGCTTTGGTGTTTGTGCTTCCAGAAACAAAATTGTGAACAAAATTGCACATCCAGAGCAACCAAACAAGTGTCTATATTTCCTAGCTGACACACCTCATTTGATCAAAAATGTTAAGTCTGCATTTATCTCTGGCCATGATTTCAGATTATCTGAGGAGATGTGTGTATAGTTAAATGTTCCTTCTAACATTGCAAATATACTGCCTGTTAGGGAACTGGCTAACTTACAAAAGAAGAGCACCCTGAAACTAGCTCCACACCTTTCTGATGACATACTCTGCCCTGGACATTTTGAAAGATGAAGGTGTCAGAGGCACTTCACTTTTTCAGTATATCTGTCAATGCAGGGATCCCACTACATGGTAGAAAAGGAGGGCAGACCTGTGAATAATCTGAAAACTGCTCGGTTCATTGAGGTGATATCTAAATGGTTTGATTTAATGTCAAGTCTCTGTCGTGTCATGGCTCTGACTAAGCAGCTTCCAGATAGGTATGCAAATGCTGTTGAAATGTTACGACTTGTGATTCGAATGTTTACAACGCTTTCAGTTGGAAAGCAAAGAGTATGGAAACCATTTCAGACAAGCATCCTTTTGTCCACCACATCTGTGCTTGATCTTGCAGAGGACATGTTGAGTGGAAATTTCAATTTCTTGCTGACATCACGTGTGAGTCAAGACTGCCTGGACAATTTTTTCAGCTCAATAAGATTAAATAATGCAGTGCCGACTCTGCCAACTCCTCTTGAATTCAAACAGAGATTGAGCATTATCTGCTTGTCACAATTCCTCATGACTACACGTGGACGTAGTTACGACGAAGATGATAATGACTTTTTTCTTGATTGTATTGATATGAATACAACAACAGTTACACACACCTAGCAGCATGTTGATTTGTCAGATGTAGAAATAGAAATAGAAAGCACAGCTGAGGTCCATGCAATTAATTATTTAAGTGGCTACTGTGTGGACAGTGTATTAAAGCAACATACTGTCTGTCATATCTGCATTGCAGCTGTCACTGCCCCTCAGTGTGCAACAGTTACTGACATTTCACGACTAACAGAACATAAAGAGTATATTCCAGGCTTACTTGTTTATGCCAGTGACACAGTAGTAAATCTGATGTTAAGAATTGAACAACTGATCCGTCAGCATGAGCATAGCTTTGCAACCATGAAAAACATTGCAACTTTACTTTTGGATATGGCATTACATGAAACAGCTGAATGCATATTGAGCAACTGCCATGATATTAAACAAAAGCTGTTAGCAAAGTATATCAGTGTTAGAATTCACATTTACTGCAGAAATAAAAACAAGGGTCTTAAACAGCGTGCTCGAGCATCAATGAGCAGTAAAAGTCATTGCAGGAAATCTCTGGCCCAAAATATGTAATTTGATTTTGTTAAAACTATCTGTACATTGCATCTAATTTTATTTCAAATTATTAGTTAACCTAAACGAAAATGCAAATTGGGTCTGAAACTCGCGATTGGATCCATTTTCCTGCAATACGGGTACAGCCGAAAATGGCGGCCAAATTTTAGTTCGCAGTATGTTGCTTTAATACACTGTTCACACAGTAGCCACTTAAATAATGAATTGCATGGACCTCAGCTTTCTATTTCTATTTCTACATCTGACAAATCAACATGCTGCTCGGTATGAGTAACTATTGTTGTATTCATATCAGTACAATCAAGCAAAAAGTCATTATCATCTTCGTCGTAACTACTTCCACGTGTATATAAATTATATAAAATATATTTATAATATATAAATTCATAATTATATATTATAGTTATAATATATTTATAAATATAAATATATATAAATATAAATATAGAAGAGGTGTTAAGAATAGACAGACCTAGGGAACTGCCTAATATAGTCGAACAATATTTAACACGAACAAATGTTAATATATAGTGGCTGGGAATGTGAAGGTCTGATGCTGTTCTTACAATGCATATGACTTTTAACAGATGAAAGTCAATTAAATATCTGTTAAAGTCAGTTATATAACTGGAACCTTACTTACTTAGTCGTTCCCCTTCTACCGTGAGGTGTAGAGGTTTGGAAGAGAGAGCGCCAGATTATCCTATCGGCTGTCTTCCTCCTGGCCTGGTTCCATTCTAGTCCTCGATCCGTCAAAGATTGTCTAATGTTGTCCTCCCAGCGGACTTTGGGTCGTCCTCGGGGTCTGGATCCTTGGCTCTTTGTTTCCCATGCTTGTCGTGGTATCCGATCTTCTCCCATTCTGCAGACATGGCCAAACCATCTTAATTGGGACTGTTCTACTTGGGTCTGCAGGGGGTAGGATTTAAGGCCTTGACGTATCGTCTGGTTGCGTACCATGTCTCTTCTTGTTACTTCAACCACCTTCCTCAGATACCTCATTTCTGAGGTTTGGATCTGGCTTTTATGGGTTGTAGTCATTGCCCATGACTCGCATCCATATGTCAAGACTGGGACATAGGTGGAGCGGTATACAGCCATCTTCGTTTTCTTACCAACCTCTCTCTTGCTGAGGAATCCTCGATTTATGGCCTGAAAAAGTCTCCCAGCTGCTGCTTTTCGAGTGGCCAACTCTTCTTTGATGCCTCCCTTTCGGTCTATAATAGCTCCGAGGTATTTAAAGTGGTCGACCTGCTCCAGGACCTGTTCTCCCAGCTTAATCTGATGTTTTCTTTCTTCTCGTGATATCACCATGGATTTTGTTTTAGAGCTGCTTATGACCATCCCTCTCTTCTCCAGCTCTTCCTTCCAGACTTGCAGGTTGGATTGGAGATGTGCCTCTGATTTAGCAATCAGGGCAACATCATCAGCAAATGCCAGCTCCGAAATATAGACCTGTCTCATCTTCCAGTACCCCACTGAATACTTTCTTGTTCTCTCCTTACATGCCTTGATGACATCGTCCATAAGGAGTATGAAGAGGTAAGGTGATAGGATATCACCTTGTCTTACACCAGTGGTGGTCCTGAACTCTTCTGACTTATGGTTTGCTGTCCTCACATAATTTCTGCAAGACTTGTAGAAGCTCTGTATAGCATGAATCAGAGGTGCTGGAATATTCTTCCTTGCCAAACAGTCCCAAAGTTTGCTCCAGGGGACCCTGTCAAACGCCTTTTCCAGATCTATGAAACAAAGATGGATCTCACTCTTATACTCAAGGGCCTTTTCACTCAGCTGTCTGAGTGTGAAGATTAGGTCTTGAGTACTTCGGTTTGCTCGGAATCCGCACTGGACCTCATCCAATTGTGGCTCAGCTAGGCGTCGGAGTCTCTGCTCTAGGATTCTAGAGTAGATTTTACCAGGGACACTGAGAAGGGATATGCCTCTATGGTTTCCACACTGTCGATTGTCACCCTTTTTGAAAATTGGTGTTATGATGGCAATCTCCCAATCCTTTGGTATGGTCTTGTTGCACCACGCTGCCTGTAGGACCCTTAAGAGTAATAGGTCGCCTGATGCTCCCATGTACTTAACCATTTCTGGTGTTATACCATCATGCCCTGCTGCTTTGCCCATCTTGATTTTCTCCAGTGCTGCCTTCAGTTCTTCCATCTTTATGTCATCTTCACCATCATTGGTTTTCTCTTCTGTGCTAGTGTTTATCATTTCTGATGCTTCACCATGCTCACCATCCAGGAGTTCTGTGAAGTCTTCTTTCCATTACTTCCTTCGGGGCAGTAAGCAATTTGCCTTGCTTGTCCTTTATAAATTTGAGAGGGCATTGTTTTTCCTTCCTCATGTTCTTTAGGGTCTTATAGAACAATTTCTGGTTTTCTTGTGCATCTTTTTCTAGCTTTTCTCCAAATTCTTCCCAGGACTTCTGTTTTGCTGCTAGCACTTTGTTCTTTGCTTCTGTTCTGAGTGTCACATATTCTCTATATTTTTCCATTTGTCCTGTTGTGTTTTTAGCTCCTAAGTATTGTTTCCATGCCATTTTCTTCTCTCTTATTTTCTCTTTGACTTCCTCTGTCCACCAAGGTGTCCTCTTTCTCTTGTTCCCAAGTCGGACTTCACCGCATGCTTCTGCAGCAGCTGTCTTTATGATATCCTTGAATTTAATCCAGAGGGTTTCCAAGTCATCAGGTCGTTCTTTTGTGTTGCTCACCGCTGCAGCAATAAGCCCCTGATATCTGGTCTTAATTTCTGGCTCTCTCAGCTTGTAGGTCCTAATGCTCATTTCTCCTGCTCGTTTACTTGGTTTCTTGCGTGATGTTGGGCAGTTCCTAGGCTGAGCAACTCTTTCAGTTGTTCTTTTGATTGTTAGCAGGTAGTGATCACTTCCAATCTCTGGCCCCCTCCAGACTCTAGCATCTCGGACATATTTGAATGAGCTTCTCCGAACAATGGCATAGTCGATCACTGACTTCTCATTCTTTGTTGGTTCACATCTAGTGTATGCATGTATGCGCTTATGGGGGAACTTTGTGTTTGTAATGATCAGATTCTGCTCACTGCAGAATCTAAGGAGTCGCTTTCCATTGTCATTGAGAGTATCTTCTCCATATCTTCCGATAACTCCACCCCATCTAGCATGGTCATTTCCAACTCTGGCATTAAAATCTACGAGCATGATAACTTCATCTAGGCAGTCATCCACTGTCCTTTGAAGCAGCTCGAAGAATTCCTCCTTGACCTCTGCTCTCTCATCCTCATTTGGCCCATACACTATGACCAGGTTGACTATGGTTTCTCCTTCTTTTAGTTTAACAACCATAATGCGCTCCGAGACAAAGTTCCATCCCTTGATACTATCTTTTGATTTTGGGCCACAATGCAACCCACGCCCCCTTTAGCTCTTTCAGACATGGGTACACCACTGTAGAGCAGCGTGTTGCCATCGAGATCCATGACTCCTTGTCCTTTTTTCTTTGTTTCCGTTATAGCCAGGATTTCTAGTTTTGCTTTCCTCATCTCTTCCACCAGCTCCTCTTCCTTCCCATTTATACTTCTTGTGTTCCAAGTTCCATAAGTCGTAGTCCGTAGTCCGTTCCAGTTCGTTGCCTTTAGAATCAGTCCAGTTTTCTCTCTTGTGTTGCTAGTAATCGTGATTTAAAGCAAACAGGTGATTGGCCTGTTGTGCCTTTGCATGGTGGAGGGGCTGCCTCCTTACGGCCTCTATGCAGGCCGCCCTCCTCCTTTTTCATCCGGGCTTGGGACCGGCATTGGCGGAGTTATAACTGGAACCACCAGGCCTTTACACCCTTCCATTTTAATATTATTCTTGTTCAGAGTTTCTTCTTGATTTTGTTTGTTTGTTTGTTTTTTTAAATTTATTTAACGTATAAGCATCATTGTGATTGTCCCTATTTACAATGATTTGACAAATGTGATGCCACTTCCTCATATCGGCAGTTGTTCATATTATTTGGAATTGAAAACAATATATATCCTTGTCACAGTATATATGTGCGACATAATATTAAGTTGGTCACTCTGAAGAGTGACAACCCGGACACAAATTTAAAACCCGTTTTGGTCATGTGACCTGGAAGGAAGTGCGCCCGAATTCTGGCGGGGAAAGTTAGTTGAGTTTCTGGCCATCGACCAGGAGAGGTCGCTTTATTGTTCCCTGTCAGCATTTTGCTGGCATAGTGGATGCCATAGTTGTTCTTTGAGGGTGCTTGTCATTTATTCATGTGGTCAAGTTTAGTTTACATATGTCTAGAAGAGTGGTGTAGTTTCTAGCAGCATTCTTTCGTAATTCATTGATGAGAAGTCATTTGTAGTTAAGTATGGCGTTATCATAGGGCAGGACTTAGCCGGTGAGCGAAAGTCATTGTGTTGTTTACTCAGTACGACATACCCGCGAGTTTTGATAATGATAGATTGAGTTGTTGATTATTGCAAGTGATATTGGCATTTCTGTTGCATTGTATTGCATATGTATTTCTAGCCGTGTGTGGCTTCATTGTGTGCATAATTATTAAAGGGAACTTAACCTGTTACAAGTGTTATGGTGAGTTTATGTCAGCTAGTCTTTGTTGTGGTCGTACTCTTAGATAATGAGCCTTGATATTGCTAGTATTCTGATCCATATGCTGATAGTGATAAATCCACAATATTTCTAGTCCTTGACATCTGGATGGCTCGTCTATTCTGAAGGCCGTGGGGCCTGTGGTTGTGTTCGTTTTGTAAAGGCCGCAGTGTCTATATTTTCTATATTAAGGCCAGAACGAGTTATGCACACATAATGTTAGAAGGCTGTTGGCCACGGTGTGTTGGCACCTTCATATTTACTGCTTAGTTACGGTAGTGAGTTATTTTCGGTCGTCCAGTGGCAAGTCAGTGTGTTTGTCAGTCTGTGGAGTGAACTGTTTACGGTCAGTTGGCCTCGATTACGGTAACTGACCTAGTTTCTGCGTCTCAGTGTAAGTTGCTATTTTTAATTGGTAAATATGTTGCAGTTTGTCGTCGATACTGTGGTGCTCAAGCAATTTTGTAATTGTTTGGTCTAGAGCTCCCAATTATGTTTGGAAATGTGTAAAAGTGTTAGCGTAGGATTACAGCTTGCTTCCGGCAGTACAGTTTGAGTTATTTCAAGGTTTACTTAGTCGTTTATTGACAGTGATCCAGGTGCAGCAGCGGAGATAGAGGGTTGAGTTTGGTATTAGGTGGGTTATGGTGCCTGACTATGTGTGTCGGCAGAGGAGATTATCTCGGGCTCTGGTTCCTGACTGTGTGTGTCGGAGAGGAGATTAGTGTAGTGGTATTGATGGTATTGTATGATGGTGATATTACTTAATGTGATGCATGAGGTCAGCTGTGAAGGCTCCTGAGATAAATGTAGCTGTGAATTGTCAGAAGGCCCTTCTTACTACCACTACGACCTCACACCTATCTTTTTTTATCTAATGAATGTGGCTACGTTAAAGTTCTAGGGTATGATATGTAATGTGTTGTGGTAGTTTACATACACACACACAGATATTTAACAATTCTAATAATATTAATAAAATGTTATGACACACTGAACTAACTCAAGCTGTGTAAAATTTTGGATAATGAATTTTCTTTAGTTTATTTGTTCTGAACCAAGGTTTTATTTTGGTCAGAACATATGAAAGGTTTTGCAATTATTAATGAAATGCATGAATATATGGCATAATAAATGAAAGAAGTGTACATATGTATGTTACAATACTAGTTAATATTACTAATGTTTATAGTTGTAATCTATATGGGAGAATGTTTAATGGATGTGCTGTTGGGGTGACCTCATCACTCCCTGTCTATGGCGACTACACATTGTCCAGTTATTTGATGGAAATTTTATGGGTGTGTTAGAAAATAAGTTGAGTTGGTGAATTCTCAGCAGACCAGACGCTCACGTAGCTTGAATGTGTAGCTCTGGTGCTGAAATCTGGTGGCTCCACCTCTCCGTGCTTGGGGGCAATATCAGGCTGCTCTGCCAAAATATAACTGCACGGGTCCACTCTTGTATTAGTTAACTCATCATTTGACACCACCTTGGTGCCAAATAAAAACTCACAGCTCTGCAATAAAGTATTGGTCATGTGTCAGAATTCCATCCTCTAAATCATTTCTGGACACAACACTACACACAACAACACCACATAGACGGGTCAGATCTCTTTGACCAAACAACACATCTTACCAAGTTGGTTTCACATAGGATAAGTTCTCCCAGACTACCTATTCTGAAATATGTTCATTAGCTTCCTGCCATAGAATAGGATAGGTGATATGTTCCACTGATCTCAACACTTGATCTGTCTTTCATAATCCTTGCTGGAGTTTATGTATTTTATTTGTCTCTAGACCCTGAACTGGGGCGGGGGGTCTAGAGCGAATCCTTACTTGTTGTAAGGGATAGATTATGATATGGCAGTATCAAATCACTCGAAACATTAAACAAATATTAAAATATACAAAGAAATACTTTCAGTCTTACCAGAATTATGAATATAGAACACAGTTAATTGCTAGCAAAACTCAGCTGAGCTGCTGGCTTTAGTATGGCGTCCCTCCAAATATTTCAATTTGCTTCTGGGAATACACCACTATATTATTCACTGTGTCTACTAGGACAACTTATGACGAATGGCAAAAATGCGCGTCTGAGCGCCGATAATATATTCATCTATGGCCAATCACCGCCTTTTCTTTTCACATTCAAACCTCCTACCAAAAAGTCATTTCAGTCATACCTCAGTCAAGTATGCCTTTTTGTCTGTTGGTCTCTACTTGCGTTTCACAAAAAAAACACACTTGTTTTTTGAACCAACTCTGCCTTCCCCTACACAATTTTGCCTTTAAAGTTATTTTTAGCCACAATTCACCAGCCCATCCCCTCTCTTTCATACCAACTAGATTTGAGCGCTTTGAGTCTCAAGACTGCAGTTTTTGAAAATTAGGGACATTTTTGTTTCAATGCAGACGCTCGCTGATATGAACAACACAGTCTTTTGTCAATATCTTTCTTATTATCTATCCGTCTGTATAAATGAAAGCATATTATTTCACTGCTCAAGATGGGCCATCCGGCCAGCTAGGTTTTATATTCCTAACATCATTATTAAGAAAAAGTTACTTTTCAAATATTTTCTAGAATCTTCTATACTGCGTTTGCCGCTGAATTCAAATAAACGGACTAAGTTATCGCAAAAGCGTCCAAGAAATGACTGTTGCGTATAATAGCTAATGTCCCTTTTGTCGATTTCTTTACCTTATGTCAACTTGGGGACGTGACTTTTTCCTTGCCCCACCAATTTGCGTCCTTTTAGCCTTGCTAGTTTCAAGCACGCGTTCAGTCAGATTTTTTTCCTTTTGATCTTCGTTCTCATCCCGTTCCAAGGGTAACGTTTTGCCTTCACGTCTAACAATTTAATTTCCATGGCGGGTGATGACCCGCGGCGTGGGCGATCATGTATTCTAGTAGCTTACGCATTAGTTTTTATCCCTACGTTGTATCATTGGAGATATTTTAACGTTGTATCATGGTTAATTTTATGACACATCTCCCCACTTGAAAACATGCCTACGGCAAGTTCTAAAACCAGTGATACACATAGATAAAATCTCTCCTCACGCCTGCCATTACTCTAATTTTGATCACAGGGGTGCCGACTGAGGAAATCTGCACCGACATTCAATTTGCCTGGGATATATTGGATACTAAACTGATAAGGTTGAAGCAATAAAGACCACCTCAGCAATCTTGCGTTTTCATGCTTAGCCTGAGATAAGAATACGAGAGGCTGATGATCCGTCTCGACCACAAAAGTCCTACCATACAGATAGATTTGAAACTTCTTTATTGCCCAGATTAACGCTAAACATTCTTTTTCGCTTGTGGAGTATCCTTGTTCCGCCTTATTCAATTTGCGGCTTGCATAAGCGACTGGTTTCAGTTCCCCATCAGGTGAAGATGATCTTTGCAACAAAGCCGCTCCGAGTCCTACATTACTTGCATCGGTTCTTAAGACAAAGTCCTGTGTCAAATCAGGCAGTTTGAGAATAGGCTTGCTAGTGAGTTTTTCCTTTAAGTCTTGGAACGCTAATTCACTTTGTGCAGTCCAATTAATTTTATCTGGAAGTCCCTTGCGAGTCAGATCAGTCAGAGGAGCACAAATAGAGTTAAAATCTTTGATATATTTTTGATAAAATCCGCATAACGACACGAATGATCGCACGTCCTTTTTTGTTTGTGGTCTAGGTGCTCTCTGCAGTTTTTCCAAGTTCTTGGGATCAGGGGTCATGCTACCCTGATATACAGTGTGTCCCAAGAATTCCAACTCTTTGCATCCAATACAACATTTTGTTGGCCTAGCAGTTAAGTTCGCCTCCCTAAGCCTATTAAATAACATTTCTAGAGCTTCAATGTGTTCTTCAAATGTCTCTGTGGCGACGAGAATATCATCCATGAAATTCGTGATACATGGGTTATTCAGGGGATCCAACAATTTGCGCATCATCCTTGAAAATACACTCGGAGCATTTTTCAGTCCGAATGGTAGCATGTTGAATTCATAATGTCCATCCGAAGTGCTAAAAGCCAAATAAGGTCTCACTTCAGGCTTCACTGGGATCTGGTAATAGCCTTTACTAAGATCCACCTTTGAAAAGTATTTTGCCTTGTTCAGTCTGGCAAATAACTGTTTTGTGTCTGGTAATGGATCCACTTGTCCTTCTGTGACAGCATTCAGTTTCCTGTAATCTATGCACAGTCTGTGTTCCCCAGACGGTTTTCTCAACAAAACGACACTAGAGCTAAAAGATGATTCACTGTGTGAAATAATCCCCTCCTTCAACAAATAATCTATTTCTTCCTTCAATGCCTTCTCCTTCGCGAACGGAATAGAATAGGCTCTCATACAGATTGGGTTTAAGTCTACCAGTTTCATGTCATACTGTAGCAAATTTGTATGGCCTGGTTTATCTGTTAATACATCTGTATGTTACTCCAGAACCTGTTGAACTCTCTCCCTCTGGTTTTTAGTCAGGTGCTTACTGACTTTTACCTGTGCTGCTGTTTCACAAGGATGTAATGGGTATTCATGTGAGGTGAGTGGTTCCTTTTGCATTTGAGTTGCGATAGCTAAGGTCAGTAAGGGGGTGCTTTCCTGGAGTGGTCTGTCCAGATACTTCTTTAACAGGTTTACATGATAAACTTTCTCCTTCCCCTTTTTGTCAATTTTATAGTTTGTTCTAGACACCTTCTCTAGAACCGTATATGGACCTTGCCATCCAATTTGTAATTTATTCTGGCTACCGGGTAGTAGAAGCAGCACCTTCTCTCCCACAGCTAGTTCTCTGTCCTTTGCCTTCCTATTAAAATATGCTGCATGTTTCTTCCTGGCTTGTTTCAAATTATCATTTGCCAGTTTCCATCCAGCTTTCAAACGAGTGGTCAGTTCGTTCACGTATTGATAAGATGAGGTAACAGTCTCTTCCGCCTTCTCATCTGTCCAGGTCCTTAATAAGGCTTCTAATGGACCTTTTATTGGCCTCCCAAATAGCAGAGTTGCGGGAGCCATCCCGGTTGAACTATGTGGTACCTCCCGATACGCAAACAATGCGGCGGGCAGGAATTGATCCCACAGATCCGGTTTTTCGTGTGCCAGCTTTCTCAGGATAGAAATGAGAGTCCCGTTGAACCTCTCTACCTGGCCGTTCCCTTGCGGATGGTACGGACTACAATGAAAGTGTCTGGCTTGAAATAGCTTAAAAACTTCTTCCGTTAGTTTCCCCTTGAACTGAGAGCCATTATCCGTCAAGATTTGATGCGGGAATCCTAATCGGGTAAATATTGTAAGTAGTGCCTCTGCTACATGTTTTGAATCAATTGATGGCAGGGCTACCGCCTCTCCCCACATAGAACAAGTGTCCACCAGAGTAAGGATGTAACTGTTCCTCCTCTTGGTCCGAGTGAGAGGTCCTACAATATCCACTGCAACCCTCTCAAAAGGTGTTCCCACTATGGGCATTTCCCCTAGAGTTGCAGGAGCAGTCCAGTGCTTTGGAGCTACCCTTTGACATTCTGAGCAGGATTTGACATATCTTTTTATATCCTCCGTTATCCCTGGCCAGAAGTAATGACAAGCTATACGCTGTCCTGTGGCGCTGATCCCCATGTGACCACTGAAGGGAATCGCATGCCCGAGTTCCATCACTTTATCCCTATATGAAGTGGGAAGAACCAGCTGGTTGTGACCATTTGTTCCAGTTCCGGCCTTCCTGTATAATAGTTTGTTCTTCATAAAATATTCCCCCTTGCTCGGAGGTGTGTGGCATTTGGGCAATTTTTTAAAACATGGCTTGAGTGTCCTATCCTCAGCCTGCGCCTTCCTCATCTCCTCTGGATGAGCATTTATAGGTTCACCTTCTTCCTCCTTCTTCTGTGACCTGGTCTGCACTGTCGCCATGATCACAGGTCTCTCGGGATTCCTCAAGAAGACGTATCTACACCCCAATATCAGAGGGTAGATTGGTTCATCTATCACTGCTGCTCTGATTTCTCCTTCCACATAGCGAGTTTTCACCGTTATCCTTGCGATGGGAAGTGTCATGAGTGGTATGTCCTTAGTTGCCCCTTGTATTTCCACTGTTTCTGTGGTATACTGACTTGGGTCCACTAGGCTAGACTTCACAACTGAATCATAATCCAAACCTGTATCATAAAGGCACCTTATGGTGACCCCATTACAAATAACATCCTCACAAACTGGGGGGTGATAAGGTTCCTGCTGTCCCTTAGGATTAACCTTTAATCTTTGAGTCCCCGACTTCATTGCAGCAATGTTTGAAGGTTTCCTTCTACAAAATTCGGTGTTATGGTTATCTTTCTTGCACCATTTACACCATCTTTTTCCTTGGTTAAACGGTTTTCTTTCATTGGATTTTTGGTCATTGAACTGTGAGTTTCTGTCTCGGTAGTCATTTCTTGGCCGTTCAAAGTTTGTCCTACCTTTATTTCCCTGCTCTCTATTATCAAATTTATTAAATTGCTGTGGAGCTTTAAAATTGTCTATGTGCTTCTTTTTAGCACCACTTACCTCTGCCTGGGCTGCCTGATACCTCTCAGCGACATTTAAAACCTCCCCCAACTTCTCTGCACCTTGTTCCATGAGAAATTTTCTCATGTCTGGAGCCATGGACTCTCTCAATTGCTCAATCATGATCATTTCTTTAAGATCTTGGGTCTTCCCCAGAGCAGTCCATTTCTCCAAATAGGTTTCCAGTCTGGCAGAGAATTGGTGGTATGTCTCCCCAGACAACAGTTTGGCATTTCTAAATTTCTTACGATAAAATTCACCATTTTTTTCGTACCTCAATAACAAAGCCTGTTTTAACATGTCATAATTGTCCTGGTCTTCTCTGTTCATTTTTGCGAAGACTTCGTAAGAAGTACCTCTCAGTCCCTGTGATAACTTTAAACTCCACCTCTCTCTCTCTAACCCATATGTAGTAGCTAATAACTCAAAACGTCCTAGGTACCCCTCTATGTCATCGTCTTTTTCAACAAAATGGTCTAAATGAAACCCCATAGCTGATGTTGAGGCTCCCAGACTGGGCGTAGCATCTGAGACAAAAGGGCTGGCACCATTTTCAGGAGCCTGGCCTTGTAGCTCCAGCTCCCTTAGTCGTAATTCGTGCTCCCTTTGCAACCTTCTATCTTCTGCCTCCCTTTCGGCGTTTTTATCTGCTGCCTCCCGTTCAGCAGTCAATCTTTTTTCTTCTGCTTCCCTTTGCTGTCGTTTGTCTTCTGCCTCCAATGCTTTAGCCTCTTTGTCAGCCTCAATTTGTAACCTCTTAGTCTCAGCCTCAATTTGTAACCTCTTCTCTTCAGCCAACCTTTCAGACTCTAATTTTCTTTCAGCCTTTTTTTCTAATCTTCTTTCTTCCCGTTCAATATACTTATCACATTCAGCCGTTACATATTGAATTAAAACCTGACCATCCATTCCCATATCCTTTGCCGTTAGCACAGCAGCTGGTCTGAATTTGGCCAGCTCCGCCATACTTTTTAAACAATTTAGCAATGAGCAAAGTAAAATTTCCAACCACTAAAGTAATTCTAATTACTCTAGTCTAAAATAATTCTAATTAATTAATTAATCAATTAACTACCACTGATTGTGAAGATTCACCAACTTTTATCTTCAGGGACACTTTTAATTTTTAAAATGTGTTCCCCTAATTTATTTCTCCCCCCAGGAGATCCTAATATTATTGATAGGCTAATTATCCCGGGACAAGAGACCCCAATATATGTAGTGGTATTGATGGTATTGTATGATGGTGATATTACTTAATGTGATGCATGAGGTCAGCTGTGAAGGCTCCTGAGATAAATGTAGCTGTGAATTGTCAGAAGGCCCTTCTTGCTACCACTACGACCTCACACCTATCTTTTTTTTATCTAATGAATGTGGCTACGTTAAAGTTCTAGGGTATGATACGTAATGTGTTGTGGTAGTTTACATACACACACACAG
Source organism: Oreohelix idahoensis (assembly GCA_024509875.1). NCBI lineage: Eukaryota > Metazoa > Mollusca > Gastropoda > Stylommatophora > Oreohelicidae > Oreohelix > Oreohelix idahoensis. The sequence goes on along the minus strand of JAMPIV010018852.1, from coordinate 193,288 downwards.
ATATTTAACAATTCTAATAATATTAATAAAATGTTATGACACACTGAACTAACTCAAGCTGTGTAAAATTTTGGATAATGAATTTTCTTTAGTTTATTTGTTCTGAACCAAGGTTTTATTTTGGTCAGAACATATGAAAGGTTTTGCAATTATTAATGAAATGCATGAATATATGGCATAATAAATGAAAGAAGTGTACATATGTATGTTACAATACTAGTTAATATTACTAATGTTTATAGTTGTAATCTATATGGGAGAATGTTTAATGGATGTGCTGTTGGGGTGACCTCATCACTCCCTGTCTATGGCGACTACACATTGTCCAGTTATTTGATGGAAATTTTATGGGTGTGTTAGAAAATAAGTTGAGTTGGTGAATTCTCAGCAGACCAGACGTTCACGTAGCTTGAATGTGTAGCTCTGGTGCTGAAATCTGGTGGCCCCACCTCTCCGTGCTTGGGGGCAATATCAGGCTGCTCTGCCAAAATATAACTGCACGGGTCCACTCTTGTATTAGTTAACTCATCATTTGACACCACCTTGGTGCCAAATAAAAACTCACAGCTCTGCAATAAAGTATTGGTCATGTGTCAGAATTCCATCCTCTAAATCATTTCTGGACACAACACTACACACAACAACACCACATAGACGGGTCAGATCTCTTTGACCAAACAACACATCTTATCAAGTTGGTTTCACATAGGATAAGTTCTCCCAGACTACCTATTCTGAAATATGTTCATTAGCTTCCTGCCATAGAATAGGATAGGTGATATGTTCCACTGATCTCAACACTTGATCTGTCTTTCATAATCCTTGCTGGAGTTTATGTATTTTATTTGTCTCTAGACCCTGAACTGGGGCGGGGGGTCTAGAGCGAATCCTTACTTGTTGTAAGGGATAGATTATGATATGGCAGTATCAAATCACTCGAAACATTAAACAAATATTAAAATATACAAAGAAATACTTTCAGTCTTACCAGAATTATGAATATAGAACACAGTTAATTGCTAGCTAAACTCAGCTGAGCTGCTGGCTTTAGTATGGCGTCCCTCTAAAGATTTCAATTTGCTTCTGGGAATACACCACTATATTATTCACTGTGTCTACTAGGACAACTTATGACGAATGACAAAAATGCGCGTCTGAGCGCCGATAATATATTCATCTATGGCCAATCACCGCCTTTTCTTTTCACATTCAAACCTCCTACCAAAAAGTCATTTCAGTCATACCTCAGTCAAGTATGCCTTTTTGTCTGTTGGTCTCTACTTGCGTTTCACAAAAAAAAAACACACTTGTTTTTTGAACCAACTCTGCCTTCCCCTACACAATTTTGCCTTTAAAGTTATTTTTAGCCACAATTCACCAGCCCATCCCCTCTCTTTCATACCAACTAGATTTGAGCGCTTTGAGTCTCAAGACTGCAGTTTTTGAAAATTAGGGACATTTTTGTTTCAATGCAGACGCTCGCTGATATGAACAACACAGTCTTTTGTCAATATCTTTCTTATTATCTATCCGTCTGTATAAATGAAAGCATATTATTTCACTGCTCAAGATGGGCCATCCGGCCAGCTAGATTTTATATTCCTAACATCATTATTAAGAAAAAGTTACTTTTCAAATATTTTCTAGAATCTTCTATACTGCGTTTGCCGCTGAATTCAAATAAACGGACTAAGTTATCGCAAAAGCGTCCAAGAAATGACTGTTGCGTATACTAGCTAAGGTCCCTTTTGTCGATTTCTTTACTTATGTCAACTTGGGGACGTGACTTTTTCCTTGCCCCACCAATTTGCGTCCTTTTAGCATTGCTAGTTTCAAGCACGCGTTCAGTCAGATTTTTTTCCCTTTTGAACTTCGTTCTCATCCCGTTCCAAGGGTAACGTTTTGCCTTCACGTCTAACAATTTAATTTCCATGGCGGGTGATGACCCGCGGCGTGGGCGATCATGTATTCTAGTAGCTTACGCATTAGTTTTTATCCCTACGTTGTATCATTGGAGATATTTTGACGTTGTATCATGGTTAATTTTATGACAATTAGTTCGTCCTTATTTGGTGGTATGGGTAGTGTCTATATGTTGGCGGCATCCCAGGTTGTGTGAATGTCTGCAGTAGTGCCATTTCACATACTGTTCTACCCACCTGGGAACGTTACCTATCCAGAGTTTTGCCAAGTGACGTCTGGTGCAAGTCGTGCTGATACCATTCCTCTGACGTGCCCTGATTTACTGATGTGCCCTGCCAGTGGGTCAATGCCAACGAGGACTGAAGCTTGCTGACCTGAGTCTTTCGGTACTACTTTACCTTGAAGTCTGCTGGTTTCCTGATGCGGTGTGATGACACGAACTGTGCCTATTTTCGTATACCTCATAGACATGTGAAACGAACTGCCCATTGAGACTGTTTGGATTATACAGATGATGATCTATTTTGGACATTGCTGGGAAAGCATCGTGTACTACAGTGCAGTTGCCTGGATATTGCGTGCAGTACCGTGCCAAAGGACAGTATTGTTTATGCGGGCACACATAGACTGGATTTCTGGACTTATATTTTTTCGATTGGATGTACAAGTGTGAGTGACGTTTGTGCTGTTTTCATTATTCATCATCAGTGCTGAGGAAGCTTCTTGATCAAACGCCGCTGGACCGTCAGTTAAGTTTTTGTTTGCAATTTTTGTATGCTATGTTGTATGATTGTTTTTTATTTGTTTTTTCTTCTTTCTCTAAATTCTGAATTTTCTGTTCTGTCCATGAATCTGATCTTTTAGAGTAGGTTAGTCCTGTTTCGTTATCTGCTTCTTGTATCTTGCTTATTGATTTGTTGTTGTTTTTTCTTTCCTTTTGTTCCGTTCCTTTTCTCTACTTTCTAGGTAAAACTTGGGCTGTGTGTGTGTATATATATATATATATATATATATATATATATATATATATATATATATATATATATATATATATATATATATATATATATATATATATATATATATATATATATATATATATATAGAGTTAGTTAGTTAGATCTGATCTTTCATTGTTTGTCTTAATATTTATATATCTTGATACATTATAGAATAATTGTACTTATAGTTTATTTAGTTTATTTTCACTGAAGTGATCTGTTAGTGCTTGGTGAGGGAGATAGCTTTCAGCACTTTATTGTTGAGTGTAGTTGTTGTTTAGTTTAGTGTCTAATTGTATATTTGTGTCTAAGGGAGGAAGGGTGGTGAGTGTAATCCATTCTTGGCCTTCTCGTGGGAAAAGATTGGATTAGACCGTATTTTTACAGGGTGTGGCTGTGTTTGTTTTGCGGTGGAATAAGGCAGACGGATTTCCTGCGACTGTCCTGCTTAACATTCCAAGCCCTGTTGGTGTTAGGCTTATTCGTCTAGTGTGTATTTACATTGTCGTGTACATTCAGTAATTCTTTTGTTGTGTTTAAGTGGTGTATTCTCTTGTTTCATCTTACTATCTTGTAAAAACGTTTACAGGTATTCCTTGTTTTCGTTCGTGCGCAGTCACGCATTGTATATATTAATTTATCTCTTCTCTTCTTGGTCTATCATCTTATTCCTCGTGACTAGAATTTTGTTTTCGTAGTGTGATGTGTGTGTTTCTTTCATCAGTGTAGTGCTCATTTTGCCATAGAAAACCCTTGCATAGCACAGAGTATTAAGATTAATTATAAGTGAAGTACTATCTGAGTATAGCACCAGTGTGGGTGCCAGTAACAGACTTTGAAGTAAAACCTGATTTGTGACTAAATTGGTATAGTGGTGTTAGAGCACCAGAAAGTTGTTATTATACAACTGTCGACTATTGTAAGTTTGTTTTAAAAAAAGACGCAGCAATAGTGAACGCAGTCAGCGACTTATAGCTTGACTGCCTGCGTCAGGACCAGCGAACCAGAGCTGGTCAAGACCGCACTCCACCTCCACGTGGTGGTCCTGGAAACAGTCTGCAGCAGTGCAGTCTGGCTGAGCGAGTGTGGATCGCAATGGGAAGGCAAACCCGGTCCTAAAAAATGCCGTGAAGAAGTCGGATGTGTCGACCGAAAAATGCAGATATCACAGCTTAGGCGTAAACAGACACAACGCAACCACCGTCCTTTTCAGGACGAACGAGTAAGAAGAAGAAGAAGTAAGTTTGTCTGAATGTATCTCAGAGACTAAGTGGTCAGTTAGACCAAAATTTCACAGTGATGAGACAGTAGCCAAGTGGCAAAGTAAAACTATATACTATAAGAGATAAAGGTTGATGATGTGTATACAGTGAGAGGTGAGGTGGTATATACTTACATGCATATATATAGGTGTATATTGGAGTAGTGATATCAATATTTACTATTATTACTGCATATTTTTTAAGCAGAGAGTTATCTGGCGATATGAGTGAAAAATATACGACTGAGTAGTTGTATAGCAAAATCTATAGCCAGAGATAATAGTGAGCATTCAAAGTGTACACCATGGACCTACAGGCTTTCATTCAGATTGGGAAAGAATGTGGGTACACCCAGAAAGAACTCATGGATTTTGCTGAAGCAAAATTTTATTCAGTTGAAAATCAAAAAGCTCTGGAGAAGGAAAAGAAAGAGAAGGAAGCGAGGGAAGAGAAGGAGAGGATTGAGAAACAGAATGTTCTAAGAGATGCTCGAGCTGAAGAGCTAGAGCTAAAAAGGAAAGAATTTGAGTTACAAGAAAAGAAGATGAAAGAAGTAAACGAGTGGAAACAGAGAGAGTTTGAATTGCAAGAAAAGAAGTGGAGAGAAGATAGAGAGTTAGAGTTAGAGAAGGAGAGAATGAGAATTGATAAAGAAATACAATTGAAGAAATTGGAAGTGGGTGCGAGTGGTCAGAACTCGACTCCTGGAGGGGCGCACCGTCCCTTTAGGCTGCGTCTTCCGAATTTTAATGAAAAAAATTGACAGTTTAGATTTTTTACTCGAGAGGTTCGAAGCTGATTGCGTGGCCTATAAGGCTGACATAGATCAGTGGCCATCTCTGTTATCGACACTGCTAGTGGGGCTTGCGATGGAGACTTTTAAAGCCTCCCATTAGAGGAAAGGGCAGATTGTGAGAAAGTAAAGGAAAGGTTGCTCCGGAAGTTCCGTCGGAATGCTGACGGTTACCGGATGCGTTTTAAAAACGCGATGCCAAGCGCAGACCAGGACTTCGAGGACTTTATCTCAAAGATAAAGCTCCTGCTAAATAGATGGATTGAAATGGAGGGTATTCCTAAGGACTATAATGGCTTGCTAGACTTGGTGCTACGAGACAAAGTGTTGTCCTCGTGTTCTAGTGAGTTGGTTGCCTTTTTTTTAGGAACATCAACCAAAGGACATTGAGTCCATGGCCCAATTGGGGCACCATTATGTCCTGGTCCATCCGGGCAAACCCATTCAGAAGTCGGGTCTGTGGCATGACATACTTGCCAGTGTCGGCAAAGTTCAGCGCCATCCTTGGCAAAATCAGTCAGGCAATGTAGACAGGGGCCAAGAGCAGAAGTATGAGTGGCCCTCCAGTCCCTATCAGCCGCGTAGAGGAAATTATGGGAATTTTCGATTTCATAGGAACGGTCGGCCGAGTTGGCAGAACCGACAATTTAAAAATAATAGCGACGGAGAGGAGCGCCAAGCGCGTAAACAGGTACGGGACAAAGACCGGTTTTGGTATAGAACCAAACATCACAAGCAGAGGAGTGGTTTCTCAGAGAGTCGATCTTCTGACTCTGATGCGGGGTCTTCGTCATCAAAAAGCTCCAACAAAAGTACACGCAATGAGAAGAAGAAAGGGCGCATGTGTTCCAATTGTGGTGGCAAGAATCATTGCGCTGACAGGTCCCCCACCCCAATAGAACACGCGAATTCTGCGTTTGTGTTGGACACAATTAATAGTGACGACTGTGCGGGGTGTTGCCCTCTGTTTCACGCGAACGAGAGGGTAGTGCTTCAATGCGGGCATGAGGCACCATGTTTACCGGCAGTCCATGAGACTGGCAATGTGATTCTCCACGAAGGCAAGGTGGAGAATAGACCAGTCCGGGTGTTGAGGGACACTGGATGCACCACAGTTGGGGTGCGTCGATCGTGCATCGACGACTCATGTCTTACAGGTAAAATTGTAAAGTGCACCACGTTCGGGGGCAAAGTGGAGTCTTACCCCCAGGCGAGTATTAATGTGGACACTCCGTTCCTATCGGGGAGAGTGAACGCGTTCGTTCTCGAGGACCCGATTGCCGATTTAATCGTCGGCAATGTACGAGGAGTGCATAGTGCCATGGGTGTGGCTGGAGCAGAGGCTCAGCATCACCAAACTCCCAAGGGGGAATGACCAGAAGGTACATCGTAGACGCGGTTCGCGACAAGTACCGAATGACTTGATTAGGAGCAGTAGGAACTTATACGAGGGTCCGAAAGCTAATGATCGCACAGTTTAGGTGCGTAACATTCCCCTGAGTGCGAGTTGGCACACACTCAGAAGAGTGTTTGATGAGGTCGCGCCGGTTAGATTTGCGGAGGTAGTGTTGTTGCGCGACAATACCAAAATGGTACGGGTGACTTTTGCGAATAGGTGGGGTGTGCGTAATGCAGCTAGGCAGAAGCATATGTCGTTGCTTCAGAACCACCTGCTGATAGTTCAGCAATAGCGAGGGTTAGGTTTCGGGTTTGTGTTCAGTATAAATGTTTCTCAGAATGAATAAGGCAAGAACAGCCTTCTTTAGCCTAAATAACATCTGGAAGTTCTCCCAATACAGCACAAGCACAAAATTAAGATTATACCAAAGCTGCGTGCTTTCTGTGCTTCTCTATGGTGCGGAATGCTGGAGAGTCACAGAGAAGGAAATGTCAAAATTGTCCTCTTTTCACACAACATGCCTAAGAAAAATTCACCACATTTTTTGGCCGAATACCATCACCAACCAAGATCTGCTTACTCGTAGCAAGCAAGAGGACATGCACACCATCATAGCTGGCAGACGCTGGAGCTGGGCTGGTCATGTCCTCAGAAGAGACCCCGATGCCATCACAAGAACAGCTATGCTTTGGACCCCTGAAGGAAAGCGAAAGAGAGGCCGACCAAAAACAACTTGGCGGAGGACTGTGGAGGCTGAGATGCAAAGAATGAACCAGATTTGGGGCACTGTACGAAGGATGGCCACCGACCGTGCAAAGTGGAATCAATTTGTTGTTGCCCTACAAGACGCCACTAGGCGTGATGGCCACTGACTGCTTTGACGGTAGGTGGTTAAGGATCGAAGAAGAAGAATAGATGTTTCGGTTGACCTGAACCGAACCTTAGAGTCTGACCCACGCCCCCAGTACCATTTTGATATGAATATGAGTGTTTTGTAAACTTGTAAAGATTATGAGATTCCTTGCAATGCATTTTTATGACATGTTATACTTTACAATGTATGTTAGTTGAAAGTTGTTGCCAGCAGAAACTAGATACTCTACAATTGAGAGGGAGTGCCTTGCGATTGTCTGGGCGGTGTCTAAGATGGCACGATACCTGTTGGGGGCGCATTTTTTCCTCCAAACAGATCACAAACCACTGCTATTTTTGCAGTCGGCTAAATCCACCAGTGCTAAGTTGACACGCTGGGCATTATTGCTACTGCAATTCAACTTTACTATTTTACCTATTCAGGGAGCACATAATATTGTAGCGGATGTCTTGTCCAGGTTATGAAGTTGGTGTGGGACAGGAGCATCCGTGGAGAGTATTTACTTTGATTATAGAAGAAATATATTATAATCATTAGAGTTGATGTTCATGAAGATGTATTATGGTATATGATTTATGTGTCATAATGCCATAAAGGCAGTATGGATAAAGTTATACTCAACGTATGTATAAATCATGTTATGATATATGTATATTTACAGTGTGTAGACAGATTGTTTATACTATGAAATGATGTCTTATTATTGACACTTTGATATGAATAATTAATTTGTAACATATATTATATTTGATAGACCAGGTCTGGACAGTCGTTGTTATTTTTCACGACTACCAGTACCTGGGATGATTAGTTCATTCTCATACTGTATTTAGTACATGGGGGAGAAGGCATGAACGACAACGATATTGGACAACTTTGGCATTCTCCAGGCAGATGAGGAGGTGCCGTCTCGGTATTTTGTTCGTCCATACTCCGAAAGGGGTTAGGCGTGACTCCTCCGGTGGAAGAAAACTTCGTTTTCTTTCTTTGGGCGGGGGGGGGGGGGGGGAAATGGATGTCACAGTATATATGTGCGACATAATATTAAGTTGGTCACGCTGAAGAGCGACAGCCCTGACACAAATTTAAAACCCGTTTTTGTCATGTGACCTGGAAGGAAGTGCGCCCGAATTCTGGCTGGGAAAGTTAGTTGAGTTTCTGGCCATCGACCAGGAGAGGTCGCTTTATTGTTCCCTGTCAGCATTTTGCTGGGATAATGGATGCCATAGTTGTTCTTTGAGGGTGCTTGTCATTTATTCATGTGGTCAAGTTTAGTTTACATATGTCTAGAACAGTGGTGTAGTTTCTAGCAGCATTCTTTCGTAATTCATTGATGAGAAGTCATTTGTAGTTAAGTATGGCGTTATCATAGTGCAGGACTTAGCCGGTGAGCGAAAGTCATTGTGTTGTTTACTCAGTACGACATACCCGCGAGTTTTGATAATGATAGATTGAGTTGTTGATTATTGCAAGTGGTATTGGCATTTCTGTTGCATTGTATTGCATATGTATTTCTAGCCGTGTGTGGCTTCATTGTGTGCATAATTAGTAAAGGGAACTTAACCTGTTACAGGTGTTATGGTGAGTTTATGTCAGCTAGTCTTTGTTGTGGTCGTACTCTTAGATAATGAGCCTTGGTATTGCTAGTATTCTTATCCATATGCTGATGGTGATAAATCCACAATATTACTAGTCCTTGACAATCCTAATTATAACCCATCAGAGGTTGAACGGGATATTTTTCTTCATTAATTTAAAAAAAAAAAATCTTACTCGATGCTTATTCTCGCTACTAGGCCTGGTATTGTCCAGCCGAAAATGGCGTCTACGTCGTTCGGCCTCGTTTTCGATTCTGAGATAGTTCGCGTAACTCTCTACATAAAGGGGCACTAGTTTTGCCTGGAGGTGTGTACCCTTAACATGTTTTTCCTCTCTTTATTGTCGCCAACTTGGTGGATCTACTGATGTGGTTAATGCGCCACAAATAACTGTACTTGTTAGAATAGGTTTTCCGTGACTTTGCAATTAAAGAAGAACTTATGAAAATAATTCATTTAAAAGTCCTGCTCAGGGCGAGGAAATATTTTCGAAAGATTATAATTATTTCTGAAAGCATTTCTTCTTCTTATTTTTCTTCTTCTTCTTCGTTCGCTCTTAAATAACCACGTCTATATCTCTTATCAAGCTGGCAGTCCGTCTCAGGCTTCTCTCGTCACCATACAGTTTCTCCATCCACTGTGTTGGAGAATGTCACGCTTCCACCATGTTCCTCTCATGGAGCCGACAGTTTTGGAGTACATGTTCTACTGCCTGTTTGTCCTCCCCACATGGATACACATCGGCCTGTTTGTCCTCCCCACATGGATACACGTCTGCCTGTTTGTCCTCCCCACATGGATACACGTCTGCCTGTTTGTCCTCCCCCACATGGATACACGTGTGCCTGTTTGTCCTCCCCACATGGATACACGTCTGCCTGTTTGTCCTCCCCACATGGATACACGCATGCCTGTTTGTCCTCCCCACATGGATACACGTCTGCCTGTTTGTCCTCCCCCACATGGATACACGTGTGCCTGTTTGTCCTCCCCACATGGATACACGTCTGCCTGTTTGTCCTCCCCACATGGATACACGTCTGCCTGTTTGTCCTCCCCACATGGATACACGTCTGCCTGTTTGTCCTCCCCACATGGATACACATCTGCCTGTTTGTCCTCCCAACATGGATACACATCTGCCTGTTTGTCCTCCCCACATGGATACACATCTGCCTGTTTGTCCTCCCCACATGGATACACATATGCCTGTTTGTCCTCCCCACATGGATACACATCTGCCTGTCCGATTATCATTTCGTTGAACAGACGGTATCTGAGTCCTCAAATGCCGGTTCTTAGTCTGAAAATTATCACTTGATCTCTTCTTGGTAATGTATAGTATGAATATGCATTAAGGGACGTTCTGTCATTTTTCTCTTTTGCTATTTTTTATTATTGCTTTTATCTCTTCACATGTTTTCTATTTTGGTTTTCATATTCAAATACAGTAGCCTGTCAGTATAATAAACATAACTCATGCTATTATTCGCTGCAACAGCGGATGTTTATGTCCCTGTCAAACGGATGAACGTTTCCCGCGCTTTCTTTACTATCACTGTGTCCTCCGTCAACAAGCCTGCTGTAGACAGTTTTTGAATATGAGTCATATTAGGAAAACTGTGGCAGACATTTGTAAACAAGATACGGGTTAACTCCCTTCAAAGAGGACGGCTTAAGGGGTTTACTTAAGAGCTGGAAATGGAGTGTAGAGAATTACTACCGCACAAACAGGTGTGTTGGCTAAACAAAAGCAAAGTCATTTTTTTCGTTTTAAACAACTTCTGCCAACCACAGTAACATTTTTTTTAAACATGGCGATGAAGAAAGAAAGGTGGAGATTCTGTGAGATTCCCAATGGCTTCAGGACTCTTGATAGGCATTACTCAAAAACTGAATGATTTGAACGTGCAACTCACAACAAAGACAAATATATTTTAGCCATGACTTCTGAAGTAAAATCAATTTCCGATAAACTGGAACTCTGGGATAATAATTTGAGAAACGGGGGGTTAAAGCATTCCCAAATTTAGCTCAGGATAGAAAGGCTTGGCACGTGTTTGTTAAAGACCTATACTCCACAGGGTGCTGACAGATAATGGATGAATGAAAAATTGACTACAGTATCAATACATTTTTGTTTTTCACTTGTTATTTTCTTATCATGCATTTTGCGTTTTGGTTCTATAAATGGTTCCTTCCATACAAATACTCCTTGCATACAGCGTGTATGCTCACATGGAATACACATTCCCGTTCGCAGTTTGTTGTACACGAACAAGTAACACGCCTCTGCGGGGAATTGAACGCAGAACGTTGGCTAGGAAAACAGCCATTAAACCACTAACTAGCCTTGTGGTTTAAAAAACAAATCTTAACTATGTTAATGAATGTTTGTTTACGCAACGCCTAAATGAAGCGAGTAAGATGTATGTATTCTTAGAGTCGAAATTTAGTGACCGTCGACATTTTGTTTATAAAAAAAAAATCTCAAAACACTGCTGCCTTCAAATATATGCAAGTTGACGTCTGAGCACTTTCTATTTGTTGAAATGAGATTATTTGTTTTACTCTGAGTTCAAGGGATGTAAATGGCTGCCCTCGTTAAATCAAAATTTATAATAAGATTCGCTCGGTATCATATTCTGTTGCTTTGATGTGCGTGCGCAGAAATAGTTATTTCATATAAAAATTAGCCAGTCTAGTTTTGTGCCCTATGTATAGCTGAAATATGATATCCTCTTTTAGTTATCAGCAGTTACGTGTTTGTATTAATTTCATGAAATGGGTTGGTAAATACGATTTTTTTTAAGCATCTAAAAATTCTCAGACTATCCAGGTTACAATGACGATATTTATTATATTAAATTTAAACTGGTAAAATTCCTGTTTGGCTGCCTTTTTTTTTGTTTTTGTTCTAACTTGTATTCAATTACGGTTGTGAAAGCGACTGCAATTTTTTGTCCTTCTTTCTATTTTCTTTCTTTATTTTTTCCTCTTTCTTTTGGTCTTTATGGAATTATTCCTCCTCATCTCTTCTTTTTTCTTTTGCTTTATCTTTTTTTCGTCTCTTTCTTTCTCTTCTACTCGTATTCTTCTTCTCATCTCTCTATCCTCTTCTTCGTCTATATTGTACTTTTTCTTTTCTTGTTTTTTTATTCACGATCGTCTTCATTTTCTTTATCGTTTTTTCTTTTTCTAAATCTGCATCGTCTTTTTTTTCTCTTCTGCAAATTATGTTTTTTTTCTGTTTAACTTTTTTCGTATTATTTCTCTTATTTGTTCCTGTTACTTCTATGTTTCTGTTTTTTATTTGTTTATTTTAATGAAGAAAAATATCCCGTTAAACTCCTTATAGGGTTATAAAATAAATGTATGCGTGTGTCTATACAGGTAATCTCCAAAAGAACGTTGCCAACCGTTCAGCACAGAATATTCACTTGGAGTGATTTACCTTTAGCAGTGTTTCGTGAACTGTCAATTTTGACAATTATTAACAAAATGAATTTTTTAAAACATGGACTGAATGACTGACAGAGTGATTTACGGACTAACTGATGGACTGATTTATTGTAGCACGCGATCATTAATTGTTTTTAAAGTCTCTCCCTTGTTCATAGTCAGTGTCTAGAAGCTAGTCTTTTAGCTCTCACATTGCCGTGTACCCCTGCATAAACAGGACACTAGCTCCACACAAGTCCCTTAGCAGTGGAGGCTTAAATGAATGTTTCTATTCGGGCTACGATAAACGCCCTGCCCCTCCCCCTTTTAAAGACTTTTTTAAAAATAACTGTCTGCGTTTTGCACCTCAAATAGTGTGACAGTACACGAAACACTGCTAAGGGGAAATCACTCCAAGTGAATATTCTGTGCAGAACGATTGGCAATGTTCTTTTGGAGATTACCTAAAGTGTCTCAAATTCCAGATAATGTTTTCAATTTCCGATACCTGATCATGGTGTCATTTCTCATTTCCAGTTCTTGTAAACGGTGTGACAAAACGGCTGAACATGCTCTTTTGTGTGATCTCTCACACCTTCAGCCCTCCGGCAGTATCGGTATATTTGTGGTACTGATTTCTATTAGGTGCTGTCAATTATCGCACTTTTCTTTCTTTCTTTATTTTTCTGCTAAGTAGCAGATATCTGATTTTATCAAATCACCATGTAGGTGATAAATATCACATTTGCAAGGAGTGCTACCCAGATTTATGGTTATAGGCGCGGCAGATTAAAACTTACATCGGTCTGCGCTGCGGCTTAAATTACCGATAAGACCCGGAGTTTGCGCACTCATGCGACAGATAACGAGATTACTGTCTGTGCGACACAGGTGGGCAGACAAATGTGATATTATCGATTCCGGTCACTTGTTTAAAAAGTAATCATGGATCTATTACAGTTTAGACGATATGAGTCTACAAATGTGTTTGTGAGAGTGTATGCAAGGCATCAGATGTCCATATATGGTAGTACGTGACCTTTGCAGGCACGCACTTTATTTCACGTGAGACTATTTTGAAATATCACACCCTATCTGCATGATTTGAAATGATTGAATCTTTCTGATTAGATTCATAACAATATTGGAGGGAATATAGGCTGACAATTTCACAGTTTTATTTCTCTATGATTTTGCACGCTCGCCAAGACAACATCAGACCTCGCCACAGTGAAAACTAGATTCATAATTCCTAATTGTTATCCGGACCTTTTATTGGAGAGCCAGATAAGACTTATAAAGCACAGGAAATCTCTTTCAAATTTTAATAAGGAAAACCCGGACTAGGAAAACTGAAGAAACATGGTGTCAGAAGGGGCAATCTGTTGTAAAATTAAAAGAAATCCCAGACACGTGTAAGAGAAGATTCGTCTCTTTTATTTATCTGTGCGACAAGTCTGTAGCCAGGATTGGCGTAAGTTGTGATTTGCATTTCATATTTTATTACTAACATGTGAACTAACATATATATGTATATATTACCATGTGAAGTTTAACGTGTGAAACTCGCTATTGGATATCAACGTCATTTGGGGCTGGCAACCTCAGTATCTAGAATGATTAGTTCATGAACCACCACTGCAAAGGCTGGTGATTGCTTTATTGATAGTTTCGTAAAGAGAACTAAAAGCATAAAATAGTTCCAGGTTCCCTATGGAGCAGGGAGGGAAAGATAAAAAGAAATGATGTACATTCTAAGAAAAAGACTTACATTTTCAAAGCAGTGTAAATGTCCCTATAAACATATTCACTTTAAAATTAATGTAAAGTTTCCCGCTTTAAACCAGCGTAAATGTCCATGTGAAAATATTCATTTTAATTAATAGAAGTTTCAAACTTTTCCACAAGTGTAAATATAAATGAAACACTTTTCAAACAGTGGAGATGTAAATGTAAAACATATTATATCTGTACGTTTAGCCTTTTCATTTAAATGTAATGTAAAGCTAAAGCTATTCAGTTTAAATGTAAAGGAAGTTTTATCCCGAGGGATTAAATTTAATTCTCATCGAGGGTAAACTCTAAGTTAAGTGGGATGGTGAAATAGAAGAGGGGGGGGGGGGGGACACATAACTGTGTGTCGGAGAACGCCATACTCAGAAGAGCGTTCTTTTCTATTCTTCTATCAGTTATTGGTGGTACCAGCAGAACGTACTATTTCTGGAACAAGACAGGATCAGTGGCCTACGCTTTAAGACAAAGGACGCATGGTGTAGACTTTGTTGAAGTTTCTTGAAGACGAGCTACACCCGACAACCTTGACCAGAGACGAGTGATTATTGTGAAAAGACAGAACCGTCATTGGCAGCTAAATTCAAACATATGCTGCCACCTGAACTTCTTAACCCTTTTCGCAATCCCCAAATACGAGGATGATAGCTTTTCTTTAGCCATAACTATTCCAATTATTTTCCAACTGTTAAGACTTTAAGTAATTATTAAATTTTGTTATTTGTAATGTTACAAATTTAACTTCGATTTAATCCTTTTTAAATGTACTACATGTTTGTCTCAGTCAATTACGACACACATTCTAAACAGAGCTATACTTGAATAAGAGAATTCCACTGAGTAAATCAGCAGTAGGGGCTTAACGAGCTGATAAATAAGTGCTTAAATTCTTCACAAAAGTGGTCGGCAGGTTAACGTGCTTAGCGACAGCCAGCATTGTTTTCGCTTACCTGAATTTTTTGTGAAGACACCCGTGTGATAGAAGCTTTACTACTCTTCTTTCTACATTTCTGCCAAGAGTAATCTTGTGTACAAATAGACTCCATTGAAGCCTATATTAGATACTCTTAGTTTTGGCCATTGTTGGACCACTGCTGCAAAGCAGGGGAGGCAATACCGTCACAACGGAGTAACTTAAAGCGTCAAAATTTGTGAAAACAATTTTTGTTTCCTGCAGTCGTTTGCATATTAACGGTTAATACTTGAAAAAGGTGCACGGAGAAAGCTCATCTTTTAAAATAAATTGCCACAGACACCATATGTACTAGAGCACGTGAATACTTTAGTACAAGCTTTCTGCAAGGAGACCATTTTTAGTAGTGCCTTCCTACTCCAAGAGAAGCGAAATGAGAGGCCATGCTTATAAATATTTTAAAGATCGTCTGTTTTATTATTTTATATTTCATCTTTATTATAAACCTTAACCACTTACTTACTTAGTCGTTCCTCTTCTACCGTGGGGTGTAGAGGTTTGGAAGAGAGAGCGCCATACTATTATATCAGCTGTCTTCCTCCTGGCCTGGTTCCATTCTAGTCCTCGGTCCTTCAGAGATTGTCTAATGTTGTCCTCCCAGCGGACTCTGAGTCGTCCTGAAGGTCTGGATCCCTGGCTCTTAGCCACCGATACCTGCCGTTGTAACCAATCTTCTCCCATTCTGCAGACATGGCCAAACCATCTTTGTTGGGACTGTTCTACTTGGGTCTGCAGGGGTTGGGTTCTTAGGCATAGGCGTATCGTCTGGTTGCGGACCATGTCTCTTCTTGTTACTTCAACCACCTTTCTCAGATACCTCATTTCTGAAGTTTCGAACTATTTCACATTGTGAGGTTTGGATCTGACTTTTGTGGGTTGTAGTCATTCAAACCTAAACCATACAACTTCCAACTTCCCTGGTTTGAATGCCCCAGGGCCAACTTTCAACAAACTCTGCCGTATCTCATTGATTCTTAAATTCAAATGTACCCAAACCAGCAGCCTAAGATAAAGCTAAAGAAAAAAGAAAAAAAGAAAAAGAAAAACAGAATAGCGTGCTAGAGTGTTTTACGCGGAAGATTTTTCTGATACTAGAACGTAAATAGACTAGAAATGTGAAGAATTAACAAGCTTCAAATCATTCCACCACCACCATAAAAAAGTGCCTAATCCACGCGAATTTGGACAGAATAGAAGACCTTTTGAAATAGCTAGGCCTGATCTAACAAAAGTGCACATAGCGTCTTCATGCATGACGCAGGGCACGCTGCGAAAAAAACATGCAAATGGAAGTGTCTGAGCTAATAAAGGTTCTCAAAACTTTGAATCTAGAGGTCCCCAAAATAGTTTTGATTTCGTTTCGAGGACAGTAGGTAAAACACCAGCTTTTACTGCGTAAAACTTAGAAAACAGACCCAAAAAATGCACAGGAAAATATTTAGGTTTAATTGTATGGTCTATTGCAATACACTGTGTGATTTAATTGCAGTGGGGAATACATGGAAGTCAAAAGAAATGAAAGAAAAACACAAACATTAGAATCTTCAACTAACATGTTAAGACAATCCTACTGTATGGCTCTGAAACACGGAGAGCAACACAAAAGAGCGAACAGGAAGTTACAAACTTTCATAAATGGATGCTCGCGATGAATAGAACGATTGAAGTGGTATGACAAAATCACGTACGTGGAACTAATGGCAAGAACCAGACAGGTGCTAGTGAAACAAGAAGTGAGAAGAAATCGCTGGCACTGAAAATGGCACACACTGCGGAAAACTGCTCAGAGCATTAAACGGAAATATGTGTTTTAGAATACCCAGGAGAAAAGGGAAAAAGGAAGATCAAAACGCACATGGAAAAGAGAACTGTAGACACATGAAAGCGATACAGAAGAAACTTTAAGTCCTTGAACAGCTGGCACAGGACACAAAAGCCTAAGTATCATGTAGATAATCTTCTTCTTCTTCTTCGTTCGTCCTCAGACTTCCAAATTAATGACTAATAAAGGCAGTAGACTTCCAGGACGACCCAGAGTCCGTTGGGAGGACAACATTATACAGTCTGTGAAGGACCGAGGACTAGATTGGAACCAGGCCAGGAGGAAGACAGCCGATAGGACAGTATGACGCTTCCTCTGGCAAACGTCTACAGCCCATGGTAGAAGTGGAACGACTAAGTAAGTATAAAGGCAGTGGTCAGCTCAAGGTTCCTGACATCTCCAAACAGTGGACATAATAAGTATTCCCTTCCAACATTGCAGGCTAAAACTTTCACATAATAAAAATTGTACGTAAGCAAACAATACTATGATAAAAATGTTTTAAACAGGGGCATTACCTGATGAAATTAGAAAGGGGATTTTCACACAGTCAGAGGGCGTAGACACATATTTTCCTTTTTTGGAAGCGAGGAAGAGCTTCGAAATTTCGATATGGAAAATTCTCATTGTACTAAAAGGAAAATGTAATGTCAAGTGGTCATTTACGTCTTGTTCGTTATGGAAAGTCGTGTTCTCTTTCTTAAACATTTCGTAATTCTTTTCCCAAAGTGGACAGAACATTCGTTGATAAATGTAAAAGCCCATTCTGGCCACTATAATGTTGAAGGCAATAACTTTGCCACTATAAATGTAAAGGGCTGTTTTACATGTAACAGTCAGAAATGATCAGTGTTCGTTGAAGCGTAGTAGGTGTCCGTGGCATGAATGTGACAAGCTCAGTTTGGCCACCGTAAATGTAGTAGTTAAATGTAATAGGCCCTGGTTGGCCGCAACGATGCTGGCATTCGTTTAGTTGACTTGAAAGTGTTGAGGTGTTGCAGTCATAAAGTGTGTGTACACATCAATGAGTGCGAATGGGTGTATGATGGTTCGTGGAAGACAGGCATCTAACTGACATCACACTTTGGTAGAATACATGTAGTAACTCACAGAGAGTGGGAACACCTCTGACGTTTGATAGACTTTAATACACTACAACGACAGGTACGCCGACATCAATATAAATAGTCACTTGACAACTCAGGACATAGCATACACAATAGATCATCGATAAGCTGTGCATATATATAAATAAAGCTGACCTCGTTCAATTCCCCTTTTGTCAGCTACAGCAAAATACCCCGTATTGGAAACGGGTCTTGATTATGTGAGTTAACCAAACTCCCTTCTGACACCAGCAAGTCAGGTATGTTCTCGGGTCTTCAGCAGGTCGCACAATATGGCGGGCCCTAGATATAATGGCCTCTGGTATTTCGATAACAAACAGGATGAGTCAAACCTTGTCTAAATGGTATCACCGCAGATAGCGGGATACAGCACCTGTAAAGTTCTTCGGGCATACACCAGCCCAGTGCATATAATATTAGAATACTTCGTGAGCTCCATTACTGGTATTCCTAGATGGACTCTTTCCCGCCCAGGGAAAAGTCACTAGCTGGCTACAAAAAGTCATATATAATTCTGGCAAAAAGAGGGAAACTGTTTAAGGGTAAATTACCTTAATGTCCCTTCAGAATAAACATCACAAAACTCACTCGCCTCCAAGGCGCATCAGAATATAACATTGGGGAACAATCTTTAACCATCTTGGTCGAACACACAGAGGACTTCCCCAAAAACCGTCTTGACCCTTTCAAAACTGTAGCTCGACTCCTCTAACACAGTTTGTCTTAAAATCGCGCCAGAATCTTCGCGCATGCGTCGAGAGACCCTAGACCCTTGAGCACAGCTCAGGTGGGCGAACATGTCAGGAAAAGCTGACATCGAGTCTAAAATTAGACGCTGGGTTAACAGACAAGTGGGACAACCACCACTGTTAACTACAATCCCAGTAAAACATGAGTACCTTCCCTTTGATCAAGAATTTATTAAATTAAAGTCTCCAAAATTAAACAGGTACATTTTAACGTACTAAAGACTCAGCAAACTGACCGCAACAATGGACCTCTTCAAAAGGTTGATGGATTACAAAACAATTTGGGGTGTGGAGGGTTTCCAGAGAAAGCGTTATGCTGTCCTATCGGCTGTCTTCCTTTTGACCTTGTTCCAGTCCAGTCCTCAGCCCTTCAGAGATTGTCTGATGTTTTCCTGCCAGCAGCGACCACTGGGTTGTCCTGGAGGTCTGGATCCCTGACTCTTAGTTTCCCATTTTTGTCGGGGCAGCCGGTCTTCTCTCATTCTACAGACATGGACAAACCATTGCAACTGGGACTATTCCACTCGGTTCTGGATTTCGAGGCAATGACGTATCGTCAGGTTGCGAGCCCTGTCCCTTCTCGGATTAATATAAATTATCTACAGTAATGTCTGTTGAAGTTTTCGTGGTTTAACATTTTTTACAGGATGGGGTAACCTGCCCCATGCCCATCCCTCGTTTATACGACATGCATTGTAGGTTACAGTATTACTATTCGTTGCTCCCCTTTCAGGCCCTGGTAAAATACGAGTGAAGAAGAAGACATGGAAAGATATTGAGATGATGACACGGGACAGGAGAACATGGCATAAGTTTGTTTAAGGCCTGTGCTCCTTTTGGAGCTGATGGGAGAGGAATCTACAGTAATGGAAGCTAAGGCGAGGTGCAACTTTACTTGAAAGAGATACACTGTCAAGGCCGACTCTTGGGCGGTGCGGCTGTCTGTGGCAGAGATATTATGAATAATAAATTTCAGATATTTATTCTTTATTCTGCACTTGTCTTTTACCTCTCTTTTGCTCTTTTACCCTTCTTTTTTTCGCATACGCTCGATTGTTAAGATATACTCTCACATTCATACCTTTGTCTTTTTCCTTTTGTCGTAGATTTTGGATAGGAGTATTAAGACTGGGGTTGGTCCCTTCAGAATCGGTTGGAATGAGTGATAGTCACAGTGAGAGCTGGTGGAAAAAAAAACCACAATAGAATTTCCCACACGTGAGATGATAGAATGTGATATAGAAGCTGTCTTTGAGAATCGAGATGATCTTCTCTCTCTCTCACCTATCTTCTACGACCGTTTTTAAAGGGCGTCAGACAGTCTAAACACAGATATATATATTAATAATCTCTATCTACTCACGGGCACGCACATACACGTGACGACAGGTAAACACACAGACGTGGGAATCTATAACAATGAATATATATATTTGAACGAGCTGACCAACGCACTGATTTAGTTCAAGAGAGAGATTTTTTTATTATTATCATCAAAAAAAAATCTTCTCACAACACCAAAAATACATCAAGGAAAAAACATATACAAATAGTCATAAAATTTAAGAAAAATGCTACAAGGATGATATCCCCGTTATGATCTTAGCTCTAGGTTTAGCCCACAGCCCCGTTAAGAGAACAGATGATGGCCCAAAGAGTTATAGATACGTAGGGTTTAGGCTAAGAGTTTTTCTTCTTTTCTCGTAAATGTATGCACAGAGTTGAATAATCTGATTTAGCCTAAGAAGTAAAGAAACTCTAGCAAATAGTAACAAATTCTGCAGGTTAAACAAAAAGAATTAAGACAGTAAATGGGTGACAATCTATAACTGTAAAATAACACTCTGATCTGCGTACACTCATTCATTCAGCCATGGCCATGCAGTTATACTCACAACTTTGCTCGCTGCCTCTGGGAACATACTCAATTCTAGGACCTTCACACAGACCCGAAAATAAAGTCCTTGACCAAGAAATCCCCAGTTCCAAAAGACGTACTAAACTCTCAGGGAACGATTCCTTGGGTGTTCAAATTTTTCGAATGTCTGATTAAGTCACATAAAATATTGTCCAGGCACGAAAGTTAGCAGAGCACAATGTCATTAGCTTTGGTTTCTAGAATTTAAGGAATGTCAGATCGGTGTCTACTTTCAGGAAGTTACTATATTTGGTCGCCACAGTACTAGTCAAAACTCTGTCGGAATGTTTCTGATCTTTGCTTGCCACAACGGGCTGAATTGTACTGAAGAGTTATTCTGGAAGAATTAATTCTGGCGCGAAGGCCTCTTACTTCATTTAACTGTTACAGTTCAGGTAATGAAAGTGATTTGTTTCTTCCCAAATAAAGTTCACGTACTAGAACGCTGGTAAAGTTGGGTACCACCGTTTCACTATATAAAAGAAAGAACACATATCAAATAATGTTTACAATATGTACCCACTATAACTTACATTATTAAACCGCAAGTGTACTGCTTGACTTATCATTTAAATTTTCCGTAAAGTAAGTTATATTTAAAAAAAATCATCAATCCCCATGAATTTAGGAACACGTGCGTGTTCCGTCAACATCTCATGAGGTTTCTAGCATTTGTAAGTTAGTTTAGAAAAAAATATGATCTCGTCTGATTTCTTAGCAGTAAAATTAACTTACTTATAGCTACATTATTGTTTAGTAAGCTAAGATATAATTTATTCTGCTATCCACGGAAACACGTCACTAGAAAATAATACAGACCATATAAATTTGGCACTCTGCGCAAAATCTAACCAGTGAAATATGAAATAAGCGACTTAACACTTTATCATTTCACAAAATACTAGATATAATATATATTACCTCTCACAGAACTACAGGTAGTCGCACAACTTAAGAATTATATGCTGAATATTTAAGGAAGTCTAGAAGTTCGACAAATTGCCGAAACAAACTGAGAAACTTCGCTAACAGCTATTCTGTTTCGAACAACCTGTCTACTGCGAATATAGGAGCGAGAATGAAATTAAAGTTTCAAAATCTAGCCAATATCTTAAATAACACATAAGGAAGGGAAACCCGAGGCCTGTAAACAGTAAATTAATATTAGTAAATTAATATTAGACAAACATAAAGGTATGTTTTCAGGCACTCGTAAGAAATAAAGAAGTAGAACACTTGGACAACAGAAAAACAACAGACGTGAGTGGCTTACCCAGGGTTCGAACCCCGTACCTTCCGTACGACAACTCCGCCTAGCTATCAAGCGAATCACACTGACCCCACGGCCAGCTAGGCATCCCCAAAAAAAGATGCTTTACTGGCTATTTATCAGTAAGAAACACAAGATAACACCGGAAGTATACAGCCCCTTAATGACGCAATCACTTCTGTTGTTCTCCTATTAACAGTATGTGTCAGTCCAAACAAGACAAAGACCTTGATACTGGGTCCAGTAAATAGTAGAAGACTAAAGGACAATAGTATAGAACAGTGGGTAGGTTTCTGGTATTGTATGAACATAAATAACACATAAGGAAGGGAAACCCGAGGCCTGTAAACAGTAAATTAATATTAGTAAATTAATATTAGACAAACATAAAGGTATGTTTTCAGGCACTCGTAAGAAATAAAGAAGTAGAACACTTGGACAACAGAAAAACAACAGACGTGAGTGGCTTACCCAGGGTTCGAATCCCGTACCTTCCGTACGACAACTCCGCCTAGCTATCAAGCGAATCACACTGACCCCAATTTACTAATATTAATTTACTGTTTACAGGCCTCGGGTTTCCCTTCCTTATGTGTTATTTATGTTCATACAATACCAGAAACCTACCCACTGTTCTATACTATTGTCCTTTAGTCTTCTACTATTTACTGGACCCAGTATCAAGGTCTTTGTCTTGTTTGGACTGACACATACTGTTAATAGGAGAACAACAGAAGTGATTGCGTCATTAAGGGGCTGTATACTTCCGATGTTATCTTGTGTTTCTTACTGATAAATAGCCAGTAAAGCATCTTTTTTTGGGGATGCCTAGCTGGCCGTGGGGTCAGTGTGATTCGCTTGATAGCTAGGCGGAGTTGTCGTACGGAAGGTACGGGGTTCGAACCCTTGGTAAGCCACTCACGTCTGTTGTTTTTCTGTTGTCCAAGTGTTCTACTTCTTTATTTCTTACGAGTGCCTGAAAACATACCTTTATGTTTGTCTAATATTAATTTACTAATACCAATATCTTAAAATCAGACAAAGGGCCCAAACTTATTTCGCCAAGCGAAATTATCTCCCCTACTCCCAACATTTACGTCCGCTTAACGCGTGTCGTAACTGTCACCTACTGACCACGATGTACGCGTGTCAGTTTCAAATCCCAGACAGCCTGACTCCAATGCAGGGCAGTTTTCACACTACAGCTGACCATGGCCCACAGTGAGCGCCGTGTCAGTTTGGGATTTTTCAGACAAATGTCTGAATACTGACCGGTGCAGATGTAAAGTATCACACCTCACCGGGACTTATGCCGAGAAGAAGCTCGCGCGCTCGGTGAGAATGTAGACGGTTGTCTACGTCCTATGTTCAGTGAACCGACTTATCACGCCTTCTGACGCCCTGCAGCCCTGACATCTATGTAATATCGTCCTAGCGCGATTCTCAGTTTTGAGAAAGAAACAGGTAAAGTTTAAAAATACTGAAGAAAATATTTTTCGCAACCGAGTGATGCGAAAAATACAGGAAAAAACAAGTATGGAAAGAATATAAATGAAAGGATTAGGGTGAGAGAATAGGAAGAAGATGTAGGTAATTTAATGACATAAAGACCTACGTGACAGGACGTCCCCCCTTAAGATATGGAAGCACTCCATGTCTACGTTATGGAATTAAATTTCCTATAACCGTAGCTTCGGGGTGTCTGTCTTCTTCCCTCTCATCTTTCCCCTCCATCTCTCTCCAATTCCTACTCGAGTCTACTCCCCAAAGTTTCCTTCCTCTGGAATGTCTCCCATGCGCGCTTGAAAGAGCGTCGCCGCTTCTGACATTTTTGAAAGATTTCTTGTGATAGCGGTGAAATATCCCTGCCACTATCATCATCTTCGTCAGCTCTGGCGATCGTCAGGAGATGGTCGGAGGTTGGCACTGGTCTTTCCAAGTATCTCTTTAAGAGATTTAAATGGAAAACCTTCTCCTTTCCTTGAATAGAGATCTGGTAGTTAGCCTTAGAAATCTTTTTCAGGACGGTAAACGGCCCTTGCCATCCGATCTTCAGTTGGTTGTTCTCGGTAGGGAGTAACACCAAAACTTTCACTCCTGCTTCCAGTTCTCTCTCTTCCGCGACTTTCCTGTATCGGTTAGCGTGCTTGGTGCGTGCTCGCTTAAAGTTAGTCGTTGCTAGGTCCCACCCTAGTTTCAACCTTTCCTTTAAAACCGACACATATTTACTGGCTGAGACGACTGTCTCATCCGCCTTCTCGTCTGTCAGAGACTGAAGTAAGGCTTCAAGCGGGCCCTTAATGGGTCTGCCGAATAAGAGTGTAGCTGGCGGAAATCCTGTGGAAGTATGAGGAGATTCTCTGTAGCCAAATAATGCTGCAGGAATACAGAGATCCCAATCTTCAGGTTTCACTCGTGCCAGCTTACTTAGCATCATGGTGAGGTTTCCATTAGCACGTTCCACGAGCCCATTTCCGGCCGGAGTATATGGCTTAGTGTGGATCTGCTGGGTCCTCAAGATCTTAACGATCTCATCCATCAACAGGTTTCGGTATGGAGATCCATTATCCGTCAACACTTGCTGAGGGAATCCCAACCGAGTGAAAATCTGCACGAGGGCTTCTGCGACATGCTTGGCATCTGCGCATGTTAGCGGGATAGCTTCTGCCCATAAAGTGCATGTATCGACTAAGGTCAGGATGAACCTGTTCCTTCTTTTAGTCCTTTCGAAAGGCCCTAAAATGTCGATCACAACCCGTTCGAATGGTGTTCCCACTATTGGCATTTCCCCCAAAGAGACTGGGGGTGCCCGTTGCTTGGGTGGCACACGTTGGCACTGGGCACAGGATTTGACATATCTGATAATATCAGTATTTACTCCTGGCCACCAATAATGAGTGGTTATACGTTGGTTTGTGGCGTTCTGTCCCATATGTCCGCTGAAGGGAAGAGAGTGCCCCATTTCTAGGATTTGGCTTCTGTACTGTTTCGGTACTAGGAGCTGGTTGTAACCTTGATCAGGCTTGCCCGTTCTGCGATACAGTACGCCATCCTTAGAAAAAATGTCCCCGTGCTGTGTTGGTTCCTTCGCCATGGGCAGTTTCCTAAAGCAAAGTGCCAAAGTAGGGTCCTTGTATTGCGCTTCTTTAAGTTCCATGGGTAACAAATTAGGCGCAGGCTCCCGTTCCTTGTTGGTTTGCCCTCTTGTAGTTACTGCTGCCACAATCGGCTCTTCCGGTTTCCCAATAGACACGTATCTCCCGCCAAGTATGACTGGGTAGATGGGATCATCCATAACAGCCGCTTTGATCACACCTCTGACGAAATCAGAGTGGATCTCCACCAATGCGATGGGAAGCGCTGTAGGCGCATCACTCTTACGAACTCCACAAAGTTTGACGGTCTCTCCTGTCTCTTGACCGGGTTTAACCAGGTTTCTGGCAACAATGCAATCATAGGAAAGCCCCGTGTCAAATAAGCAAGAAGTTTGAGAACCGTTCAAAATAACAGTACCTCGCGTTGAGGGTCTATCCCCAACAGGTTGGGAATCACTGTCAATAATTCCACCTTGCGAGACTGTCAATAAGCATCCGATGCGTTTCGGCTCGGTGTGCTCGGTCTGATCATATGTCCCGTGCTCAGGGGTTCTCCCTTTGCCACCTTGTCCTTTCTGGCTACGCTGCCATGTAGGGCGGTCGGGTTGATCAGACTGTTTGGGGTGGTTGGGGTACTTGTTCTTGTAGAACTTGGATTTTTCAGGAGGGGGGTTTTGAGGTCCAGTTTCTCTGTGGTTATTTAGGTTAGAAGCCTGAGAAGATTGCTCTAGGTTATGTTTTCGAAAATGCTCCTCTGTCGGTTTCCGCTTTGTGGCCGGTAGTTCAGCCAGCGCATTGTGATAACGCTCAGACTTTTCCAAAATGTCTTCCAGTTTTTCTGCCCCCTGCTCAGCGAGAAATCTCCGGGTATCAGCAGACAATGTGTTCTTTATTTGTTCTGTTAAAACAAATTCCTCAAGACCTTCATAGGTAGAGGGGAGCTGCGAGAGCTCTAGGCACTTTGTTAGATATCCCTTTAGACGAGATGAGAACTGGTGAAAAGTTTCAGAATTCTCTTTCCGGCTGTTGCGAAACAGTTGCAAAAATTTGCGAGCGTTCATTTCAAAGCGCTCCAGTAACGCTTTCTTCAACAGATCATAGTTGTCTTGTTGGCTGCTTTCCAGCTTAGAATAAACATCATAAGCAGAACCTTTTAGGGCCTGGGAAAGTTTCATATTCCAACGCGACCTCTCTAAACCGTACAGAGCTGCAATTTTCTCAAATTTTTCTAGCCAAGTGTCAATCTTCTCATTAGGACAAGGGAAAGACTCTAGCGGAAAAGACATAGCAGTGAGATGAGTAGATTGAGTGTTAGAAGGATAAGTTAAGGAAGAATGAGGAGAAGACTCTCCATTGCTGGAGGTAGAGGCAGCACCACGACTTTGAAGTTCTAGAGCTTTAAGAGCCAACTCATGTTGTCTCTCCTTCTCTCTTTCCTCTCTCTCCTCTCTCTCCTTCTCATGCTGTCTCTCCTTCTCTTTCTCTCTTTCCTCATGCTGCATCCTGCGAATTTCCATTTCCTCATCCATCTTCTTCTGCTGTAATAGCCGGTCTTCCGCTTCTTTCTTCCTAGCTTCTTCTTCTTTCCTCTCCGCATCGTATCTCTCAAGTTCGTTTCTGACAAATGCTTTCGCTTCCTCTCCTTCCAGTCCCTCCTCTCTCGCTTCGTCCCTGAGGAGTTGTCTAAGCTTTGCCCTCTCGGCCATATTATGTCAGTGTCTGAGACTAGTGGAGAAAAAAACTAGGAAAAAGGATACACTGGTTCCTACCACTTACGAGAAAAAAATGTTCAAAAATTTAAAAGATGATATCCTTAACCCTGGGATACCTCCTCCAAATATAAAATCTAACTATCGCTGCTATTATCGGCAATAAAGCACCTAATGCAAAACACGACTACGCCAACTAAATGGTAGTTAAGATTAATCCCTGAAAAATAAGTTGCTACAGTGGAAAACACAATGATTATAGCAAAAATTAAAGAGAAAAATAATCCCTTAATTTTAAAATCCACTATAAGTTTACCCCTGAAGACAGTTAGGATGAGGGAGGCAATTAATCTGGACAAATAGTCCGAAACGCACTCCTTAACTTTAGTTCAAACACCTTCCTGCTTCAGAACCCTTGTGAATGTTATACACTCACAAAACTTTACCAGCGTTTAGTATTACAAAATCATTAATTAACATGTATTCCGACAACATCAACCTGAAAACCAAATGTATAATGCTTCTTAATGCTGTGGAAAAAACTTATCAGTTTGTGTGGTCAGCACGCCCGTAAACAGATCGTTAGTCTAGGGGATAAATTATTTAAAGATATACCAACTCACAAGACATCACACCCTTACTCTATTTCAGAATAAGAATCTTAAGTTCAAAATCCAGATAGACGAGTCCACATTTGTCGTACTCGTCTTCCTATTCTAAGTTCAAAGACCGGAAACGAGCAACCATTTGTCGTACTCGTCTTCCTATTCTAAGTTCAAAAATCCTACGGACGAGAACCCATTTGTCGTAGATTTTGGATAGGAGTATTAAGACTGGGGTTGGTCGCTTCAGAATCGGTTGGAATGAGTGATAGTCACAGTGAGAGCTGGTGGAAAAAAAACCACAATAGAATTTCCCACACGTGAGATGATAGAATGTGATATAGAAGCTGTCTTTGAGAATCGAGATGATCTTCTCTCTCTCACCTATCTTCTACGACCGTTTTTAAAGGGCGTCAGACAGTCTAAACACAGATATATATATTAATAATCTCTATCTACTCACGGGCACGCACATACACGTGACGACAGGTAAACACACAGACGTGGGAATCTATAACAATGAATATATATATTTGAACGAGCTGACCAACGCACTGATTTAGTTCAAGAGAGAGATTTTTTTATTATTATCATCAAAAAAAATCTTCTCACAACACCAAAAATACATCAAGGAAAAAACATATACAAATAGTCATAAAATTTAAGAAAAATGCTACAAGGATGATATCCCCGTTATGATCTTAGCTCTAGGTTTAGCCCACAGCCCCGTTAAGAGAACAGATGATGGCCCAAAGAGTTATAGATACGTAGGGTTTAGGCTAAGAGTTTTTCTTATTTTCTCGTAAATGTATGCACAGAGTTGAATAATCTGATTTAGCCTAAGAAGTAAAGAAACTCTAGCAAATAGTAACAAATTCTGCAGATTAAACAAAAAGAATTAAGACAGTAAATGGGTGACAATCTATAACTGTAAAATAACACTCTGATCTGCGTACACTCATTCATTCAGCCATGGCCATGCAGTTATACTCACAACTTTGCTCGCTGCCTCTGGGAACATACTCAATTCTAGGACCTTCACACAGACCCGAAAATGCAGTCCTTGACCAAGAAATCCCCAGTTCCAAAAGACGTACTAAACTCTCAGGGAACGATTCCTTGGGTGTTCTAATTTTTCGAATGTCTGATTAAGTCACATAAAATATTGTCCAGGCACGAAAGTTAGCAGAGCACAATGTCATTAGCTTTGGTTTCTAGAATTTAAGGAATGTCAGATCGGTGTCTACTTTCAGGAAGTTACTATATTTGGTCGCCACAGTACTAGTCAAAACTCTCTCGGAATGTTTCTGATCTTTGCTTGCCACAACGGGCTGAATTGTACTGAAGAGTTATTCTGGAAGAATTAATTCTGGCGTGAAGGCCTCTTACTTCATTTAACTGTTACAGTTCAGGTAATGAAAGTGATTTGTTTCTTCCCAAATAAAGTTCACGTACTAGAACGCTGGTAAAGTTGGGTACCACCGTTTCACTATATAAAAGAAAGAACACATATCAAACAATGTTTACAATATGTACCCACTATAACTTACATTTTTAAACCGCAAGTGTACTGCTTGACTTATCATTTAAATTTTCCGTAAAGTAAGTTATATTTTAAAAAAATCATCAATCCCCATGAATTTAGGAACACGTGCGTGTTCCGTCAACATCTCATGAGGTTTCTAGCATTTGTAAGTTAGTTTAGAAAAAAATATGATCTCGTCTGATTTCTTAGCAGTAAAATTAACTTACTTATAGCTACATTATTGTTTAGTAAGCTAAGATATAATTTATTCTGCTATCCACGGAAACACGTCACTAGAAAATAATACAGACCATATAAATTTGGCACTCTGCGCAAAATCTAACCAGTGAAATATGAAATAAGCGACTTAACACTTTATCATTTCACAAAATACTAGATATAATATATATTACCTCTCACAGAACTGCAGGTAGTCGCACAACTTAAGAATTATATGCTGAATATTTAAGGAAGTCTAGAAGTTCGACAAATTGCCGAAACAAACTGAGAAACTTCGCTAACAGCTATTCTGTTTCGAACAACCTGTCTACTGCGAATATAGGAGCGAGAATGAAATTAAAGTTTCAAACTCGGGCCAATATCTTAAAATCAGACAAAGGGCCCAAACTTATTTCGCCAAGCGAAATTATCTCCCCTACTCCCAACATTTACGTCCGCTTAACGCGTGTCGTAACTGTCACCTACTGACCACGATGTACGCGTGTCAGTTTCAAATCCCAGACAGCCTGACTCCAATGCAGGGCAGTTTTCACACTACAGCTGACCATGGCCCACAGTGAGCGCCGTGTCAGTTTGGGATTTTTCAGACAAATGTCTGAATACTGACCGGTGCAGATGTAAAGTATCACACCTCACCGGGACTTATGCCGAGAAGAAGCTCGCGCGCTCGGTGAGAATGTAGACGGTTGTCTACGTCCTATGTTCAGTGAACCGACTTATCACGCCTTCTGACGCCCTGCAGCCCTGACATCTATGTAATATCGTCCTAGCGCGATTCTCAGTTTTGAGAAAGAAACAGGTAAAGTTTAAAAATACTGAAGAAAATATTTTTCGCAACCGAGTGATGCGAAAAATACAGGAAAAACAAGTATGGAAAGAATATAAATGAAAGGATTAGGGTGAGAGAATAGGAAGAAGATGTAGGTAATTTAATGACATAAAGACCTACGTGACACCTTTCTAATTTAGCAACGCATTTTATTGCTGTTAAGCTAAGTTCTTTGATGAGACCGAATCGTGTTAATTCGTTCTCGACAGGGATAAGAAGTAAGACTATCGTCTTTTATTTTTCTCTGATCTGTCAGCCTATAGTTAATTATTCTCGGTGAAAGATTTGAGATGAAAGACATTGATCGCTGAGAACTTCCATATGAAGCAGAACGTGTAAAACGCACACTGTGAGTTTTATTGCCGAGGTCTGATCAGATCGAGAGAATGTACTGTAGGTGTTAAGTCTGGTTTCGGTAAGGGTGTGTAGAATTCGTTTCATTCGTAGAATGAGCAAGGAAATATGTAAATCTGGACGTAGGTGCTAACATCTGGCAAATGAGTCGGGTCGGGTTATAGACGTAACCTTCCCCTGATTTCGGAGAGATATATACTCCAGAATTCTAACTTAATTCATCCAGTACAGCTAGAAAGACTAGAACCATCTAGCTTTCGATTCCTATGATCTCTGTTAATAGAAGCATCATTTAGTTGGTCGATTGCAGATCGTTTTACTTCTGCGCTAATGGTAGATATATATATCTAGTACTGTTGAGTGATTTTAGTGGTAGTTCGCCTATTTCATTTTACATAGTTTAATTTCTGCGCAGAGTGATTAAATGATAATTCTCTAAAGTTTACTGTGTTACAGTGGATAGCAAGTAAATTATATTTCTATCTAAACTCTTTCGGCTATAAATAAATTTAATTTAATTGCTAGTAACCAGTCAGAGAATAGTTTTACCATCTAAATTAATGCACTGATTCATCATTGAGTATTGACGAAATACGTATGTATTTCTAATTCATGATGATTGATTCTTTTAATGACTAGAATTTATTTCACGGAAGTTTAAACGATGAGACAAGCGCTAAGCTTATAGTCTTTAACTTAAAGTTAAGAACCGAAGTGAATATTATGTTTTA
The DNA here is from genome assembly GCA_024509875.1 of Oreohelix idahoensis. Classification (NCBI taxonomy): domain Eukaryota; kingdom Metazoa; phylum Mollusca; class Gastropoda; order Stylommatophora; family Oreohelicidae; genus Oreohelix; species Oreohelix idahoensis. Next base: position 162,262 of record JAMPIV010018852.1, on the reverse strand, counting down.
CGTGAGGGTAGGATAGGATGTGTATAATATTAGGTTTAAGTATTCTGTTTCTTTTTCTTTATACAGTACTCTGGGTAAAGCCCAACATCTACCAGCGGTTTCAGTATATGAGAAGAACCTAGAAGACACATTTTTGTAATTTAAATAAATGAGTTTCCAAGTTACAACCTGTCTGGCATTGTGTTTGCATCCAGAAAAAGACAAAGTACTCATCTCACGAACTTTAATACTAAATGCAATAACTGGGCCTATCGAGCCAGATTATAATTCTTCCCAACCATCTCATTGTACATTCAGCCCCTGTGGCGAGAGAAATTACAAACATTAACATTTCCGACGTTTTTTTGACTAGTTGTGGTGTGACCAAGAATTTTACATTTGAGAAAAGTTAACAGCCTGTCATTTTCCTAAGTAGTGGAAACCTCGTGATTCTGACACTGTAAGCCCGTTTAAACTTTCTTACCCGCACTGATTCAAGTGACAGTAACAGTAATCTTAAAATATAGTTGTGAAGTGAATGCTTCCCAGGACATTGGAAGAAAGCTGTATCTGCAGAGCTGAGATTCTCTTTATCAAAAGAATACAGATTCACTGTAGAGAAGTGTCCTGAAGTTTGCGCCAGATGGCGAGAAACACCACGTGTGTAGGTAAGAAAGTATGTCAGGGGCCCCTGCTGAATGAACAGAGAGAAAGCAGAACGAGTGATTCTTTTATTTTGTATATTTATGCACCCACTTTTAAATTTCTTTATGCAATTTTTGTTGCAAATGCTGATTTCCTCTTAGGATAGATTACCGTAAAATCTCGCATATAATACGCACAATTTTTACTCATTTTTGCCCGATAAAACTCGGGTGCGTATTATACGCGAGTACTAAAAAATACGTCATTTTCGATTTCGAAAGTAACCTACATTAGAAAGTCTGTCAAATTTTTGTCACAATTTAACAGTGAAAATGGCGCGAAATTGAATGTGCCCTGTGTTTTCTTATGTGTCAGACATTGTCGCAAAACGCATTTCGCACTCTTGGTCTCCAATCCGTTTTGATATTAAGCTTGGTTGTGAAGTTTGTCATTTTATTATTTTGAGCCCTAAAAATGAATTCGAGAAAATGTTATACTGCAGCAGAAAAGCTCTTAGTGGTAAAATATGCAGAATCTAACGGCAATCGGGCAGCAAGTCGACATTTTTCCATTAACGAGTGTAACATTCGATTGCGGCGAAAAAACAAAGAGGTGCTGCAAGTGTTGCCTAGTAAGAAAAAGGCGAATCGTGGGTCACCACCAGATCTTCCAGACCTAGAAAAAACTTTAATGGAGTGGGTAGAAGATAGAAGGCAACAAGGCAATGGTGTTTCATGCATTGAAATACGACTTAAAGCTCTGGAACTTATAAAATCTCGTACAGGCACACCAACATTTAAAGCGTCATATGGATGGGCAGTTCGTTTTATGAAGCGACATGGTCTTTCAGTCCAACGTACCTAAAATGTAGGAGTTGCGTACCTATTTCTTTTTGTTATTATACTTTCAGTTTTTTAACAAATGTTTCATAAAATAAAATCTTGAAAAATTATGGTGCGTATTATATACGAATTTCCATTTTACCAGAAAACTTTGGGCTAAATCAAGCAAGCGTATTATACACGAGTGCGTATTATACGCAATATTTTACGGTAATATATCAACTCTGTTCTTAACTATAGAGGGAAATCTTAGACCATAGCGTATACATCTGTGACTCTTTGGGGCTATAACTTTTCTTCTAACGGGATCGTGGGCTAAACAGAGGGGGAAAGGATTACACCTATGGGTCTATTATTTTTTTAGTAATTCATTAACCTATGTGTATTTATATGTGCTTGATAAGCACACTTATATGTTGTGGAACATTTTCTTTATGTTAATAAAATTTACATAAACTTTATTCAAGTGTGTCGGTCAGCTCGTTCCAAAATATCTATATTCCATTGTTATAGTTTTTTTTACGTCTGTGCGTCTAACTGTCGTCACTCATGTGTGTGTGTATGTGAGTGGTATATATATAGATTACTATATACGTTCTAATAGACTGTCTGACTATTCTAGATCTGTTGTAGAAGATAGGCTGACCGAGAGAAGCTTCTCGCGTTCCAGGGACAGACTCTATTAGTTTCCACCATCTCACTCGTGAAAATCTATTTTCTTTACATTACCTCTCAATGAGCTATCACATGTTCTATTTTTATTCAGAAGGGACCAATCTATGTCTTAATTCCCCTATCGAAAATCTACGACACTGTCACAAAACGTTTTATGCGTGTTTTTTTGCGCCCTTCTCTATCTCCTTCATAGTCCTATTAATTGGCATATTTTATGCCCTTACATATTTTGCCCAGATCCGCTCCTATACATATTTACGTTTCACCAGGTGAACTGTAGTATTATGGAAGCTAATTAGACAGGTCAGCGGAAAATACTTTTATCACGTAAGTCGTCTAGCCACCTTTGATAGAGTCGATCTTTATTGACACAAGGTGGTAACGCATAATCGATGACAAAAAAGCCATATTGATTGTCTAAGCTGACGGCGATCCGTATCTGTCCGTCTGGCGGATGCACGAAAACACAGGTTATAATACGTAATCGTTTCCGCTGGCCCATCTTTGTATCAATATTACCGATAATCTGTCTGGGGAGACATTATGTTGGGATAGCATCTAGACAGGAAATAAGTTCACAGATTTGTTTGAGTTTGCATAAAGATGCAATCGGAAGTATTACTGCCTTTTTAGAAAGAGGTCACGCGTTGGAATTTTAAAATTTGATATTTTAAAACACGCAGGGGATATTATGATTTAACACCCCGACCCAAATAGTTCTAAAGAGCGTACCATTGGATTGATTTGAGAGCCGGAATAGACTTTAACTTTCATTGGTCACTTGGTCTAAAAGTACAATCTGGGACTTGACCTGAGAAATGGCAATATAATCTAGCGAAATCGGAGTCACAAATCAGACTGCATAGCAACGTCAAATTAGCAACTCCCAGGAGCCAGAGAGACATCGGACTAAGAATTCCAAAATTATAAGTGACAGATCGGAGTATTTGGGCAACTTTGAAACGTAAAAGTAAACCAGCATTTTTAAATACAAAGACTGGAAACTTAAAGGACCAGGACAGAGTATTTGGGCAACTTTAAAACTTACAAGTAAACCCGCATTTTTAAATACAAAGACTGGAGACCTAAGGAATCAGATCACCCGTCATAAGAGGAATACTAAAATTTTCCAGACCAAGTGGTTCGAAAGCATCTAACCTACGTTGCTGTGTCCATTCTAACTGTGCCAGGAGATTGTAGATCCCATTTGGGGTAAGTTGTGAACCTATATTTTAAAAATGTGAAAAGTAACATGTCTGTACTTGCTAAGTCGTTATATATGAGGCTGGCAACCTCACAATTTGAAAATAGTATGTTCATAAACCACTACAGCAAACGCTGGTATTTGTTTTATGCTAGCTAATCCGCTTTGTTTCATAGATCTGGAAAAGGCGTTTGACAGGGTCCCCTGGAGCAAACTTTGGGACTGTTTGGCAAGGAAGAACATTCCAGCACCTCTGATTCATGCTATACAGAGCTTCTACAAGTCTTGCAGAAATTATGTGAGAATAGCAAACCATAAGTCAGAAGAGTTCAAGACCACCACTGGTGTAAAACAAGGTGATATCCTGTCACCTTATCTTTTCATACTCCTCATGGACGATGTCATCAAGGCATGAAAGGAGAGAACAAGAAAGTATTCAGTGGGGTACTGGAAGATGAGACAGGTCTGTATTTCAGAGCTGGCATTTGCTGATGATGTTGCCCTGATTGCTAAATCAGAGGCACATCTCTAATCCAACCTGCAAGTCTGGAAGGAAGAGCTGGAGAAAAGAGGGATGGTCATAAGCAGCTCTAAAACAAAATCCATGGTGATATCACGAGAAGAAAGAAGACATCAGATTAAGCTGGGAGAACAGGTCCTGGAGCAGGTCGACCACTTTAAATACCTCGGAGCTATCATAGATCGAAAGGGAGGCATCAAAGAAGAGTTGGCCACTCGAAAAGCAGCAGCTGGGAGACTTTTTAAGGCCAAAAATCGAAGATTCCTCAGCAAGAGCAAGGTTGGGAAGAAAACAAAGATGGCTGTATACCGCTCCACCTATGTCCCAGTCTTGACATATGGATGCGAGACTTGGGCAATGACTACAACCCACAAAAGCCAGATCCAAATTTCAGAATTGAGGTATCTGAGGAAAGTGGTTGAAGTAACAAGAAGAGACATGGTCCGCAACCAGACGATACGTCAAGGCCTAAAATCCCACCCCCTGGAGACCCAAGTAGAACAGTCCCAACTAAGATGGTTTGGCCATGTCTTATAAAAAAATTTATAAATATATTTTTTATGTTTCAGAACGATACAGCAATACTGACTTACCATTTGAGTTAAAGATTCTAATTTTTGTACTGTACTTGATTTCTCTTAAACCTACCTTAGTTTCCTATTATGAACTTATACCTGAGCGAAAATGTTAGCCTTATTCTTCTCTCTCCAGACCAAAGTGCAGACCCTCAATTCAGCGCCTGCCATATTTGGCTAAATGTAAATAGTAGCATTACCCAGAGATCACTCGTAAGTCAACTTTCGTACATAGCGTTACAAACAACCTTTTAAAATTGCGGACTCTCGTGCGCTCTTTAAATTTCACATAAGCAAATAGTTATTCAATAATCTCAGATCTCAGGCGTGACCACACAAAAAGAAGAAAACGAACCAAACGTTGTACGAAGACACTTTCGCCACCTATGTTGTCTATCAATTCATGAAGCTATCAACTTCACTCATTATTTACACCACAACCTTAGCTCGGCAGCGTTGGCGTAGCTGGCGAGACATTTTTTGGGCTTTACGCTAACAACTAGATAATGTTAGTCCTTTTAAGGACTTAGTATCTATTAGGTTAGCAGTGAACGGAGTTCACTTATTTTTATGGTAAATGCGCTCTGATATAACCATACAGGTTGAAAGGGACGCGCCTCGCAACAAGAAGGCAAAAACCGAACCAAACCAAAATAAACTTCGCTCATTTTGGAGCACGGCCAACGATCAAGTGCACCCGATCAACTCCAGCTGCTACTTTCTACACCTACATATACTCTCTCTCTCTCTCTCTCTCTCTCAAGATATATACATCTTCATTTCTATTAAATTATCGAAGGCCCTCATAACTGGGCACGCGACCTCAAGTAACCGTTGAAACCTTGTGTCTAGGTTGAGCGAGACCAAAACTCTTCAAAATAAAAAAAACCCCAAAACAAATTGCATTGTTTCGTATGGTTTTTGTTTTTCCCCCTTTTCTTTTTCCCAGGCTGTCATCTGTCGTAAATTTTGATAAAATAGGTTTTGAGGTATTTATGGTCCCGTCCGAGCAGAGGTGATAGTGTTAACTATGTGAGAGTAAGGTGTAAGAAATTAGTTTTCTTCTTTTCACGAGGGGTGATAGTATAAGAGAAAGAACAGTCTCTGGATTGAGTAATTGCTCTAATCCAGCCTATCTTTACGAGTATATTTAAATTAGACGCACTATCTCTCGTGGTACAAAATACCAGTTACACTACACTCACGTACACACAATTTTTGTAACAAATACGCACAGACGTGAAAACAAACTATGGATAACATATAGGGCAGGGGATGCCAACACGATAACTAAAGGTTTATTAAGTTTATTTATCACTAGAAAATCACAACATCTATCATCAATCAATAAAATATAGTTTACAGACAAAAATATGGAAATCATTAGCCCAATAGACCCTTCCCTCTTGTAAAGGAAAAGAAAGAAGATCCCAACAGTGGTAGTTCCCACAAAAAGTTAGTAACCCCAAAAGGTCAAAAGAGTAACCCTAGAGTATAGGAATAGACGATAAAGTAAAGAACAAAGTCTCTAGTAAGTCTATCCTGAAAAAACCAAAAAAAAAAAAAAAAAAGAAATATAACCGTATTAGCGAAAAAGAAAGGACAGAAGTGAGTACAATGATTATACAATATAGGAAATATTCATTCTTCTTTCTTACAATCTGTCAATCGGTGGCCACATTCAATCAAGCTTACCTACTACTCTTGAACGTAACTTCAGTGTATAGTTAACATAGTCCAGTGTGGTGCTTTTCCAAGTGAGCCCCAGTTCCTCCAAGAATGATTAATTTTTCCTAATGGGGAACGCCCGCTTTGATAGTGCTTACTGGATATGAGAAAGTTCACGGCAGGTAGTTCATGTAGAAAATATAAACCGCGATCAAATGTTCACCATGGACAGTACACAGTAGTCCCGATATTTAAAGGAAATGTCTGGTGGGTAAACTGTTTGAAACCAATAATGATAAGGAAAAGATATCCTATCTGCTTTTCTCTCTCACTCTGGGGTTTGAGTGCCGATTCTGGACCTAAGTATTCTTTGTTCTGGATAAATCCACTCGAGACAAGAAACAACGATAGTCAGTATTCTGGAACAATGTTATATAGATATTTGGCCCCCCACGGGCTGATAATTGTAGGTAAGCAATCTGGGTAATTTGCGTGTCCAGTTATACTTTATTATTAATGTTTATGCGTTAGAACTCACTCTCTGGATGAAAAACAGAAGGACCGCACAGGTCACAATCCAAAACCCGATAAAAGTTTAAAAAAAATCTTACTGGAGCTATTCAGACCACTAGATCGCTGGGTTGATCAGCCTAGATTTTGTTGGAAACAAAACAAATATCATAACAGTAATATAAATATTATGACCTAACACACGTTACGGCAAGACCTCTTAACCACTCCGGTATTAAATTATATTAAAAAACCACAAGAGTCTAGCTTATCTTAACGCTTTTAACGCGCGATATGAACACTAGTCATTTATAAAATTACACATGATGTATTAGGAATAATTATACTTCGTCATTTATCAAACACCTAGCGTCTTAATAATTAATTAAAGCATCTATTACTGGGGAATAGCGAGTAATTAAATTTACGTTTACAGCTGGAAAAATTGGCTATATGTTATTTAATACGCTATTCTATTAACACAGAAATCCCAGTGAAATATAAATGAAGAAAACTTTATCACGTTATTCACTAAATGCTAATATATATTATTTACCGCAACACAGGAAAATGAATTATCTCCACGTATTCAAAGTAATCCAATTGTAATAGGGCTCTTATTAATAGCGAGCTAGATATTCAAAAATTCCTGTAGCAAACTTATAACTGAGTTTGGGTGCAATTTTTGCTGGGACATGACGAAATTCACACCTTTCGCAAAGCAGGGAAACGAGTGGAGATTTTCTTCCAATATAAAGGATTTCACCGCTCGCTCGGTTTCCCTGTGACTCGACAACAAAAGGCTCTGATCTTCAGCGGTCATCAGGCCGTCTATGGAACTTCAAAACAATTCACCGTCCACGTGTTTGTTTTCGTAATCGACAACTCTGGTCGCCTGAGAGCTTCGGGCACCCGCCCTTGGCCCGTCCCTTTTGAAGGAATGTCAGTTATTGATCTGAAAAGCTGCTTTAATAGCGCGTGATAGACAGGTAGGCGTGGCTAAACTATAAGTAAGACAGCAAGCGAAAAAAGGCATGGCTAATGCGAAACGAACGTACACGCTAATTAGGGAAGCAAGGTGAACGAGTCGGTTGAATGTAAAATGAATGAAAATGAAGGACGCCTGTGGGAGTCAAGCGAACTGATCGAGGTGCTCTGTTCTCATAACCTGTCACATCATCCATAGCCTTAAAAAGTTATGTTTTTCCTCGTCATCAATTGATTGTAATCGATCTTCTATGTCCGGTTTTAATAACTCGATACAAAAATGACATCACGAACTGCCACTATTTCTGGACGTTCAGTGTCTGGTATCGCTGGTGATGGAAAGGCACACACTGACCACAAGTCATGATACGTTTTATAACAAATATCCAATGAAGTTGAAATGAAATGACCACACAAGAATTAGTGCCATAATCAGAAAGAGCACAATAATTATTATGCGTCATTTATTTTTTTCGTGCAAGACGTTGCGCTTGTTATTCTGAAGTAATGTGGTAAATGGTGTGAGGACATCAGCTCCAAGATCAATCCCAACAAAATCTGTGTGCAATGGTGCTCCTTGAACAACTCCATATTGAAAGCAGATCTTCAGGACATTACTTTCAGTGGGCAGAAAATAGAAAGGCAAGACAAGCTGAAATACCTCGGAATAACATTCGATCGCGGGCTATCATACAAGAACCATGTTGATCTAATTATACGAAAGTGCAACTGAGGTCTTACAGCCCTAAAAACAATGGCCGCAGTGCACCTGGAACAGAGACTACTGTTTCTTCTGTATAATCAGTTAGTCATGTCTGCCATCGAGTATGGTCTGGGAATACTCACGCTGTTGATATCACAATTTGAACGATTGGAACGCATTCAAAATGATGGAATGAGTGTAGTCTTGGGCTGTATGCGAGATACCCCCATCGTAACGATGCGGTACATGCTTGGATAACTGTCGATTAGATCCAGATTTGCGATAGCTCAGTCAAAAGCCTATATGCGAGTAACCACAGTGTGGTAAAGTGGGATGATATAAATATTTATAGGGGACTTAGTGTACTGACTGAGATCAGCTGTGAAGGTATCTGTATCTAATAGGTGTAGTGTTTTACAGATAACCTTACTTGCTACCACATTTATACCTCAGTCAGAATTATTCTGGAATATTGTGATGACTACGTTGAATGTCTAGGGTTATGTAAATGATGAAGTGTAAGTCACAACAACAACAGACAGATAAACAATTTAATTTATTCCACCACACTTGACAACACTGTGACACTCACACACATTTAACACTCTATAAGACTATCTTAAATGAGTCACTGGTAAAGTTTCAAATATATATATGTATTAATTACTTTCACTAATATATATCCTGATTCAACTACAAAGTGAACCAGGAATCACAATCAAATGTAATCCCAATTTATATGTACAGAATTTATACATATGAACCTTGTAGTGACATATTTTATTAATATTATACTATGTGTGTCAGTTGTGTAGTAGTACTATGAGGTAATACTGGTTTTGTTTTTCAAGCTATGTTGTTATTTGTCATCATGACTTCAAGTGTTTGTTTATCCTGGAAATAGTATGGGGAAAAGTTTCCAGTTCCTATCAGTTTACACAATGTATTTTCCCTCTGTTTTATTATAATGTTAATTTTCGAGGGGGACACATAATGTTGAGCTCCTCTCGCCACAGAAGCTTATCTTTCGTGATGGCGGCAGGAAAAGACTTCTCTGCTCGATAGCTTCCCTGTGTTCTGGAGACACCTCACTGGTCACTATCTGGACCCAGGAGTATGCTGTCAGCCTCTAGATTCAGCAAAGCTCAGACCAGGTGCTGCTCAATAACTTTAGGACCACGGTCCCACAATTCATGGAATAATACACAATTACGTTGACTGGCAATGAATATGGCACAAAATCCGACCTGCCGCTGTCTCAGGCTTTTATTTAGAAAAATATAAGCTGAATCTCAACGCACTGTTGCTTTAGAAAGTTTATTTGAAAATGTGGTGCTGAACTGACGCTTCTAATTGCCTATATTGGCGGGTCTAACCAATCGTGCCATGTTTACACAGCTTTTCAAAAAAGTACCTCTACTACTGTTTCCCCTAACAACAAAGAATTAGTATTTGTAGCCCGACTAATCGTGTTTAGCCTTACATTTACTTCTATCCAATCAAATTGGATTTAACATGGGGACATATTTCCCGTACAATGGTGGTTTCAAAATCTGCCACTGAGCGATTCTGATTTTGGTGTTGTCTGACACCCTCACTATTTCTTTTGGCTAGAATTTGTTAATTCCTAGACTATTTGCGTAACACTTAACATATTCTTTGTCAGCAAGTCCTAATGAACCCAACTATATAAATTTTATGGGGCTAAGGGGCTGCGTTCAAAATATGCATTTTCTTCTAGGATAGTCGTGCTGTTGCCACCTCCTCACTTCCAAACTTTATGGTGTCTGCTGTACTGTCATGCTTTCAAACGTAAACCAGTATAATGTCATCTTTCCTAATAAGCATTTTTCAGGTTTTTTAAACCTAACTCTCGTATGGGTAGTGTTTTTTATCACTGTCGATTTGAAAAAAAGTTAGTGCATGTGGCCTTACACGCGTGATGGTAGTAATTGTATAGCGAGACGCGTGTTAGTGTTGCATGCGTCCCGGCTTTCAGCCCTCCCTTTCTTTCTATCCTAAGTTCATCTGTCTGTTCGTTTATGGTAACGTAGTGTATAAAATGACATGAATGGAATTTTAAATATAGGTCAGCTTGCGTATCTCAAGGTTTTTCTTAGAAATGCAGTACACGTTTTATCGTAGAAAGCGTGTATTAATGCAGTAGGTTTTTACTATCAACGTGAAACGTTACAATTTGCAGACGAAGTAGAAAACAAGGGGGTTTCGAGTACAGTCATTGTGACAGCACTGTTCTTTACCATTCTTCTTTCCTTTTATTGAATTTATGTGTTAGGCTTTACATTTACCTGATAATTTATATATGTGGATTAGAATTTCTCACGACACACAGACAAAAGGCTACATGGAAACATAGCTGACATTAAGGGCGCGAGAATAAAGCGGGGGATGTCATGGATGGCACAGGCAGAGGCAACGATTAAGCAGGTGGCCCCAGGTGAAAATATATTAAAAGGGGCAGAGTAGAGTAAATATGATGAGAACTGGACTAATTACCAACAAGTCATCATCAACATTGGTAGAGAGTGCAGAACTTGGGCCAATGGGAGGGCACAGCTAAAAATTAATCAGCTTATAAATGATCATGCTAGGGATGATGATGTCATTGTGAACACTAATGGGTCTATAATCCGAAGTGAGAAATCAGGGTGGGGCTTCTCTGGTAAAGTAAAGGGCAGAATCGTCGTTGAAAATAGCGAGGCTTACATGACAACAACCTCCAGCATGAGAATGGAGTTACTGTAGCCTAAAGTGGCTGTTTGAAACTTCATTAACTAAGGCGGTTATTGTGTCAGACTCACAATCCATGCTTGGAAAGATCTAAAGTGGATGGCTCCGGCATGAATGGAAAACCTCCACAGAAGGCTCGAATCTTCAGGAACTGGTGTGGATCTACTGTCCTGGTCACGCAGGGGTACGCGGCAACGAAAGAGCTGATAAGCTAGCTTCAAGAGCACCCATAGAAGGTGCATTGGATATGGATAAGCGAGAGATACTGAGGGCAATTAATGATCGCCTATTAAAGAATAACACTGCATTCGATGAATCACCAAAGCTAAGATTGCTGGTATTTGTCATCAAAGGTAAGACCAGCAGGGATGGATGAATGAGAGGATGCATACGGCGTGTATGCAACCAACGCACAATAGGAACAATTTGCATTCATACCCTTCGAAATTTGCTGAAGTAGACTGAGCACTTATGGGTTTGCCTGGAGTGCAGTGACGTCGGTTCTGATCAACAATTACAATAACAATGCTGGTCTTACCTTTTGGGTTACATTTTAAAATTCGTTATAGAGCATGGAACCAGCATTGCAGCAGGTCCTTTTGTTGGAAGCCAGTTTTTGTTTTTAAATGCTCGTGTTCTTGCATAAGCAATTTCTGTAGCAATTTGATTTACAAGTGATTTTGGGCGTCGTACACTCTCAGAATCTTTTGGCCCAATACCATTACCAGCCAAGAACAGCTTACTTGGAGTAACCAAGAGGACATGCATACCATCACAGCTGGCAGACGCTGGATTTGGGTTGGCCACGTTTTCAGAAGAGACCCTGATGCCATCACAAGAACAGCTATGCTATAGACCCCTGAATAAAAGCCGAAAGAGAGGCCGATCAAAAACAACTTATCGGAGAAATGTGGAGGCCGAGATGCAAAGAATGAACCAGAGCTGGGGCACTGTAAGAAGAATGGCCGCCGACCGAACAAAGTGGAAGCAGTTTGTTGCTGCCCTAAAAGACAGCACAAGGCGTGATGGCCACTGACTGCTTGGACAGTCGGCGGCTAAGGATCAAAGAAGAAGAAGAGGAGGAAAGACACTCTCAGATGTCTACTTGAATATTTCAAAGAAAGAAGTGGTCAGCTTCAGGCTATTTGCATTTTCCGAATGTGCTTCTTTATGTTTCTCATGTGTTTGGCATCTTTGAAACAGTTGTTCTGCAGTAATTTTATCAGTGCCACAGTTACACTCATCAGTAGTTCCTATCTTTAGTTTGTTGAATAGATGGTATCACAATCTGTTGTGGCCCGTGCGGAGTCTGTAGATTATCACTTGTTCTCTTCTGCTGAGCTGGTAGTATGTATCATTTTGTTTGTGGCATGGATGCTCTGCATTCCATTTGTTTCTGTATCTGGTTCTGAGAAAACTCTTTGTTTCTTCGAAAGTTATGCTTGTATCAGATTGAGGTAGCTTTCCACCTTCCTTTGCCAATCTGTTGGCCTCTTCATTGCGTAGGATGCTACAATGAGATGGTATCCATTGTATTTCAACTCTTTTGAATCGTTGATATAGTTTGTGGAGCACTACTCTTAGGTCATCCAGGTCTGCATTATTCTGGCTCCTCATCGTTGCAACTACTGACAGTGCGTCTGTGAAGAAAACAACTTGTCTCTCATTGCTTTCCTCTGCCATTAGACTGTCTGCTGCAGTTGTTAAAGCCTCTGCCTCTGTTTTGAAGTTACATGAGAACTTTCCTGTTGCCACTGACATCTTTTTGTGTACCATTGCTCAAGCGTAGAAGCAGACTTGAAACACGGCAAACATAGAAACCGTAAGTGTATTTAAATAAAAGTTATTTAAATAAAAAAAGTTTATTTAAAAACAAACTTCTTCTTCTTATTTGATCCTTAACCACCGACCGTCAAAGCAGTCAGTGGCCATCACGCCTAGTGGCGTCTTGTAGGGCAACAACAAATTGATTCCACTTTGCACGGTCGGTGGCCATCCTTCGTACAGTGCCCCAACTCTGGTTCATTCTTTGCATCTCAGCCTCCACAGTCCTCCGCCAAGTTGTTTTTGGTCGGCCTCTCTTTCGCTTTCCTTCAGGGGTCCAAAGCATAGCTGTTCTTGTGATGGCATCGGGGTCTCTTCTGAGGACATGACCAACCCAGCTCCAGCGTCTGCCAGCTATGATGGTATGCATGTCCTCTTGCTTGCTACGAGTAAGCAGATCTTGGTTGGTGATGGTATTCGGCCAAAAGATTCGGTGAATTTTTCTTAGGCATGTTGTGTGAAAAGAGGACAATTTTGACATTTCCTTCTCTGTGACTCTCCAGCATTCCGCACCATAGAGAAGCACAGAAAGCACGCAACTCTGGTATAATCTTAATTTTGTGCTTGTGCTGTATTGGGAGGACTTCCAGATGTTATTTAGGCTAAAGAAGGCTGTTCTTGCCTTATTCATTCTGATGTTAATGTCTTTGCCTGCCCCACCGTCTGGTGTTACTATGCTTCCTAGGTATGTGAAAGTATCTGTCTGTACCAGTTGCTGATTCCTTACTGATATGGGCTCAGGGTTGCTCACATTGAGCGTCATGACCTCATACTTCTTTAAATTGATGTTCAAGCCCACCTGCTGGCTAAATTTATTAAGTCTATCCATTTTTTCCTGGATGTGTTGATGTGAATGTGCCAGCAGTGCAATGTCATCTGCATATTCCAGATCTTCCAATGTTGAAAATGTAGTCCATCTTATTCCTCTTGGACTGCCCTCTGTTGTCTGGCGCATCACCCAGTCTATGAATTAAAAATAGAGTGGTTGATAAGGGGCATCCCTGTCGTACTCCTGTCTTCACCTCGAAGGTTAGGTTGCTCTGCCCAACACTACACGTAAAGTTGGCATAGAGGCTTTTTATGATTGACACTATGCAGCTTGGAATCCCATAAGCCCTCAGTATTTTCCATAAACTGTCCCTATGTATGCTGTCAAAAGCCTTTTCAAAATCAACGAAATTTATGTAAAGCTGTCTTTGCCATTCTGAGCACTGCTCTATAATGTTCCTGAGAGTGAATATATGGTCTACACATCTTCTGTTCTTTCTAAATCCTGCTTGTTCTTTCCTCAGTTTGTAGTCTACTGCCTTTGAAATTCTCTGTATAATTATCCTGCCTAGTATTTTGCTGGGAACTGAGAGAAGAGTGATTCCTCTCCAATTATTGCAGTCTGAAAGATCTCCCTTCTTGGGCAATTTGACAATTATTCCTTTGTTCCACTCTGATGGTGTTGTCCCCGTTTTCCACACTTGTGCAAACAGTGGTTCTAATGTTCTGCTGCTAGCTCAGGGTCTGTCTTAAATAGCTCTGCATTTAAGTTATCATGGCCCGGAGCTTTACCGTTCTTTAACCCTTTGATTGCTGTGATTTCTTCTTTTCGTGGAATGTCTGTATTTACATCTAGATCGTTTTCAGCCTCAGGAACATTCAATTGTGTCTCTGGTATTTCCTTGTTCAGAGTTTCTCTGAAGTGCTCTGCCCATCTTGTTTCCTGTCCCTCTGCTGTCTTGATGAGATTTCCTTGCTTATCTCTTACTAATGTAATATTGTTTGCATCTTGTTTTCCGCTGATGAATTTAGTTATTTTGTATACTGTGCTTTGTTCATTTCTCTGTGCTGCCTCTTCTACCTGTTTTGCAAGATCGTCTAGGAAATTCCTTTTGTTGGCTCGGGTTTGGCGTTTAACTTCCTGTTAAGTCATATTCGAAGTTACAGTTAGGTGTTAAGGATTTTTGTGTACGGTCCTGAAGTTTGTTAGTAAGTAGGTTAAGGTCATGAGATACATGACATGTATAATCTGTGTGGGTAGAAAATGGCGTAACTCTGTTTAGAGTGTATTTTTATTGTAGTATGCAAGCTTGGAATGTTACATTTAAAAGAAGCACGCAGAGTATGTGTTGCGTGCATATTTTGACGCACATATTACAAAAATCGATATGGCTATTTAATATGGGAAAAATATAGACATTCATCCATTTGTGTATGAAAATGCTGTCTATGGGTAAAGCGAGGTAATCCATGTTTGATTCACACTTTTGATTATAGGAGTAATCGTTCTTGATATTGATCCGGCGCACGGATATTGCTCTTATGTTTGTACTTATTTTTTAGGGCCAGAAAATAGATTAATTTGCTTATTATGTTTATGGCCTGAATTCATATGTATTACATATTATTAGTACAAGTAGAATCAGTCCTATATTGTATATTTTGGATGGGTAGGCGGGACTAGATTCTTGTTATTCCGCTCTGGCGGAAGTATGAGTTGTCTTGAGAAGTCGTGATGAGTTCCGATGTACCGTGATAATGGCGGGTATGCATTTTTCAAAGGGCTGGTAGATTCTTAAGGAAAACTTAGTTATGAAGTGGTTTTCTTCTATAGGAGATTGTGTCTCTACTAGAGTTTGTGTTAGAGACTCTCCTAAGGTACGGTACAATGTATAATTCGGACTCCATGTATTGCCAGACCCTATTTTGATGATCTCATGTCGGTTAGACCTAGATGGAACATTGTGCTTCGTATCGCCAGGGTCGTGTTTTGTATCGACGAAGATGACAGGCTTTCCTACAGCGGTTATGGCTACGTGAATTAACCTGATTACCGTAGAGCTGTATGGAAACATTTATGAAACTATTTATATGCATATTATAAATTAACTTTGGCTTATATTCACCTTCCTACGAGTGAGTGAGCGGCAACTCAGGGAGGCGGCCATGTTGTGTTCCTGTCATTATATTTTCTGATTACTGTCCAAAGAACGGGGCATGTACCTTATTACTCGGACAGTGACAGGGAGATCTCAATCTTGATAGAAACCCCCTTTTCGTGGTTCCATAATATACTACAAACTATGGACGTCAAGCAACTTTAGTTATTTACCGATCTGCCTTCACTGACGCGTTTAGTCAGATAGGGGATGCGGCCATAATGTATCATGACATTGAACTTTTGATGTACTACCCATTATTTATGAATGTGTCATGACTTCAGATCTGCTATGTATGCCTACAAATTGATGTGTCAACATACCCATGATGTACTCGTTATGTCCCAGTGTGTACGTCTGAATAAATTGTGTAAACAAAGATTCCAGCAGTCTGCATTGGTGCCTTGTAGACACAAGTGTATGAGTGATTAGATTGGTCAGAACACGAACAGTACACCATTCGCGTTAATCACACTCTACACTTCTACTCCATACATACACCATCCTGCGTCGGTTGAAGTGACCAAGTTTAGGGCCTGCTTCCCCTGGAGCCTTAGAGGGAAACGACTATTTACAGCTGCCTTTGCCTTCCCTCTCTCAGGACTAGGGTGAGTTACCCATTTACAGCTGGGTAAACTGGAGCATGCCTGATCTCAACAACTCTGTACACTGCTTCACAGACTGACACTTACAGAGCGTACGATTGAAAACTAAACTTTACAGTGGTGAGCCAGATTCCTGGGTCCAGCCTACGCAGTTTTGTGTTGAGAATCACAGTTTACAGTTGAAAGAACATTTGTTTGACCACATCAACACCAGTAGGACAGCTATACAGTCGATGTCAGCTTGACCTGTATTACCGATAGGATGCTGTATCTAGGTCAGCGCTTGTTGACAGTTTTTCGCTGTACAGACGGTATTACACAGGACAGTTGTATCAAGTGTAGAAAATATCTGGAGCAGTATTGTTGACATTTCTCAACGTACAGAAGAATCACAGTGTTGTTGAACATAAAGTGCATAGTTCATCGTTGGATCTTCATATGCTCAAAAGAGAAAAATTGACAGTGTAATAGTTTAAAATTAAATCTATTACTAAATAAAGTTGCAAGTTATTAGTATTAAAATAAACTGTGCCTGCTTTACAACACTATACCTGCAACACATTCCATTCATGATATAAATTATATTGTATGCTATATGCTATTTATGTTTACATGTTATTTGTTTATATGTGTAGGTGTTTATATGTTGCGGGCCTGGATGGGAGGTGACTAGAACAGGAAATACCGAGTGATATTGGTCTTGTTCTGGCGTTCTATAGGGAGCAATTTCTTAATTGAAATTTGCATGCAACATAGTTTGCAAATATTTGGTTAGTTGTGACGACTGTTTCATATTTGTATTTGTAACATTTTTTATGTTCTTTATTTTTGTTTGATTTGTTTGTATAATTGTAGGTCTCATCTTTCCTTTCATTTCAGTTTTTTACACCCTTATGTTTATACACTGTGGCGTTATTTGTCTTGTTATCTTATTGCAGTTATCATCACGGTTTCTGTGATCATTTTTTTCATTTCTCCTATTTAATTTAATTTGATCTCTGCAAATGTGTTCATATTGTCTTTTCTTGTTTGTCCTTTGTAATGTCTTTAGTTGACATATGACATAGGAGTTATAGTGGTATACACTGATAGTATAGTACAGATCAGTATTTTATGATTATTTTCCACAGGTACCCAAGTGATCTTTGATTACATTGAGGTATACAAGACCTTTGTAAGGCTTGTCTCCCACAGTATTTGAGATACAGTTATTGTTGTCCACAGGTACTCAAGTTATCATTGGTTATTATAAACCATACAAGTTTGGACTAAGACTAAGTCTATGGTATAGACTTGTCTCCCATTAAAGTGAAATAGGGTAATTTATTTACTTTTTCAGGTTTCTGATTTAAGAAGACAATATGTCTACATTAGATTATTTTATTGCACAAGGAAAATCTCTTGATAAGACTGGAAAAGACTTAGAACAATGGGCTGTTGCTCAATATGACAAAGCATTAGCTGCAGAAGAGAAAAAAATTGCTGTTGCTGCTGAAGAGAAAAAAGCTGCTGCAGAAGAGAAAAAACTCTGGCTGAAGAGAAAAGATTAGAAAGAGAAGCTGCTGCTGAAGAGAGAAAAGCTCTGGCTGAAGAAAAAAGATTAGAAAAAGAAGCTGATACTGCTGCTGAACTAAAGAAATTGCAGATGCAAGTGGAGGAAAGGAGATTTGATGCAGAACAGAAGAAATTGGAAGCTGCTGCAGAACAGAAAAAACTAGAAGTTGCTGCTGCTGCAGAACAGAAAAAATTAGATGCTGCTGCAGAACAGAAAAATTAGATGCTGCTGCAGAACAGAAAAAATTAGATGCTGCTGCAGAACAGAAAAAATTAGAAGCTGCTGCAGAACAGAAAAAATTAGATGCTGCTGCAGAACAGAAAAAATTAGAAGCTGCTGCTGCTGCAGAACAGAAAAAATTAGAAGCTGCTGCAGAACAGAAAAGATTAGATAGAGAAGCTGAAGAGAGAAAAGCAATAAGAGAACATGAGTTTGAATTAGAGAAATTAAAATTGACATGTATGAGTAATGTTAATCAGGCACTGGTAGTAATGGTAAACCCTTTGTGTACAAGGTCAAGGTACCAGCGTTTAACCCTACCAGTGATGACATAACATTTTGGCTTTCTAGATTTGAACGGGCTTGTCGATCTCATAATGTTGACAAATCACAGTATGTGAATCAGTTGTCTGAAAATCTAAAAGGGGAGTCTCTGAGTAAGTTATATTTTGTTGAAGAGGCCGACAAAGATAATTATGATGCTGTTAGGGCAGCTTTGATAAAGAGATATCAGCTGTCTGAGGAAGGTTATCGTCTTTTGTTTAAAACAATGAGACCTGAGGTAGGTGTAGAATTCTCAGAATTCATCTCAAAAGCACGAATTACACTTTCACGATGGATTGAATTATCCAAAACAGAGAAAACATTTGATGGTCTTACGGATTTATTGCTAAGAGACAAGGTCATGTCTTCTGTAAATAAATCATTCCTAGAGTTCTTACATGAGCGTAAACCTAGTACAATAAAGCAAATGGAAGAATATTGTGACCAGTATGCCACGGCACACCCTGACATGATTCTTAGTAACTCTAACATTAAAGAGAGTATGCCAGTTGCTTCGGCAACAGAATATAATCAGAATTACTCACACAAATTCCAAGGAGCTAAAAATAAATTTGATAAAAAGGTTAATTGGAATAAGTATCAAAACCAAGATAACCACTCAAATCAGAGTTCTTCTTCGAAGAACTGGAATCGGGCTGATAGTCCTCGACACGCGAGGGGTACCCATAATGTTAGAAATTCTCGGAAAGGGAGTAGCTATAGGAACTACCCAAGTGCTTCATGGAGACAAAAGAAACAATATTACAGGGATACTCAATATAATGAGCATGATGATTATGATCATGAATATTATGATTCAAACCCAAATAGGGGTTATAACAGAGGCAATAATAATTATAGAGACAATTATAACCGAGGTAGATCACAACACAAAAGACATGGTAAATCTTATTACCAGGCTAACTCTGCACAACAGGAGTTCCACGACACCGATAATCAGAATAATGATAAAAAAGACTCCAATAGTGTAGCAAATTCCGCTTTCGATTTTGCTAGAGCATCTGAGTGTTCGCAATGCAAAACATTATTCGATCCAACCACAGTTTCTACTTTAAGCTGCGGTCACCCGCTTCCCGCTCTCCATGCGTCAATCGCGCATAATGGAAGGGGTGCTCTTGTCTTTAATAGGGGCCTAATAGATGGTACTCCGGTATCAATTCTTTTCGATTCGGGGTGCACTACCATTGGAGTGAGGCAATCACTCGTAAATCCTTCTCGAGCTACAGGCAATATAGTCAAATGTGTAACATTTGGTGGCACATTGGAGAAGTACTCCACTGCCATTATCAATATTGCTACGCCTTTCTTTACAGGAGAGGTGCAAGCATGTCTCTTGCCGAATCCGATCGCTGATCTTATCATCGGTCGCATTCATGGAGTGAAAGAATGCACTCCACAGCAAATTTCTAATTGGGAAAATGTTAATATGCAATCTGCTAATGCAGTAATCACTAGGGCTCAAGCTCTTAATATGCCACAATCTTCACATTCTGAAGATAATGATGCGCAGATCCAAGATGATCCCTTGGAGATTTCCCACGATTCCTTTATCAAACAGCAGGAAGATGATCCTACTCTAAAGAAATTCTTTACTCTGGCAACAAAAGGTGATCCGAATAAGGATACAAATCGTAAATCTTGGATTACGATGAAGAATGGCGTACTTGTACGTATGGTACAAGACTCCGCTAAGTCCATTCATTCTCAAATCCTTGTGCCTAAAAATATGAGAGTTAAAATCTTACAGCACGCTCATGATTCGCAGTGTGCTGGACATATGGGTTTTTCCCGTACTAAAGCTAGAGTTCTTCAATCTTTCTTTTGGCCTGCTGTGAATAAGGACATACGAATCTATTGTCGATCTTGTAAAGTATGTCAAGAGATTAAATCCAGAGGTCCACGCCATGATGCACCTATTCAGGCTGCAGACATTCCCATTCGGCCATTTCAAAAAATGGCGATAGACATCATTGGTCCATTTAAGATAAAGTCTGCTAGAGGACACCAATTTATTTTGACGTGTGTTGATATGTGCACACGTTGGCCGGAGGCTGTTCCTCTAAAGAGCATAACTACTGCTGATGTCGCAGATGCTCTTTGGTTAATATTTTCTCGTCTGGGGTTTCCAGCAGAAATATTATCCGACCATGGTACCCAACTCATATCGGATACCATGTCTCAAGTAATGTCGACTCTGAAGATAGAGAGATCGCTGAGTAGTATTTATCATCCTATGTCCAATGGGATGGTGGAACGTTTGAATAGAACTCTGAAAAACCTACTAGGTAAGATAACAGAAGATCATCCTCAGGATTGGGATAGGGTTTTACCCGCGGCTCTCTTTGCATATAGAGAGGTCGCCAACGAACATACAGGATTTTCTCCCTTTGAACTTGTCTTTGGCGCGAAACCGCGAGGTCCTATGTCCTTACTTCATGATCTTATAACTGCTGATAATATTGTCGATGACACAAAATCCTCTTATGAATATGTCATCGCACTTAGACACAAGATTATTGAAGCATGCAAATTGGCAACTGCTTCTTCTGAATTTGCGAAACAGAAGGCAAGGGAATTTGCCAATAAAAAGAGATGTTTGCGACAACTTTGTCCAGGTGACAAAGCATTTGTCTTGCTACCTTGTAGGGAAAATAGACTTCTTATTTCTTGGAAAGGTCCGTACGATATAATATCAAAAGTTTCCGATGTTGACTATATCGTCGATATTGACGGGAAGCGTAAAACCTTCCACATCAACATGCTCACGGAATTCCATGAACGTCCTGATTATTTACAACCTGTTTTCCAGGCAACGGACGATTTTCCAGTCCAACATGGACAGTACTCATCTCTGTCAGTAATACAGGATGAGGAAACGAGTTTCTCGGATGTAAATTTACCTTTTCCAATGATTCCTCTTCACTCTAATGAATCATGGAAAGATGTTGCAATTTCTCCAGAATTATCTCCAGGAGAGCAGAAACAAGTTTCTACTATGTTAGAACAATTTCAGGATGTCCTTACTGACATTCCTGGTCAAACTGATGTCATTCAACATGACATTATTCTTACTGACCATAGTCCTATAAGAGTCAGACCGTATCCTATCCCGATACATTTTCAAGCACAGGTAGAGAAAGAGTTAGATGAGATGATAGAGTTAAAAATTATTGAACCATCCACATCAGCATATTCTTCGCCGATGGTTATAGTACGAAAAAAAGACAATAACATACGTCTTTGCGTGGATTATCGCAAATTGAATCAAGTGACTAAATTTGATGCTGAACCTATGCCTTTACTAGAAGAGCTACTTACGAGACTATCGAATTCTCACTTCTTTACTAAACTCGATTTGTCTAAGGGATATTGGCAAGTTCCACTATCCGAACACGCCAAACCGTTTACTGCTTTTTCGACGCCTAGGGGTCTATTCCAATGGAATTTCATGCCTTTCGGTCTTATGAACGCCCCTGCAACATTTGTACGCATGATGCGTCGAATCCTATCTCATCGCTCAGATGTCATTGCGTATCTTGATGACATCTGTCTTTTCAGTGATACTTGGAACGATCACTATAATGGTATAAATGAACTATTGTCTATCTTACGCGAGCATAACCTGACAGCGAAACCATCGAAAGCATGTATTGGTTTTAGCGAAATATCTTTCTTAGGACACCGTGTTGGTCATGGGTTCCTAAAAACAGAAGACCATAATACAAGTAAGATACTTAACATTTCTATTCCTAAGACTAAAAAGCAAGTACGAAGTCTCTTAGGTCTAATACAATTTTATGGACGATTCATTCCGAATCTGTCCTCCATTATGTCACCTCTTTCTTCCTTGCTAAAGAAAGGGTCTCCTAATGTAGTCCATTGGACTCAAGAATGTCAATCCTCTTTGGATAAGGTTAAAACTATGTTTTCTACTTCACCTATCCTAGTATTGCCTTCTAAGGATAAGACATTTATTCTTCGTAGTGACGCTTCATCCACCGGGATTGGAGCAGCACTAATGCAAGAGTACTCTGGAACTCTGCATCCTGTGATGTATATTTCTCGGAAATTAAATGCCGCAGAGAAGAATTACTCGGTCCTAGACCGTGAATTATTGGCTATGGTTTGGTCAATCCTTAAACTGCAAAGATTTCTTCTGGGCGCGCATTTCATTGTGGAAACTGACCAGAAAGCTCTTACGGCTATTCAGAGTAAAAATCTGAAGAGCGCGAGATCAACGCGATACGCGATTGCTCTACAGCCATTTCATTTTTCGGTGCGAGCTATCCGTGGGTCAGAAAATGTGATGGCAGATATTTTGTCTAGATGCCCACATGATTCATAACTGTTATACAACTTTGATACAGTTGTTTCTATGTTGAAATGTGTACACATATGTAATATATCATATATTGATTGTAACACTACTTAGCGGTTCATTGATATTTATTCACCGCTGATCTTTCAATGTTTTTCGTCTTTGATGATCATGATGTTAAGATATCTTAGATGAAATTTATGTATAAACTAATGTGGAAATTGTGTCATTGCTAATATTGTAGTATGCGTTGGTGACACCTCTCTGGAAATATTAATACTTAGAGAAGTACCTTCTCTAAGGTCATAAAACTTATGCTTATCATCTGCGCATTGTTATTGGTGCGTTGTGAGCCTATTGTATGTTGCTCCTAGATGTATTTCAAAAAAAAAAAAATGTACCATTTTTTTTCCCGAGGGGTGTGGTAATCTGTTGCGTGCATATTTTGACGCACATATTACAAAAATCGATATGGCTATTTAATATGGGAAAAATATAGACATTCATTCATTTGTGTATGAAAATGCTGTCTATGGTAAAGCGAGATAATCCATGTTTGATTCACACTTTTGATTATAGGAGTAATCGTTCTTGATATTGATCCGGCGCACGGATATTGCTCTTATGTTTGTACTTATTTTTTAGGGCCAGAAAATAGATTAATTTGCTTATTATGTTTATGGCCTGAATTCATATGTATTACATATTATTAGTACAAGTAGAATCAGTCCTATATTGTATATTTTGGATGGGTAGGCGGGACTAGATTCTTGTTATTCCGCTCTAGCGGAAGTATGAGTTGTCTTGACAAGTCGTGATGAGTTCCGATGTACCGTGATAATGGCGGGTACGCATTTTTCAAAGGGCTGGTAGATTCTTAAGAAAAATTAGTTATGAAGTGGTTTTCTTCTATAGGAGATTGTGTCTCTACTAGAGTTTGTGTTAGAGACTCTCCTAAGGTACGGTACAATGTATAATTCGGACTCCATGTATTGCCAGACCCTATTTTGATGATCTCATGTCGGTTAGACCTAGATGGAACATTGTGCTTCGTATCGCTAGGGTCGTGTTTTGTATCGACGAAGATGACAGGCTTTCCTACAGCGGTTATGGCTACGTGAATTAACCTGATTACCGTAGAGCTGTATGGAAACATTTATGAAACTATTTATATGCATATTATAAATTAACTTTGGCTTATATTCACCTTCCTACGAGTGAGTGAGCGGCAACTCAGGGAGGCGGCCATGTTGTGTTCCTGTCATCATATTTTCTGATTACTGTCCAAAGAACGGGGCATGTACCTTATTACTCGGACAGTGACAGGGAGATCTCAATCTTGATAGAAACCCCCTTTTCGTGGTTCCATAATATACTACAAACTATGGACGTCAAGCAACTTTAGTTATTTACCGATCTGCCTTCACTGACGCGTTTAGTCAGATAGGGGATGCGGCCATAATGTATCATGACATTGAACTTTTGATGTACTACCCATTATTTCTGAATGTGTCATGACTTCAGATCTGCTATGTATACCTACAAATTGATATGTCAACATACCATGATGTACTCGTATGTCCCAGTGTGTACGTCTGAATAAATTGAGTAAACAAAGATTCCAGCAGTCTGCATTCGTGCCTTGTAGACACAAGTGTATGAGTGGTTATATTGGTCAGAACACGAACAGTACACCATTCGCGTTGATCACAGTCTACACGTCTACTCCATACATACACCATCCTGCGTCGGTTGAAGTGACCAAGCTTAGGGCCTGCTTCCCCTGGAGCCTTAGAGGGAAACGACTATTTACAGCTGCCTTTGCCTTCCCTAACTCAGGACTAGGGTGAGTTACCCATTTACCGCTGGGTAAACATGGAGCATGCCTGATCTCAACAACTCTGTACACTGCTTCACAGACTGACACTTACAGAGCGTACGATTGAAAACTAAATTTTACAGTATGGTTGAAGAATACTCAGAGGCGTTCATGTGTGAATTGAGGTTTACAGGACATGAGAAAAGCGTGCGAAGTGAATGAAGTTAGCATACGTGTCAGAGAAGAATACTGAGTTGTTAAAGGGGAGTCTGTGGCCATCCGTCGTGGGAGACGGTCAGTGTTTTCTAGAGTATGTGAATAATGTATGCGATTTTCATTATAGCATATTGGATGTGACGCGATGATGTACCGCGTAAGGTGTATTTACAAGGCCTTTATATATTATTATTTATAAGCGCGTTGTGGGTTTCCCGCGCTGTAAAGTTCAAGAGGAACTTAGATGCCTGGTGATTAGACCAGAAGTATAGATATATGTGCGAGGAGTGAATGCCGCACTTTGGATTAAAAGACACGTCGTTTTCCCGTGTCAGAAGGAGGTCTATGGTAAGACTATTATATGTTATTATTTGAGTGCGCGTTGTTGGTTTTCCCGCGCCAATAGGAGGTCTACGTAAGCGCGTTGTGGTTTTCCCGCGCTGTTAAGTTCTGGAGGAACTTGGATGTCTGGTGATTAGACCAGAAATAGAGATCTATGTGCGAGGAGTGAATTCCGCACTTACATTGAAAGTAGGACCACGGAAATATATGTGCGAGGAGTGAATGCCGCACTTACATTGTATTACATTGTATACAGACCATATAGAGATTTATGTGCGAGGAGTGAATGCCGCACTTACATTGAATATAGATCAGAAATAGAGATTTATGTGCGAGGGTGGAATGCCGCACTTACATTGAATGCAATTGTTACCAGTACGTAAGGATGACTGTACTACATATTCTAATGATGCAAGTATTTGTACTATTGTTGCTGATGTCCAGGACTATGCTGTCGATATTATATGTATGGAACTGTGATTGAGACTTTCTGATTCAGTTTATATCATTTTGCGTACTGATACTGTCTACAAAGAAGAAACCACGATTTAACATTTGGTGGGCCAATCTTACGGGGCGTTATACCCAGGATATTCGGACTATAGAAGGAGTTCAGTACATATTTCCAGTGATTTAGGGGGCTCAATTTTCTGAACCCAGGACTATTGAAGGACTATTATTAAACCCCGGAATCTTGAAGTACTGTAAAACTTCAGAAATTCGTTGGACGGTAAATGAAGTATTTGGACACTAATGAAAGTCATCTAAAAGATTTGTTGGCGCGAAGTCAATAGACATAATATGCTCACAACAGATATCAACACCCATACATCTGATTTCTATTTTGGAGTCAAGGTAATTGAGTAATAAAAGACAGATAGTAATTTCTTCACATAGAGCTGGACATTACGGTCCTGAGTCAAGCCAGAAAAGTAAACACGAAATGCGTGAACTTTCTGCCAATCAGCGTACAGCGGTCATGTTGTGACCCAATTTACAAGGCTCAGCGGGTCCTGTTTACTGACAGACATCAGTACGGTGTGTGCAAGGTCAACTTTGCTTATGTGTGTACTCGGACAAGTCATCATTGGAATCTGCATGAAGAAGCTTGCTTTTTTTCAACGTTCAAGTGTTTGAAAGCAACGTATTTTACGGGGGTGTACTGGCCCGTTAAAATTTATCAGAGGATCTTGTTTGTACTTCACGTGTGTTGTGTTGTGCAGTCATTTTTATCATCAAGCCATCGGAAAGGAAGTGGACAACACATCTGGAACATCGGTCTACAGTCAAGATCAACGAACCATATGTATTAAAGATACGTATTATTTCTTATTAATTTGTATTAGAAACTGTGTGATTAGTGTATTGTTGTGCGTAGTATTTTTTTTGTTTTTTTGTTTTGTTGTGCGGTAATTTGTCCTGTTTCGTTTGTTTCGTTAATACTCATCAGTAGTTTTCGTATAACTGACCTTTTCTACTGTGTTGTGTGTTCTCATGCATGTGTGTTAAGTTCTGATTGTTTGTTTCTGCTTTGTATTTGGTACTGTGTATATTATATATTAAGGTTAATATTATAGATTAATTATCTAGCCTAATTACAACCGTAAGAGTTTTTCTGTTTAAGTTTAATATAATTAGTCTAGTAGTTTTTTAAAAATAAATATGAATAGGCGTATACTGTATTAGCCTAGTTTTATTTGTTTATTAATCGTTAAGATTATTTCCAACGTCTTTTCTGTTATCTGTTACAGTTTATTGATTTATTATATTCGACTCTTTGTTAAGCCTTCGTAATTATTCGGTGTTATACTACTATCATACTATCCTTCTGTCATCTGGTAGAGACTAAAGAAGCTTATATTTATTTATTGTTTTTTCTTTTCATTACATTACTTTCAAGTATCGACTTAGATATTTTATAAGTATTTATTTCTTGTAAGTTTGTATTAGTATTAGTGTTAATCTACATCATATTTAAGTGGTTCTAAATGTGGTTATTAGTTTATGGCAATACTTGTGAGTTATTTACATTGTTTTGTATCTTGTACAGAATATGCGAGGTTGAACATCAGTGAGACAAGCTTGCTGTAGTGCCTACCATGGCAACACAGAGATCCTTCAGCTGTAGATCTGCATTATCTCGGTGGAACCATAGACTGTAATCAAGACATACTTAAGATAAGTCACAGTTTATGCCATTGTTGCACTTCTTTGTTCAGATACCATTCTACTGACATTCCTGATGGTCATTCATTTGTATTCGTTGTTGTGTTAGCGTTTCATATTTGTGTTACTTGATTATATATTATTAATACTTTGTTCTTCATTAGAAGGAATTGGTATTAATCTATTCTGTAGGTTTTTTTTTTTGTGTAAAATTAATTCCAGAGTCTTGGAGAGACTCGGTAGCTAGTGCCCGTGGAATTCTTTGACATTTATTGGTGTTAGTTGTTATAGTTTGGTTTGTGTAATCATCGTTACATAATTTAGTCTCTTTTGTCATGTTTACTTGTAGTTTTCTTGCGTTAATTTTCTACTATCTTGTAAATAAGTTTATTTCACAGCTCTATTGTTTTTGGTTGTTGGTTTTGCAGGTGTGGTAGTTTACATCTATAACTACATCATTAATTTCTTATACTTTCTTTATCTACCTATATAAAAGGTAAAGGAACCCGTTACACGCCCATTGAGGCATATTGGGAATATGGTGTTAGGCCCGTATTATCTTGACCGTCGGCACACGAGGGGTGATGTGGTCGGCATCACGCCGGCCGCCTTAACCTTCCCAGAGTTGCTCTGGTACCCATTTGGGGCTGGGTCGACCCAGGAGCCGTTTGTGGCCTAAAAAAATTCCCGCCTCATCTGGGGATCGAACCATAGACCACTGCGCTAGGAAGCCAGTGCACTAACCACTATGCTACCGCGACTCCCATCTACCTATATACTTTCTTGTATTATCCCCCCACCTGTCGGTTGTTGTTCGTTTGTTATGGTTGTTGTGTCAGCGGTGTATTTCATTATTATCATCATTCACTGTGTTTTGCTCCTGGTTATTAGTTACAAATAGTTTGTATGATTACTGTGTTAGAATCTAAGTATTGTAGATATGATGGTCAAAGTATATTGAGGATTAGTATGTTCAGTTACACATGTCTTAGTCTAGACATAGGTGGATCTGATTATTATAAGTGACTGATTTTAGGGTTACTTGTGTGTATTATCTTTAGAATTATTGGTGATTTGTTACTGTGTTATTGTAGTACCTATGTAGAGGTATATTAATACTGATAATTTAGTATTGTAGTGAATATACTTTCTTATTTGGGAATCTAGTCTGTAAATCTATAGTCATGGCAGACTGTTCAAGAACAATTAGAAACAGAAAGAAAAGAATAGCCTTAAGAGACTTTATTTTGGCTATCAGAGATTGTGAGTCTTACGAATTGTTTAACACTATGGTAAAAGTGGATGATAAATACAAGCCACAGAGAGCAAAGGTATATCTGATAGAGATTAAGGAAATAAGAGAAGTTACAACTGGAATTGCATTGCCAGTATTGGATGATAGCAAGAGACCAAAACTGAATTTAAAGAGGAAAGCTAATATAGCAGATGATATAGTGAAAACTGAAACTAGGAATGTTTCTGTTCAAAGTGAGAAGAAAGAAGTCACTGTACAAACAGATAATTGTTGTGAAGACTGTTTAGTCTCAGTTGGGAAAATGTCCAAACTGAAGGTGGATGAACCACAAAAGACTATCATCAATGATGAGTCAGTTAGGAGTAAGACTAACTTATATTCTATGGAAGGAAGATCAATAAGTGTTAGTAAGAATGCAATGTCTACAAAAGCCTATGAGACAATGACAAGTCCAGTGCATGATGAAACATACCATGCACCTCAAGAAGTGTTGTTACCAAAAATGGGTTTTTGGTGTGACAAGGATCAGTTAAAGATAGACAAATTGATTCAAGAAGAGGGAACTTTCGAGGAAAAGTGTACAATATTAGAAGGAAGATTCAAGATTGTTGAGCAGTTATTAGAAAAGGAATACAAAGATGGTGTTCAAAGATTAAATGATGAATTCAAGGTGGATAGGAACAGGATATTAGCTGAGTATAAAGGTAATACTCGAGTTAAAGAGGAACATTGCAGGGTCCTATCATCTCGGTGGAAGGAGAAAGGTAATGCTTTAGAAGAGAGTTACTTTGTTAAATTTGAAGCACTAGAAGAGCAATTTAAGGCAGCTAAACAAAGAATACAGCAGCAAGCTGAAGCATTGAAAGATCAAGCTAAGTCTACGGAGGAGACACAAGAGACTGCACTTGATACAGATACATCAGATTGGGAGAAGGAACCCTTAGATGCTCAAATGCAGTATAGGAGGGTGAAGATGAAGGATGCTACTTCTGTTGCCAAGAAAGTAGTACTTGAAGAGACTGAAAATTCAAGGAAGGAAGTGTGGAAGACTGTGATGGATGGTCTGAAAGGAAATTGTGGTGGAGTTACAGACCAGTTAGAGTTAATATTATCTTTCAATTTCAAAAACAGATACATGGATAAAGG
Source organism: Oreohelix idahoensis (assembly GCA_024509875.1). NCBI lineage: Eukaryota > Metazoa > Mollusca > Gastropoda > Stylommatophora > Oreohelicidae > Oreohelix > Oreohelix idahoensis. The sequence continues at coordinate 132,466 of JAMPIV010018852.1, read as the reverse complement.
AAAAGAACCATTGAAGATGTTAATGTTCAACGCCATCAAAAAGTTACCACCAGATAAGTGGGACATAAGTGATCTGTTTGCTCTACTAAAGATACTGTGCTATTTGGAAATACTTTTGTGATCAGGGTAATGATGATGATGGATTCTACATTTGAAATAGTTTTGATGTTAGTTGGAAGAGATTGGTACTTGTTACGACTCAGCATGAGAGGTTAATTGTTACTGTGCATAGAACAAGGCTGAAAGCTATAACTTTCAAGAATGTAAATTTGACAGAGTGTATATAAACAACAAATAGTGAACAGGTGTACAGTACAAGTCAGTAAAACTAGGTGTTTTAGATTGACTTATTTCATTAACTAAAGTAGTAAAGCTTAATTGAGAGGTACAAGGTGTAGTATCTAAGGTCGCTGATCATGAAGACATGTGAAAAGGGTATATCATCCCTTAATTGATTATTTTGTCACCCAACTGGGAATGTTTAGTGGAATGGGGTGGACATAGAAGGGTATATGATATGGCATAATGTGATACAAATTTTCCAAGGCAAATGATTTTATTTTTGCCTAATTTTGTTTATCCATAGGAAAGTATGCTACGCCATGAGATACCAGTGTTGTTGGTGCAATTGTCTATCATTACAGCAGCTGATGGGTGGTCATCAGCAGGCTTGCTCACCGATACCTCTTCTTAGTGAGACATCAGTCCTTTACTCTGGATTTGGAGCAATCGAGAAATGAATTTACAGATAGACTGCAACATTTAGTATAGATTGTTTAATATTTATGAAACATTTGTGTTAGCTTGATAAGTTGTAAGTGTTAACTTATAATGTAATTATATTACTTCATGAACAGTGCTGACGTACCTTTTGGTTCACATATGTATTTTTGTATGGTGAATCCACATGAGTTGGTTAATATATTATTGAGGCACACATTGTTAGATTTGCATCAAACACAGTTTAATGTTGTATAGGATGAAATTGTGTTTGGTTTGCCAGTAGAGTATGTTTGCTAAGGCAAAGCCTACGTCACCCTTCCTGTGCCACTGTTGATGTGTAACCTTTTGGTTCACCAATATATTTCCATCCCTTTTTGTTGTTTAGTATGGCTTAACATATTTCATCGACCTCACACTTTGGTTTGATGTAATGTTTAAAAAAAATGATATCATTTTTTTCCCCGGGGGTCGGTGTGAACTGTTAAGTCATATTCGAAGTTACAGTTAGGTGTTAAGGATTTTTGTGTACGGTTCTGAAGTTTGTTAGTAAGTAGGTTAAGGTCATGAGATACATGACATGTATACATCTCTGTGGGTAGAAAATGGTGTAACTCTGTTTAGAGTGTATTTTTATTGTAGTATGCAAGCTTGGAATGTTACATTTAAAAGAAGCACGCAGAGTATGGTTGAAGAATACTCAGAGGCGTTCATGTGTGAATTGAGGTTTACAGGACATGAGAAAAGCGTGTGAAGTGAATGAAGTTAGCATACGTGTCAGAGAAGAATACTGAGTTGTTAAAGGGGAGTCTGTGGCCATCCGTCGTGGGAGACGGTCAGTGTTTTCTAGAGTATGTGAATAATGTATGCGATTTTCATTATAGCATATTGGATGTGACGCGATGATGTACCGCGTAAGGTGTATTTACAAGGCCTTTATATATTATTATTTATAAGCGCGTTGTGGGTTTCCCGCGCTGTAAAGTTCAAGAGGAACTTAGATGCCTGGTGATTAGACCAGAGGTATAGATATATGTGCGAGGAGTGAATGCCGCACTTTGGATTAAAAGACACGTCGTTTTCCCGTGTCAGAAGGAGGTCTATGGTAAGATTATTATATGTTATTATTTGAGTGCGCGTTGTTGGTTTTCCCGCGCCAATAGGAGGTCTACGTAAGCGCGTTGTGGTTTTCACGCGCTGTTAAGTTCTGGAGGAACTTGGATGTCTGGTGATTAGACCAGAGATAGAGATCTATGTGCGAGGAGTGAATTCCGCACTTACATTGAAAGTAGGACCACGGAAATATATGTGCGAGGAGTGAATGCCGCACTTACATTGTATTACATTGTATACAGACCATATAGAGATTTATGTGCGAGGAGTGAATGCCGCACTTACATTGAATATAGATCAGAAATAGAGATTTATGTGCGAGGGGGGAATGCCGCACTTACATTTAATGCAATTGTTACCAGTACGTAAGGATGACTGTACTACATATTCTAATGATGCAAGTATTTGTACTATTGTTGCTGATGTCCAGGACTATGCTGTCGATATTATATGTATGGAACTGTGACCCAGACTTCTGTCAAGTTATTTCATTCGCGTATGTACTGTCTTGAGTGTCAGTCCAAGTTATATTCCATTGTAACATTACAGAGGTAACATATACCATAGTTATCATTTGGTGGTTATATTGATAGTTAGTACCACATAGAAAAAGCTTTTTTGCTACACTTCCCTGTCCAGTTGACTGTACTGTTCGCTATATAGTTGCTTTAACCTGGGGGACTTCGCTTCTGTTTTCTTTCTTTTCATTTCCTTTCTCATCTTTATGGTGTTTAGTGTTTCTGGTGTTATCCAGTCTTGCTTCTTCCTTTCCTGGAATCCTAAGCATGATTTGCTGCTTTCCTTATATATTGTTGAAATGGTGTTGAAATTCTGGTCTATATCATCAGTCAATGTCTTTTCCTGGCTTTTGGCAAATTGATATCGTTTCTTAATGTCGGCCGCAAAAGCTTTTCTGGTAAGGGGGTCCTTCAATTTGCTGATGTCAAACCTTTTCTGTGTAGTTACAGTTGGTCCAGCCCTTCTTAGTTTCACTTTCAGTTTTGCTACTACTAAATAGTGATCGCTTCCCACATCTGCACCTCTTCTTACCTTCACATCTTGTAATGCATGTCTCCATCTACCGTTAACCATGATGTGGTCTATCTGGTTTCTGTCCCGACCATTTGGTGATTCCCATGTTAACTTGTGAATATCCTTATGTGGGAAAAGTGTTCCTCCAATGACCAGGTTGTTAATGCTACAGAAACTTATTAGCTTATCCCCATTTTCGTTTGCTATTCCGCTGCCGCATTTTCCCATTGTTCTTTCATTATATGTATTGTGTGTACCAACTTTCGCATTGAGGTCTCCCATTACTATAACAAGATCATATCTAGGTGTGTCCTCCATTTCTTTCTGCAGTTGTTGATAGAATTCATCCTTGACCTCCTCATCGCTATCATTCGTTGGTGCGTAGCATTGTATTATTGTAGTGTTGGTGAATCTCCCTCTCAATCTCAATCGTATCAGTCTGTTGTTGATGGGTTTCCATTCCAGTAATGTCCTTTCTATCCTTTTCTGTAGAATAATGGCTACGCCTTCACTGTGCTGTCCATCCTTTCTTCCAGAGTAAAGTACTGTTTCTCCTGTTGCTGTTTTAACTTTTCCTGCCCCTGTCCATCTGCTCTCGCTTATCCCCAGGATGTGTAACCTATAGTTTCTCATTTCTGCCGTGACCTGTCTTAGTTTACCTGTCTCGTACATTGTCCTGACATTCCAAAATCCTATTCTTGTATCCTGTTTTGCGGTCAGGACATCCGTTTTCATGTCAGTGGCTTCCTTTCGGCTTTCACCACTGACAGTCATACGAGCCACAGACTCCGAATGTCCATCCCGCAGCAAAGTTTGTTCATTTGATGTTGTTTCCGTAACTTCATTATTTTGTTTACATAGACAGGGGTGTCAGCCCTATGCTAAAACCCCCAACCTGGAGGACCAGGGTACCAGCTTTTGTCTGACCCCTACCCACACAGACCAGTCCAGCTTGGTTGAACCTACCAGGAGTAAAACTCCCACTGGCATAGGTCTGGGGATTGTCAGGGTACGCAAGCTGCCATACCGCTAAAAACAAACTATTGAACCAAAAACCACTGGTAAACTGACTGCAATCTGTTTAACTTACATAATTATTACCTCTTATTTACCTTCCTCTCGTATCAGGTTAACTGCGGCATTTATAACCTTGATAAGTAGGAGACGAAAGGGCTGACCCACGAGAGAACTAGAAGATGGCAGACGTTCTAGTTCCCGCCGTGAATAACTGAAGCATTTATGTCATGTGGCATTTCATATGTCAAGAGGCATAATAAAGTCTACAATGAAAACTTATATGGTATAAGTTTTACGATGTAATAAACTCCCCATTGTGTGCAACGAAACTAAATATGATTCTCATCCATGTTTGAGTAAGTAGTTAATATCCACTTTTTTAATAGACCACCTTTTGTTTTTAAATTAGTGGTTCCCAACCCGGTGTGAAGTGAGGAACTATGAATTATATAACCAGTGCTACGAGCGCCCGATTGACAGAGTGGTTAAAGCGCTGGTCGCGCGCAGCGAAGGTACCAGGTTCGAAACACGGTGGCGTCACGTTCCAGAATACCCAGCTGTAAATGGGTAGACGACTCAGCACGTGAGTTAGGGAACGAACAAACAGTGAGGAAGGGAACTGATCGCCTCACCTATCAAACCTAGACCTACTACAGTGAAAGCTCTGACACTTCATTCCTCTATGGCAGTATCTGCTATGGGACTACCTTTAACCAATGTTATTTTTTGAGGCCCCCCCCCCCCCCAATTTAGGGAATACAGTCATAATCATGACCATCAGCTAAATGGGGACTCGACTCTGCTCTTGAGTTCGGAAAAGCAAAGGCAGAGATGAAAGGAACTAGGCACCCCGCCTCATAAAGCTGAACCTAGTTTAATGACGTTTCTAACACTTCTTTCCCCTACGGCAGCATCTGCTATCGGAGATAGCCAAGGAGATCCGACCTGATTAAAAATCGCTGGTCGTCACAACATTTGCCTCCAAATATTTTTTGTTCAAACGTTTTTAAAAAAAATAAAGTTTTGCCTCGTTTTGGCGAGGCGCGTCCCGTTCAACCTAGTCGGTTATATTAGAGCGCATGTCCAAATATAAATGATCCTTAGGCCTGAACGTACTAAATGTTCAAACGTATTTTTCCCCTCCCTGCAAAGAAAAGCCCAGCACTTCAAAGCAAACTCAATCTCCCTTATTTACTTTGTAAATTATGCTAAGTTGACAGAACATTTTTGCTCATCTAGAGCAGTGATTCTCATCATGTTCGTTACGGAAAACATTGCAATGGGTCGGGTCCTTTACGATTCCCATACTCGAAGTTTTAAGAAGCATTCCTTTGGCTGAATTCCTATAATTACCCCTGTAATTTTTAATTGTCAGTTTTGGGACACGGGTCGTCAGCTTCCGGAACTGTGACATTAGGTTCGTGGTCGTAAAAAGGTTTAGAATCACCAAACTAGGGTTCACTGCAGCAAAGTAAATACGACATTTTAAGTCTGTTTTTTCTCAAATTGTGCCTGGACGTTTTCTACGTTTTCTAGGTTGCTATCCGTTGATTTAGTGCAGGGTTCTTCTCATGGCGAAGGTAACGTAAGACGTCAATGGCGTCTGTTGTTATAGAAATTTGCTTTTTTTCGGATACTTTCTTTTAACTTCTTGCCGCCTGAATGTGTTGGGTGTTCCGCGCGCCGGATGATATTGCCTAAGCATATTTGTGTCGCTCTTCGTGTTTTTCAAGCAATTTCCGTGTGTAACATGAGTGAATGATTGTCTACACCCCCTTCCCCGCGTCAATGCACTTCAAATGATCAAACACGTGTCCATGTGAGAAAAAGTAGCAAGCAATAGACCATGTCCACCGCGCGGAGCAGACTGCATGGCATACACTAACCCCTTTATGAGAGAAACTGTAGGGCGATGAGAGAAACTGTAGGGTGATGAGAAAAACTGTATGGTGATGAGAAAAACTGTAGGGTGATGAGAGAAACTGCAGGGTGATGAGAGAAACTGTAGGGTGATGAGAGAAACTGTAGGGTGGTGAGAGAAACTGTAGGTTGATGACAGAAACTGTATGGTGATGAGAGAAACTGTATGGTAATGAGATAAACTGTAGGGTGATGAGAGAAACTGTAGGGTGATGAGAGAAACCGTAGGGTGATGAGAGAAACTGTATGGTAATGAGAGAAACTGTAGGGTGATGAGAGAAACTCTATAGTAATGAGAGAAACTGTATGGTAATGAGAGAAACTGTATGGTAATGAGAGAAACTGTAGGGTGATGAGAGAAACTGTAGGGTGATGAGAAAAACTGTAGGGTGATGAGACAAAATGTAGGGTGATGAGAGAAACTGTAGGGTGGTGAGAGAAACTGTAGGGTGATGAGAAAAACTGTATAGTGACGAAAGAAACTGTAGAGTGATGAGAGAAACTGTATGGTGATGAGAGAAAATGTAGGGTGATGAGAGAAACTATGATGACGAGAGAAACTGTAGGGTGACGAAAGAAACTGTATGGTGATGACAGAAACTGTAGGGTGATAAGGGAAACTGTAGGGCGATGAGAGGAATTTTAGGGTGATGAGAGAAACTGTATGGTGACGAGAGAAAATGTAGGGTGATGAGAGAAACTGTAGGGTGGTGAGAGAAACTGTAGGGTGATGAGAGAAAATGTAGGGTGATGAGACAAACTGTAGGGTGGTGAGAGAAACTGTAGGGTGGTGAGAGAAACTGTATGGTGACGAGAGAAAATGTAGGGTGATGAGAGAAACTGTAGGGTGGTGAGAGAAAATGTATGGTGATGAGAGAAACTGTAGGGTGATAAGGGAAACTGTAGTGCGATGAGAGAATTTTAGGGTGATGAGAGAAACTATATGGTGACGAGAGAAACTGTAGGGTGATGAGAGAAACTGTAGGGTGATGAGAGAAATTTTAGGGTGATAAGAGAAACTGTAGGGTGATAAGAGAAAGTGTAGGGTGATGAAACTTTAGGGTGATGAGAGAAACTGTTTGGTGATGACAGAAACTGCGTCATCGTCATCAGCTACCATCTCCACAACGAAGATCAGCTGCAATGGATCTCCACGTCTTCTGTCTCTCGTCTTGAGGGTGCACTCTGACAGATTCTGTCCTGTCGATCTTTTGATGTTATCTTCGCACTTGTATCGCTGTCTCCCTCTCGACCGTTTGCCTTTAACTCTGCCTTCTATTGTGGTCTTCAGTAAGGCGTTTTGTCTTTTTTATATGGGCAAAACATTGTAGCTGTCTAATATTGATCTTCATTAATTCTCATTTCATTCCTAGGTTTTCTAGGACCTCTGTATTTTTTTTCTTATCTTTCCGTGAGACACGTCCCATTCTTCTATATATCCACATCTCAAGGGCTTGAATTGATTCTTCCAATTTGCATGTTCATTGTCCATGTTTCTGCACCATGCAACAATGAAGAATATACATTATATTCGATGATTCTCAGTTTTAATTTGTCAGTTTGTTGTTTAGATGTTAGTATCTGTCTCATGTTGTTTAGATGTTAGTATCTGTCTCGTGTTGTTTAGATGTTAGTATCTGTCTCATGTTGTTTAGATGTTAGTATCTGTCTCATGTTGTTTAGATGTTAGTATCTGTCTCATGTTGTTTAGATGTTAGTATCTGTCTCATGTTGTTTAGATGTTAGTATCTGTCTCATGTTGTTTAGATGTTAGTATCTGTCTCATGTTGAATGTAGCTTTGACCATTCCTATTCTCTTCTTGATTTCTGTTTAATTTCTGCCATCTTCTGTTATTATATGAAAAAGATATGAGAAACTCTTGACTCGTCTCAGGATGTTACCGTTTATTATCTTTAATGTTGCCTTATCGTCTGTTTTGCTAATTATCAAAGTTTTTGTTTTCTCAATGTTAATGTCCAAGCCATATTCACCTCTCACTACCGCGTACAATGCTTGACTAGAACCTCCAAAGATTGTCTTGTCTATTTAGTTATTGTCCATGATTCACTTCAGTATGAAGGCATCAACTGCATGTAACATTTTGAAATTCACTTCCACTGAGTAAGTCCATTTCTGGACTACCATTATCTATGAACTCCTTGTGTTGTTTCCAGGTGGCTCTGAAGAGACAAAGTATAGGACTACTTGTAGGCACCCCGTAAGGGCGGGGGCGGGGACTAATGTGAGGTTGTGCATTGGGCTGGCAATCTCATTATGTATAACATATTGCTACAGAAACTATATCTGCAAGAAGGCCAGCTACACTAGTGACCCCATGCTCCATGGAAACAAACAAGGAGTGTGATGATGGTTCATAAAATTGATTACCTTTAGAATACACACGACGACGGGAGAGACAAAAATCTTATTGCTTTCGTTTTTATTTCTGAATAAAAAATGTTCAAAAATCCATCCGAGTCTCATGCGTGTCTCAAACTTAAAATAATTATGTACCCCACAAATCAAGTTTAGTCTTACTGGTGTACCCCTCCCGGGCGGAGATAATTTGAGGATAGATTAACTCATAATATTATATACGTGCAATAGCACATATATAATATATTACTTAATCATTCCTCTTCTACCGTGAGGTCTAGAGGTTTTGTAGTAGGGAGCGACATACTATCCTATCGGCCGTCTTCCTTCTGGCCTGGTTCCAATCTAGTCCTCGGTCCTTCAGAGACTGCCTAATGTTGTCCCCCCAGCGGACTCTGGGTCGTCCTGGAGGTCTGGATCCCTGGTTCTTAGTTTCCCATACTTTTGGCAGCCGATCTTATATAATATATGATACTGATTAATATATATGAGTGTGTGTGTAAAGTAATAATAATAATTTTGAAAACTAATTAAAATAACATAATACACATCAACAAACATTCTGACACACCAATCTGAAAATAAAGTGTGTATGTTAACTAGTGAAGAAAGCACATTTTTAATTCGTACTACTTTGTTTATAGAAATTACAAATAAATGTGTGTATTCCTAAAGTACACAATTCTCATATAGTACATTTTAATGAACTGTTTCTGCAGCTTTATGAAAAAAATATAATTTTCTTCTTTGGTCCTTGGCCGCTAACTGACAAAGCAATCAGTGACCATCATGTCTGGTGGTTTTCCTTTGTCTCTCTTCATAAAGGTGGGTCTAGTATATTGAAGGCTTTAACAATTCACTCCCTATTGCAGTATCTGCTACGAGACTCAAAGCTGCTATCTCTGGCACAATCTTCCACAAACCCTGAAAAGTATACTCATTCAATAGCAGACTATTCAAATATTTCATGAGTTCTGATTATAATTATATGCCATCCTAACTTGATTATTTTTCAAATCATTGTTTAATGCACTGTTTGGATTTGATTTGTTTGTTTGCTTTTTTTCCCTTACATTACTGATTTTTGTATTTGTTAAACATACTTAATTTTGATTATGATTGAATACTATAAATGTTTGTTATTATATTACCTTTCTAATATAGCATGGAGTGACCAAGAATGTGAAAATTGCGATCTGTTCACAATTGGTGGACATGCGATCCCAGAACTCAGGTACACAGATGACACAGTTATTCTTTCAAACAGTGCCAAGGGACTAGAACAGTTAATCCTGTCTGTCAAAAGACACAGTGAGGATCAGAACCTTTTTCTGAACACAAAAAATAACAAAGATAATGTATACTGACAAAAACAGATGCCAACCAAAAATTACCATCAATGATGAGAAAATTGAAAATGTCACAAATTTTGAATATCTCGACTCCATAATTAACAACAATGGAGACTGCTCAAAAGAAGTCAGGAGACTGGCCATAGCAATGGAGAGTTAAATAAAATGAAGAACCTATGGCATAACGCCAGCAAATTAATAAAAGTAAAACTTCTGAGAACGTGCATCTTTCCGATGACAACGTACGGATGTGAATCATGGACCATTACACAAACATTAAAGAAAAAAAATCGAATCTTTCGAAGCAAAGTGTTACAGAAAAATTCTCAGAATATCTTGGACCAAGAAGAAGAAAAATATAGACATCCTACATGACCTGAAGATCGAGGAAAACTGGCTCATAAACAATATTATGTCCCGGAAACTGAAATACTTTGGCCACATTAAACGTCATAGTGGTTTAGAAAGAGCAGCGATGGAAGGTATGGTACCTGGAAGGCGAGGCAGGGGCCGACCACGACGACGGTGGACACAGGACACTGAAGACACCTTGAATACGACAATGGAGGAGGCGGGAAGGCTGGCTAGAGATCGAGAGTCTTTCAGGCGGGCTGTGATGAGAGCGACGTTCTACAAAGGACATGTTACATGATGATGAATGGAGCATGCTTTTAAATTAATGCTTAAAGTAACATGTAGGAATGAAAGGACACAGTATGCAAGATGTGTGGGTCAGATAAAGACAGAGTGAGAGATAGATGGAGAGAAGAAGGGCAGAATGTTAGATGGGCCTGCAAGCCAAATTCTTAATCCTTGGAAAAATAGTCTGTTTGTTTATTTGTTCGTCTTAAAAAATATAATAAAACAATATTCCTTGAACCCTTTGATTTCCCGTTGTTTATGCTTGTTGGTACCCATACCACACTTTAAGAAACCCTGCTCCAGTAGATGGAAATTGAATAAATTAAAGAATTGCTTAACTATAAGAATTTTAACATAAGTTCAAACGAACAAGCAAAAAAAGATATTACAATCATTATAGAGTGTTAAGAAAATACAGATTTTGCATTTGTACATTTTCTGTTGTGAATTACAAACAAATGAGAAGAATATAATATGGTATGTACAATAATAATGATTGTATATTAAGTATATGTGGTGGGGCCGAAAAGGAGACGCCCGCCCCCTTCCTGTTTTTGGGCAGATTTATCGCCCATATATTTTCGATGTGTGCTGGGATGTAAAAATATCTTCAAGAAGATATATTACTAAGGCCATAATAATGCCTAAAAATTAAGTTGTGGTGTAGAATTGTGTTTTTGCTCTAGAAATAGTTGTGTATATTTCTGTTTTTGGGCCTTCTAAAGCAAAAATCGCGAGTGTTATGTATGCGGCCAAATCAATACGCCTAGCGCGCAGTAAATTGAGTGATTCGACCTGGGCTTATAAAAGAGATAGCGGCCGGCGGACGGGCCTATTTTGCAAGAACCGCCCAGAGAGAAGAAACGAAGTTAGATACAAGAAGAGGAACGAAGACATGACACATTAGCAACTGAATACTAGCTGGGTGTTTTGTTATGTTCGTTGGTTTATTTGTTTAATGTTTGCTTAGTCACTGAATGGGTTGTAAAAATAAATACAGCCCCTGCCTCTAGAATCAAGAGTTTTATTGTGGAATCGGGACGGTTGCGAGTGTGAAAAGAGAGTGATCAAATATCACATCAACATCATCATCATCATCTCGCCCCACCCTTTCACAATTGGCGTCGTCGGCAGGATAGGCAGACAGTGACACCGAGCAAACAGCAAACGAGCAAATATAATATTGTAAACACCCAGCAGTGCATTCTTGCAGCAAGATGGCTAATGCGCCTGTGAAGGTAGTGTACGTGAAGGGGCCAGAGATAAGGTTATTTAGTGGAGAGGGGAGTCCCACTTGGCAAGAGTTTGTGGAAGATGTAGAGGCCGCGTGGAAGGTGGCGCCTTTTTGGGCAGAAGACAAGTTAGACATGATCTAGAATAACGTTACACCATGGGTATCTAGAGAATAACGGATACGTGGTGGAGCCAAGGCCAGCCCTGAGAAGTTACTGGAAATAGTGGAGGAAGCCTACGGTGACCGACCACTAGTCAGTGAGATGACCAGGAATTTCCGGGCCGTGAGTCAGGGGCCTAGGGAGTGTGCGGTTTTCTGTGATGTCAAGAAGCCAGAGACACTGGTGCAGATAGCAAGTGCAGATCAGAATGAAAAGGAGGCACTCAAAGCAGAATTATCTCTTCTAAAGTACCAGTTAGCACAGATGTCACAGGCCAGTTCGCCAGCACAAGAGGAGGTGCAGAGAGAGAGAAAGAACCAGACCAACCGCAAAAACAGCCAAAGCACGACGAGGAGGTGCGTGTTCTTGTATGTGAGAGTCAGGCTGTTGTCAATGAAAGCTGTGAGCTGACAGCACCAACAAACGCAGTTGCACCGACAAGGCGAAAAGGGGTGTGCAAGTGGTATAGTGTCCACAGGGGATGGGGGTTCATCACGCCAGATGATGAGGGTATTGATGTATTCGTACATCAGACCAAGATCTTCAGAAAGGGATTCCGGAGTCTGGCGAGGAATGAACGAGTAGAGTTTGACAGCAAACCATCGGTACAGGGCATGGAAGCAATTTATGTATGCGGCATTGGCGGTCAAGAGTGTAAGGGCAGCAGGAAGCGACCCATGGCACAGAGGAAGCCCAGAAAGATAAGATGCTACAATTGTGGAGACCTGTCAGACCACATGGCAGCCAAGTGCCCTCAAGGCCCGCTTCCGAAGAGATGTTTTCGATGCAAGTCCACTGAACACTTGATATCTACCTGTCCCTCAAGGAGCTCTTTCCCGAAGCGTACTGTCACAACCAGGTTGCCTTTAGGGCGCAAGCCAAGAGATGGCCACGACAACTGTCACACTAAGGGCGCCGAAAAAACTGACCGTCGTCTAGGGGAGGAAACCCGTCCTAAGCAGATAGGAGGGAGTGCAAATCAAGGTTTAGCAGAGGAGACTCATCAAAAGCAGGTTGTGGGGAACGTAAGCCACCGTCCACACAAAATGAGTGGAAAACACATCAAGAGCGATCTCCCTACAAAGTCGACAGTTGCAAGCACTGACAGGCAGATGTCACGGGCAGGCAGCGACGCGGCACAGGTGAGCGAGTCTTCTAGACCACAGCAACTGCCAGTCCGACAACGTAGGAACATGACGACCAAGAGGGTCCCCAGCCGGGCTGTACCTATTACAGAAGCTCAGCCCAAAGCATCGCCGCTCAGAAAGAGTCATGCGCAGCATCAACGATCTGAGAGGTTACAATTGAAGCGCCAGAGGTAGTGATGTTGTCGGGACGACAACAAAATCAGGAGGGCGATATGTGATGGGGCCGAAAAGGAGACGCCCGCCCCCTTCCTGTTTTGGGGTAGATTTATCGCCCATATATTTTCGATGTGCGCGAAGCATGCTGGGATGTAAAAATGTCTTCAAGAAGATATATTACTAAGGCCATAATAATGCCTAAAAATTAAGTTGTGGTGTAGAATTGTGTTTTTGCTCTAGAAATAGTTGTGTATATTTCTGTTTTTGGGCCTTCTAAAGCAAAAATCGCGAGTGTTATGTATGCGGCCAAATCAATACGCCTAGCGCGCAGTAAATTGAGTGATTCGACCTGGGCTTATAAAAGAGATAGCGGCCGGCGGACGGGCCTATTTTGCAAGAACCGCCCAGAGAGAAGAAACGAAGTTAGGCTAGCCCTGTGTCGGTAGAAGAGGAACGAAGACATGACACATTAGCAACTGAATACTAGCTAGGTGTTTTGTTATGTTCGTTGGTTTATTTGTTTAATGTTTGCTTAGTCACTGAATGGGTTGTAAAAATAAATACAGCCCCTGCCTCTAGAATCAAGAGTTTTATTGTTGAATCGGGACGGTTGCGAGTGTGAAAAGAGAGTGATCAAATATCACATCAACATCATCATCATCATCTCGCCCCACCCTTTCACATATATAATAAGCAAATTCTTTTAGTTATAATAATAGCCTTTCAGTTTTAACTGACTATGGGAATGTGCCCCTGAGGTGACAACCCTCAGCTGATTTTTTTCCTGGTGTTCCTTTCGACGTTTTCTCCTCTCTTCTGCTTGCCGTGAGAGCTTCTTTTCGCCAAAACTGAGGTGGTGCCGTAGATAGCATCGCCTCATGGTGTGATTGGCAGCATTTAATTATAAAAAAAGGTAAAGGATCCCGTTACACGCCTTCTAAGGCATATTGGGAATAGTGTTAGGCCAGTAGTTTCATGACCATCGGCACACTAGGGGTGATGTGGTCAGCATCACGCCGGCAGCCTTAACCTTCCCAGAGTTCCTCTGGTACCCAATTCACGAGGCTGGGTCGACCCCGGAGCTGTTTGCGGTCTAAAAAATCCCACCTCAACTGGGGATCGAACCATGGACCACCGAGCTAGGAAGCAGTGCACTTTTAGTTATAGCATTCTATAAAATGAAAAGTATTTTATGCAAAAAATCTGTGTCAATGGAAGTAAGAAAGAGAGTTCTTCAGTTTATGTAGAACCGATCCTGACATATGGAAGTGAGTCATGAACAATTGGTAAACAAGTAGGAACAGCGCAAGAGGCCACAGAGATGTGGTTTTACAGAAGAATGTTAAAAATACCATAGACAGCTAAAATGAGTAATGATGATGTCCTGAAAGAGGCCAGTGTGCAAATGAAGCTTATTCCTCGGGTTAGAAAGAAGCAATCTACTTTCTTTGGATATGTTATGGGAAAAAAGAAGATGAAATATATGGTAACAGGAAAGGCTGGAGGCATAAGTCTTCAAGGGCAAAAAAAAAAAAAAAAAAAAAAACACTGGACAGTCTGACATCATGACATGGAAAGAAGTCAACAACATAATTGATAAACAGGAAGTTGTGGACAGACATGATCACCTACATCACCAGGCATGGTACTTGAAGAAGAACAAGGCAGTCCTGGTTCTGGAATCCCCTGGGTAAAAAAAAAATAGGTGACCCAAAAAAAAATACCTGGAGAAGAGAACTAGAGACATACATGAAAGGAATACAGAAGACACGTAAAGAATTTGAATAGATGGAATGGGACAGGTAGGCATGAAATGGGGCAGGTAGGCATGGAATGGGGCAGGTAGGCATGGAATGGGACAGGAAGGCATGGAATGGGACAGGTAGGCATGGAATGGGACAGGTAGGCGTGGAATGGGACAGGTAGGCGTGGAATGGGACAGGTAGGCTTGGAATGGGACAGGTAGGCTTGGAATGGGACAGGTAGGCATGGAATGGGACAGGTAGGCGTGGAATGGGACAGGTAGGCATGGAATTGGACAGGTAGGCTTGGAATGGGACAGGTAGGCTTGGCATGCTTATGTTGAGAGCTTGTGCCCCACTTGAAGCTGAAAATTTATTGACTGAAGCAATTGTAATAGAGCTTTTATTAATATTTAAATGGTTACCACGATATTGTTCAATTTTAGATGCTCAAGGAAACAGCAGGCACAACATTTGACAGTAAAAACTTTCAGTTATTGAAAACAACAACATTCATGGCCTCAAAACCCAGCCCCTGCAGACCCAAGTGGAACAGTCTCAATTACAATGGTTTGGCCATGTCTGCAGAATGGGAGAAGATCGGCTACCACGACAGATATGGGAAATTAAGAGCCAGGGATCCAGACCTCCAGGATGACCTAGAGTTCACTGGGAGGACAACATTAGACAAACTTTGAAGGACCGAGGACTAGATTAGAACCAGGCCAGGAGAAAGACATCCGATAGGATAGCATGGCGCTCTCTCTGGCAAACCTCAACACCTCAAGGTAGAAGAGTAACAACTAAGTAGTAGTGGTAGTAGAAAACGACATCTTCAATCCCTGAAGAAAAAATGCAGATAATCAAGGTGTACACTCTAACAAACTCTTTCCTGTACAACTCTTGATGTTGTCTACCTCTTGCATGTTTGCCTTCAACTCTTCCACACATTATGGTCTTCAACAAAGTCTTTTTTATATGGCCAAAATATATTAGATTTCCAGCTTTGATCTCCTTTATTAATTCACTTTTAACTCCTGACTTTTCTAGCACCTTTTTATTTGTTTTCTAATACAGACACTACCAGGTTTCAAACCCAGCAACTTTGCCTCAAGATGTAAGCGTTCTAACCACTCTGTCAAGTGATGCTAAACTATTTTCATCATCATCATCATGCTTCATGAAGCCACCACTTGCAGGAAGCTTGCACTAAGTAATCTCATGTTTACATGATGAGGTTGCCAGCCTCATAAATAACCTCATATTAGTTGCCACGTACGACATGCCTGAGGGAGTAGTGGTTCTATTCTTTCTTTGTATCTTACAGAGAACCCGCTGGCAACTACACGGGGCAAATGTTCTTACAGCGAGGCCAAAAACAAAACATTTCTAAATGTTAGCCCAAATTCCCAGTCATGTC
The DNA here is from genome assembly GCA_024509875.1 of Oreohelix idahoensis. Lineage (NCBI taxonomy): Eukaryota > Metazoa > Mollusca > Gastropoda > Stylommatophora > Oreohelicidae > Oreohelix > Oreohelix idahoensis. Next base: position 116,433 of record JAMPIV010018852.1, on the reverse strand, counting down.
ATTCTTCATTCATAACCCTCCACTCCCAAAGGAGCATAGGCCTTCAATAAACACATGCCAAGTCCTCCTGTCACATGCCATCATCTCAAGTTCTTTCCACGTTTTTCACCTCTGTTTCCAGCTCTCTTCTTCATGTGCTTCTTGGTCTACCTCTGCCTCTCTTGCCCTGGGGGTTCCAGAACAGGGACTGCCTTGTAATGCTATCAACAGGTTTCCTCAGTGTGTGTCCTACTCATCGCCATCGTCTTCTTCTCGTCTCTTGTTCCACTGGCACTTGTCTAGTTCTTGTCATCAGTTCCACGTTGGTAACCTTGTCATACCATTTTAATCCTTCTATTCTACGCAAGCACCCATTTATGAAAGTCTAGCTTTTTGGTTGTTGTCTTTGTTGTTCTCCATGTCTCAGAGCCATACAATAGGACTGACTTCACATTTGAGTTGAAGATTCTTATTTTCGTGTTGGATCCGATTTCTCTTGATCTCCATATATACTGAGCGACTTTAATTACGCATCACTATACGAGTGCCTGGTAAAGTATCTTATGGTCATGCAATTGTTCCCGAAATTAGTACACAGGTTCACAAGGTCATCGCCCAGAGGCCAGCATAGTCATTTTGCGCCAGCAAAGCTGGAGACAAGAGTAGCACGTGAAACACGTAAAACATGATTTAGGTGCCTGGTAAAAATTCTGCACGGAAAACATTAATTTCTTTTCACCCAGAGCTCAGCCTAGAGCACTACGGACTGGAAAACAGTCAATATTTTAGTCCACAACCACAAACACGTCGTCAAACCATGCCTAGAATGAGCGCTACAGAGAGAGAAAGAGCGATAGGAATGATAACAGGCGGGATGTCCACCAGAGAAGCATCCAGACACTTGAATTGCAACCAGTCCACCATCGTCCGACTGCAACAACGTTTAATGGCCACTGGATCCATTGCAGATCGACTCCGTCAAGGTCAACCCAGAGTTACGACACCTCAACAGGACGCGTATATACGGCAGCTTCATTTGCGGAGTCGGTTTTTGGCGGCAGCTGTAACAGCAAGATGTTGTTGGGAGACGTGGAACCATATCAGAGCACACCGTGCGACGTCGACTGCAGGCGGCAGGACTCAATGCCAGACGTCCTCGAGTCGGCCCAATCCTCACCTTACGACACCGACAGCAACGATACCAGTGGGCAGAGAGGTACCGACGATGGACGAGACGTCAGTGGCAAAATGTCGTCTTTTCAGACGAATGTCGTTTTTATCTGTCGCATGCTGACGGGCGACTAAGGGTGTGGCGACGAAGTGGTGAGAGGCAAGCCAAATGTTGTATTTTGGAAGCCCACCGATGGGGAGGAGGAAGCGTCATGGTATGGGGCGCATTCAGTTACAATCACCGAACCCGTCTCCACATCTTTAACCATACTGTAAATGCTGCCACTTATAGGGATGTGATTCAGGACCACGTTGTGCCCCTCTTCCAGTGTCATCCCGAGCTCCAGCTGTACCAGCATGATAACGCACGACCACATACAGCTAGGGCCACCACAGCGTTCCTTCAGGCCAATAACATCGCTGTCATACCATGGTCTTCATTGTCCCCAGATATGGCACCCATTGAACACGTCTGGGACGAGATTGGACGCCAACTTTACCGGCACAGACGACCGCAGACCCTGGATCATTTGCGACGCGATATAACCGAAGTATGGGATCGACTCCCCCAGGATTTTCTACGCACACTGGTTAACTCCATGCGGAGACGCTGCCAGGCTTGCCTTGATGCCAACGGTGGCCAAACGCGCTACTGAGCGCGTTACAATGACAACAACGACATTTGTGACTTTTCAATTTGACCCCTACCTTACATTTGTGACTGTAGTTTTTTTTTAAACACAGCATGCACTGCTACGCGGATTGCGGGAATCGGTCGGTCAATGGATACTGTTTCCAGTGATATCAAACATGTTACCATTATTTTATTCTCAGACATCTTGGTGAGTGATTCATATAGTGATGCGTAATTAAAGTCGCTCAGTATATTTCCCAATGCAATGAAAGCTCCTCTTGCTTTTTGTATTCTTATTTTGATATCGCTGTCTGTCCCTCCAACTTTGTCTATATTGCTGCCAAGATATGTGGACGATTCTACATCTTGTATTGGTGTTTCTTCAAGTTCAACCTTGTTATCATTACCTGCATTTATTCTCATTATTTTTGTCTTTTCCCTGTGTATTTTCAGACCCAATTGCTGTGACCTCTCATCGAGTGTTTTCAATTTTTTCAGTCATGCCATAAACGTGGGAAATTATGACACTAGACCATTCTATTTCACGTATTGCTGAACTTATAATCTTCATAAAAGCTAATGGTAGTCCCATAGCAGATACTGCCGTAGGGTAGTGAAGTGTTAGAGACTTCACCATACTAGGTGAGAGGTGGGGGTGACTAATTCCCTTGCTGGCTGCCTTTTCCTTCCCTAACCTAAAGAGCAGAGTCAGGTACCCATTTACAGCTGGGTAGACTGGAACATGTCTGTACCATGGTTTGAACCAGGCCCCATTGCTGCAAGAGACCATCGCTCTAACCACTCTGTCAATCGGTCGCCCACTATTCATAAACATTTACATAAGTAAAATTAAAAAAAAAAAAAAAATCTTTGTATAATTAACGTTGAGAATACCCTGGACAGAAAAAAAGACCAACAGAGAAGTACTGCACTCACTAAACGTACAGGAACATTGGCTCCTAAATACCATCGCAATAAGGAAGCTGAAATTTTTCGGTCATATAAAAAGACATAATAGTCTGGAAAAAACAGTGATGGAAGGCATGGTCCCTGGAAAAAGGGGAAGGGGTCGACCTAGACGACGGTGGACCCAGGACATCACAGAGAGTCTGAACTTGTCTTTGGCTGATGCAGGTCGACTTGCCCAGAATCGTGATGCGTTCAGAGCAGCTGTAATGGAGACAACGTTCTGGAAAGAATATGTCACATGATGATGATAATTAACGTGGTTTATTCAGTGTCATAGGCATAATATACATAATTTTTTTTACACCTGTTGTTACATGAAAAACGGTTGCATGAGAAAAACAAAAATGAAGAACTCACACACAATAATGCATGTAAGGAACAGGTAAAAAAACAAAAAACATAACATAAGCAACATAAAATATTAGAAAAAATATTGAAAAAACACAGCAGGAAAACCAAGAAATAAATACATAAGCAACAAAAAATGAGACTGTTTAAAAATATGCTTAATAAAGCAAGATTAACAAAAATCACAATTTGCATTTAAATGACCATATGAAATAGTAATGGAACTTCACTATTTAGACTGAAAAGATAAAGAGTCTTTTCTTTCTCAAGAGACGTCTTTTACACTGACATGGCCTGGGAAAAATACAGTGCCTGTTGCTCTTAAAGAATATCTCTTTACCATGAAGTGTTTAATGTCTTACAAGACATTTTATTAACTTTCTAGTTCAATCATTTTCTTGCAAACCTATCAACAAAATCATCATTTGTTAATTTCTTCTTGCTTATTATTTAGTCATCATGGAGTAATTTCTGAATTGAGCAGATTGTGCCTTACCAGGGCATTATATTTTAATAGGCCTTTTTTGTGTTTTCACCTCTTTCATGAAATCTAAATAAGTTTTTCAACCTCTGTGGTGTTCTAAACATTCTTCTGGGAAACCATTTACCAGTAGACACGTGGTTCTAAATATTCTTCTGTGAAACTATATATCAGGAGATGTGGTGTTCTAATCATTCTTTTGTGAAACCATATATCATGAGATGTGTGGTTATAAATATTCTTCTGTGAAACCATATATTATGAGATGAGATGTTCTAATCATTATTCTGTGAAACCATATATCAAGAGATGTGGTGTTCTAAACATTATTCTGTGAAAACATAATCAGGAGATGTGGTGTTTTAATCATTCATTGTGAAACATGCAAAGACACATACTTAAAGTTGGACAGTCTATGGGGAGAATTGTATGAGTCATACACAAGTTTATGAGTGGTATAAATGTTTTAAAAATGGTTGTGAAGTTTATGAGCGGTATAAACATTTTAAAGATGGTTGTGAAAGTATTGAAAGTGATGAACGGTCTGGGAGGCCCATAACCAGCAAAAGTGAAAACAATGTCGAACATGTGCGTGCAGCTGTGCTGGAAAATCGCCGAATCACTATTCGTGAGTTATCTGAAGACTTACACATTTGTTTCGGTTCAGTTCAGTCAATTCTTACGGATGATTTGGGCATGAGATGCGTCAATCCAAAATTGCTCTCAGCTGACCAGAAACAGGCCCCATGTTTCAGCTGCTCGTGACCTGCTTGAATGCATCAAAATTGATGAAAACTTTTTAAAAACAGATCCAACAACCACCCTATTCACCAGATCTCGCTCGCCAAGTTTTTGACAAAGTCTGATGCAAATTCGTGGATCAATTTTTTTCCGCCATGACAAATGCAACGAACACGGTTCACACACATAAGAACAAAGCACTACTGTAAACTAACCAGGCGAGCAGGACATAGTGACTCACGCCACATGCATGTTAGGTTCCAAGGTCAACCTGTGCCTAGCAGCTTCCGGCTGCGTAGCTCGGTTCCAGACTTATGCTACCATTCCAGATACTTTTTGATCACACCTCGTATATCATGAGATGTGTGGTTCTAAATATTCTTCTGTGAAACCATATATTATGAGATGTGGTGTTCTAATCATTATACTGTGAAACCATATATCAAGAGATGTGGTGTTCTAAACATTCTTCTGTGAAACCATATATCTGGAGATGTGGTGATCTAAACATTCTTCTGTGAAACCATATATCAGGAGATTGGTGGTTCTAAACATTTTTCTAGGAAACCATATATAAGGAGATGTGGTTCCCAACATTCTTCTGGGAAACCATATATGGTTCTAAATATTCTTCTGAGAAATCATATATCAGGAGATGTGTGGTTCTCAACATTCTTTTGGGAAATCACATATCAGGAGATGTGTGGTTCTAAACATTCTTTTGGGAAATCATACTTCAGGAGATGTGTGGTTCTAAACATTCTTCTGGGAAACCATATATTAGGAGATGTGGTTCCAAATGTTGTTCTGGGAAACCATATATCAGGAGATATGTGGTTCTAAATATTCTTCTGTGAAACCATATATCAGGAGATGTGATGCTCTAAATATTCTTCTGGGAAACTATATCAGATGTGTGGTTCTAAACATTCTTCTGGGAAACCACATATCAGGAGATGTGATGCTCTAAACATTCTTCTGGGAAACCATATATCAGGAGATGTGTTTTAAACATTCTTCTGGGAAACCATATATCAGGAGATGTGTGGTTCTAAATATTCTTCTGGGAAACCATATACCAGGAGATGTGTGGTTCTAAACATTCTTCTGGGAAACCATATATCAATAGATGAGTGGTTCTAAACATTCTTTTGGGAAATCACATATCAGGAGATGTGTGGTTCTAAACATTCTTTTGGGAAATCATACTTCAGGAGATGTGTGGTTCTAAACATTCTTCTGGGAAACCATATATTAGGAGATGTGGTTCCAAATGTTGTTCTCGGAAACCATATATCAGGAGATATGTGGTTCTAAATATTCTTCTGTGAAACCATATATCAGGAGATGTGTGGTTCTAAATATTCTTCTGGGAAACCATATATCAGGAGATGTGGTTCCAAACATTTTTCTGGGAAACCATATACCAGGAGATGTGTGGTTCTAAACATTCTTCTGGGAAACCATATATCAATAGATGAGTGGTTCTAAACATTCTTCTGGGAAATCATATATTGGGAGATGTGTGGTTCTAAACGTTCTTTTGGGAAATCATGTATTAGGAGATGTGTGGTTCTAAACATTCTTCTGGGAAACCATATATCAGGAGATATTTACAAATAATTTAAATAAGATCTGACTAATGTAAATAAAGACATAAGGCTTATCTGGCCGCAGAGACTGTTCCCATCTGAAGACGTGCCAACTGTAGGGAAAAGAGTACAAATGGTTGGAAATGGTACAAAATCTGGCTTGGTTATAGCAGCAGTGAATGTAACACAAATGTATACAAATTATTTGGATACATTAAAGTTACAGGATAGTTTGCAAATAAATGTCAAAAAAGCTTTAAAGAGACTTTAAGAAACTATCCCAAGGTCTCGAAAAAGCAGACAATTATTGTTTGGATATTTTATAATACAGTCAATCCTTGCTACTTGTGGGGGTTAGGTTCCTTGAAAAGCCAGTGAATACAGAAATCGGCAAATACGGAACCATTGATCCTATGGAAAAAAAGGGGGTTAGGTTCCTACAGGACCCTATTTACCAACACTTTTGCAACCGATCACCATTAACTCATCATTTCATGTACCCTTCTTGTAAAAATAGAGTTTATTTATTATATTGTGCATTTTAAGAATGTACCTTTTTCTTTTTTTTCCCACCTACTTGACCAGTGTGTGGAGAGACATGTAACAATTACCGGTTGCAACTCAACTGCGAAAGTTTTACTTGAAATAACCGCCGTGCTCATGCGCACTGCTTTTGCAAAATGGCGCCGACCAAACAACAGAAGGCGTTTTGTGTGGTAGAATATGCGAAAACAAGTTCTGTTATCACAGTTCAACGCAATTTTCGGCGACAGTTTGGGGTTGATCCACCTAATAAGAATTCCATTTAGCGTTAGTATATGAAATTCCTGGAGGAAGGTTGCCTGTGCAAAGGCAAAAGCACCGGTCGCCCGTCATGTTCGGAGGAGGCAGTGGATAGAGTTCGGAAAGCCTTCCAGCACAGCCCCATGAAGTCAGTTTGAAGGGCGAGTCGTGAGTTGGGAATGACTTGCAGTATGGTATGGAAAGTGCTTCATAAGCATTTGAGAATGAAGGCTTACAAGCTGCAACTTGTGCAGGAACTCACTGAACCAGACAAAGCACTTTGCATGGCCTTCAGCGAGAACATGCAGAAATTGCTGGAGCCTTTGCTGCTGTTACAAGAGACATGCTGATTCGAGTGTGGGAAGAAATGGACTATCGACTAGATATCTGTCGCATCACGAAGTGTGCACAGATTGAGTCTTTGTAAGGTATGCTTAAAAACCTGCAGAGATTACCTTACTTTTGTGATAGAAAGCATCCTCGTACCACATAATGGGGCCGAGAATAAATTTTTTTAAGAAGGTACAATCTTTTATGGACACCCTGTATTTTATACATTGTTTTCTTTGTAATAGTACAGTATGTACAATCATTTGGTGTACCAATGCTCAGGGAGGTAACCTTTTTCCTTGATGAGCTGAAACAGGTAGGAATCTCAAAATTGTTTGCCTACTGCGCATGGCCATGAATACTCGTGAGATGCCCGTGAATGGCAAAAAATGGGTGACATTTTATCTCGCGCGAATGAGCAAATCCGTAAACACGCCAATAGCGAGGACTGACTTATATGGAAGATGTTAATGAAATGGTGTCTGAATAAGAATGGCCAAACAATAGATTCAACAACATGACAGATATTAACATTCAAACAAATAAGTAAAAAATCAATCATCATCATACTTTATACACAAGTTATTCATAAAGCAGACTTGTTATATATGGGTGCCCATGTTGCACAGAAGGACTGAAATGGTATGACAAGATCACCAAAGTTGAATTGATGAAACAAACCAGATAGGTGCTAGTGGAATAGGAGATGAGAAGAAGATGCTGGCAACAGATAAGACATACACTGAGAAAACCTGTTGCTAGCATTACAAGTCAGTCCTAGAATCCTCTGGATAACAGATGAAGAGGGAGACCCAAAAACACATGGAAAAGAGAACAGGAGATAGAAATGAAAAAACCCTGAGCATGAATTTGTTGATGGCCTGTGCTCCATTAGAAGCTGAATGGTAATGAAGATGATGACTTATGTTGCTACAGAAACCATTTCTGCAAGAGCACATGACTGCTTTGATGCAGGTTTCCTGCAAGTGAACCAGCTGCCGTAGTGGTTCTGTGCTTCATAAAGAATGACAAGAGAAAAGAATAAGAATTCTCTTCCGAGGCTGATGAGCCTCATCTACCCAGAACATTTTGAGTTTTGGGCATCAGAGACTCTTCCCTGCCCCTTCTCCTGTGAATTAAATAACAATCCCAATACAAGGAAGCTGGACATCTACTGTCAGAGGATATTTTAGCTGCATGCCTTGAGAGCATTTAAACAAACAGAGCTCATCCTCAGCTCAACTCTGGCTGCGACAGCATGTGGTACCTTTGGGGACATGTGAAAAAATTTAGTTTACTCCTCACAGCTTCACTCTTTGGTTGGCAGCCATCCTTTGTGCAGTGCTCCAGCTCTGTTCATTCTTTGCATCTTGGCCTCCACAGTTCTCCGCCAAGTGTTTTTGGTCGGCCTCTCTTTAGCTTTTCTTCATGGGTCCATAGCATAGCTGTTCTTGTGATGGCATCAGGGTCTCTTCCTGAAGACGTGGCCAACCCAACTCCAGCTATGATTGTGTGCATGTCCACTAGGTTGCTCAGAGTAAGCAGTTCTTGGTTACTGATGGTATTCGGCCAAAAGATTCTGAGAATTTTCCTTAGGCAGATTGTGTGGAAAGAGGACAATTTCGACATTTCCTTCTCTGCTACTCTCCAGCATTCCACACTAAACAGAAGCACAGAAAGTACGCAGCTCTCATATAATCTTAATTTGGTGTTTGTGCTGAACTGAGAGGACTTCCAGATGTTGTTTAGACTAGCAAAGGCTTTTCTCGCTTTATTCATTCTGTTTTTTATGTCTTTGCTTGTTTTGCCGTCTGGTGTTACTATGCATCCTAGGTATGAAAATGTGTCTGTCTGTTCCAGCTTCTGGTTCCTTATTGTTATGGGCTCAGGGTTGCTCACACTTAGTGTCATGACCTCTGTCTTCTTTAGATTGATGTTCAGACCCACCTGCTGGCTATACTTATTCAGCCTATCTGTTTTCTCTCGGATGTGTTGATGTGAATGTGCGAGTAGTGCAATGTCATCTGCATATTCCAGATCTTCCAGTGTAGAAAACGTTGTCCATCTAATTCCTCTTGGACTGCCCTCTGTTGTCTAGCGCATCACCCAGTCTATGACTGACAAAAATAAAGTTGTTGATAAGGGACATCCCTGACGTCCTGTCTTCATCTCAAAAATTAGATTGCTCAACCCAACATGCATGTAAAGTTAGCATAGAGGCTTTTTATGATGGAAACAATGCAGCTGGGAATTCCTTAAGCACTCAGTATTTTCCATAGGCTGTCCCTGTGTATGCTGTTAAAAGCCTTTTCAAAATCAACAATGTTAATGTATGGCTGTCTCTGCCATTCTAAGCACTGCTCTGTAATGTTCCTGGGGATGAATATATGATTTGCAAATCTTCTGTTCTTTCTGAATCCCGCTTGTTCTTTCCTCAGTTTATGGTCTAATGCTTTTGAAATTCTCTGGATAATTATCCTGCCTAGAATTTTACTTGAAACTGAGAGGAGAGTAATTCCTCTCCAATTGTTGCAGTCTGCAAGGTTGCCCTTCTTGGGCAATTTGACAATTATTCCTTTATTCCACTCCATTGGTGTTGTCTCTGTTTTCCAGACTTGTGCAAATAGTGGTTCTAATAGTTCTGCTGCTAGTTCAGGGTCTCTCTTAAATAAATCAGCATTTAAATTGTCGTGACCAGGAGCTTATCCATTCTTTAACCCTTTGATAGCTGTGATGATTTCTTCTCTTTGAGGAATGTCTGTATTTATGTCTAGATCATTTTCAGCCTCAGGAACATTCAGCTGCGTCTCTTTTTCAGTGTTTCTTTTTAAGCGCTCTGCTTATCTTGTTTCCTGCTCCTGTGCTGTGGTGATGAGATTTTCTTGCTTGTCTCTTACTAACATAATATTGTTTGCTCCCCGTTTTCCACTGATGGTTTTAGTTTTACGCAGAAAAGATGGGTTTAAATGTTATGACACGATAACTAATGTGCCACTGATGGCAACAGTCAGACAAATATAAGTGAAACAAATGTGAGGAGGGGCCTCTGGTGTTGGACAGAATACACAATGAGAAAAAAAAATCACCTCATAGCATTACAAGGTAGTCCTTATTCCCAGAGTTAGAGAAATAACTGAAGACCAAAGAACACATGGAGAAGGGAACCTGAAATAATCATGAAGGGGGTAAAGAAGACATGGAAAAGAAAGCATAGGACAACAGGGCTTAACTTGTATTTGTTGGAAGACTATGATCCATGGGGAGATGTCTTCTTCTTTGATCCATAACCACCAACCGTCAAAGCAGTCAGCGGCCATCACGCTTATGCGGAGATGTGGGGCTAGTAATTTTATAAACTTATTATTATCTCTGATAATGGAGAGTAAGGAAAAAAAATGAAGAAAAAAAAATACAACAAATAACCAAGAATCTGTTTCGAATTTACTCACTATAATTATCTGGCATAAAGCCAGTTAGAATTTTAAATTTATCGAGTCTGTTCCGTGCTAGTATTACCAGGCTTCTGTTCCTGGACGATCTGTTGTATAAAGCTGTTCCACTTTGTCTCCCAGAGTTTCATGGCCTTCGCTTTCTCGCTGACACTCATCGTGCTGTACCTGTTGGTTGGTGGAGAAATCAAGAGATGTAAATGAGACTGATATAAGAAATTATTCGACTGAAATGATTGGCCACTCATTCTGTTCAGTGGCCGGAATTTAGATTTGCAATCATGTGACTAATACCGCTAAAATATTTTGGCCATGTATAAAGACATAAATCCTTATTGAAGACCATAACAGAAGGAAGAGTTGAAGGCAAATGTGCAAGAGGAAGATAGTGCTATAAGTGGGAAGATAACATCAAGAGATGGACAGGAAAGAGTCTATCAGAGTGCACCATCAAGAAAAGAGAGAAGACGGAGATCCTTTGCACCTGACCTTCAATGTGGAGATGACAGCTGATGATGATGATGACTAACACACTGCCCTGTGTAGTTCCCATGGGGTATCTTATGAGACAAAGACAGAATAGGAACTGCTGCTCACTCAGGTGTGTCCTACAAAATGATTAGTATGAGGTTGTGTATGAGGTTGCAACTTTATCATGTAAGACAAATGTCTAAAGACACCACAGCTGAAGGAACATGTCAATGCAAGGAGATAAGCTGTCATGGCAGCTGCATGCACCATAGGGAGGAGGGAGGAAAGGATCCCGTTACACGCCCATTGAGGCATATTGGGAATATGGTGTTAGGTCTTTAATTTTCTTGACTATCGGCACACGTGGGGTGATGTGGTCAGCATCACGCCGGCCGCCTTAACCTTCCCAGAGTTGCTCGGGTACCCAATTCATGAGGCGGGTCGACAACAGAGCTGTGTGCGGTCTAAAAATTCCCACCTCAACGGGGGAATTGAACCATGGACCACCGAGCTAGGAAGCCAAGGCATTAACCACTGTACTACTGTGGCTCCTGCATATTCCATAAGGAAAGAATAAAGAGAATGATGATGATGACTAACACATTAAGACAGGGCTTCTATACTTTTATTTTTTTTTGCTCTCACATCGCTCCTGAGAGTGTACAAAGTTCACACTACCCATCCTTCTCCAAATTAATAACTGAACCAATAAAGACATAATTAAGATATTACTACAGGGATTACAGGGGAGGACAGCGCTATAAGTGGGAAGATAACATCAAGAGATGGACAAGAAAGAGATAAAGTGCACTACCAAGGCAAGAGACAAAAGACGTTGGAGATCCATTACAGCCAACCTTCGTTGTGGAGATGGCAGCTGATAATGATGACAGGGATTACATTTCTAGCAAAATCTTCACCTACACAAAGCAAAACATAAAAACTAATAAATTACCTTAATGAGTTGGGTTTTGTAACAACTTTAAAGCGGAGACAGAAGCATTAAAAGCAGCTGCAATTACCATCATGGAAAATAAAGATTTTACTAGAGACAAGATAGTGCTCATCAGAGACTCACTCTCAGTCATCACTGCCCACAGGAACAACGAGTACAATGAATTAGACAGCCTGGATGAAGCACTAACAGAAACCAGCTTTACATTTTTTTAAAGTAAACGTACAGTGGATTCCTGCCCACCCAAGATATATGGAAATGAGAAGGGAGGTAAACTCATCAAAGAAGGAGGACAGAAAATCCAAACAGAAGACATGGCTACACATGGAGAGATAAAAGCAATAATCAAAAATAACTATAGAGAAAAAGGAACATCTAGAATCTGATACTGCAGAACCATACTATGCATTGCTTAGAAGAAACCAAGTGATAATTTTCAGACTAAGAACTGGCCATTGCAGACTTAGATACCATCTGTTCAACAAATAGAAAATCAGTCAGACAGACAGATATGTGCTCATGTGAGGAGGACAAACAAACAGTAGAACATGTACTCCAAAACAGTCAGCTTCCATGGGAGGAGCAGGGTAGCAGCGTGGTTTTCTCCAGTGTAATTGAGGGAGAAACTGTATGGTGACGAGAGAAGTCTGAGACAGACTGCCAGTTGAGGGAGAAACTGTATGGTGACGAGAGAAGTCTGAGACAGACTGCCAGTTGAGGGAGAAACTGTATGGTGACGAGAGAAGTCTGAGACAGACTGCCAGTTGAGGGAGAAACTGTATGGTGACGAGAGAAGTCTGAGACAGACTGCCAGTTGAGGGAGAAACTGTATGGTGACGAGAGAAGTCTGAGACAGACTGCCAGTTGAGGGAGAAACTGTATGGTGACGAGAGAAGTCTGAGACAGACTGCCAGTTGAGGGAGAAACTGTATGGTGACGAGAGAAGTCTGAGACAGACTGCCAGTTGAGGGAGAAACTGTATGGTGACGAGAGAAGTCTGAGACAGACTGCCAGTTGAGGGAGAAACTGTATGGTGACGAGAGAAGTCTGAGACAGACTGCCAGTTGAGGGAGAAACTGTATGGTGACGAGAGAAGTCTGAGACAGACTGCCAGTTGAGGGAGAAACTGTATGGTGACGAGAGAAGTCTGAGACAGACTGCCAGTTGAGGGAGAAACTTTATGGTGACGAGAGAAGTCTGAAACAGACTGCCAGTTGAGGGAGAAACTGTATGGTGACGAGAGAAGTCTGAGACAGACTGCCAGTTGAGGGAGAAACTGTATGGTGACGAGAGAAGTCTGAGACAGACTGCCAGTTGAGGGAGAAACTGTATGGTGACGAGAGAAGTCTGAGACAGACTGCCAGTTGAGGGAGAAACTGTATGGTGACGAGAGAAGTCTGAGACAGACTGCCAGTTGAGGGAGAAACTGTATGGTGACGAGAGAAGTCTGAGACAGACTGCCAGTTGAGGGAGAAACTGTATGGTGATGAGAGAAGTCTGAGACAGACTGCCAGTTGAGGGAGAAACTTTATGGTGACGAGAGAAGTCTGAGACAGACTGCCAGTTGAGGGAGAAACTGTATGGTGACGAGAGAAGTCTGAGACAGACTGCCAGTTGAGGGAGAAACTTTATGGTGACGAGAGAAGTCTGAGACAGACTGCCAGTTGAGGGAGAAACTGTATGGTGACGAGAGAAGTCTGAGACAGACTGCCAGTTGAGGGAGAAACTGTATGGTGACGAGAGAAGTCTGAGACAGACTGCCAGTTGAGGGAGAAACTTTATGGTGACGAGAGAAGTCTGAGACAGACTGTCAGTTGAGGGAGAAACTGTATGGTGATGAGAGAAGTCTGAGACAGACTGCCAGTTGAGGGAGAAACTGTATGGTGACGAGAGAAGTCTGAGACAGACTACCAGTTGAGGGAGAAACTGTATGGTGACGAGAGAAGTCTGAGACAGACTACCAGTTGAGGGAGAAACTGTATGGTGACGAGAGAAGTCTGAGACAGACTACCAGCTTTGTAAGAGAGATCAATGTGATTATTTGTGAGAGAACAACGAAGAAGGACACCTTCTCTGTACTTCCCCTGGGGAGGTGTAACCCACAAGTTAAGAACCTCTGCATTAGGATCATCCAAACACTACATTAACAATATGGCCATTAATGATGAAGTATGGATTGTACATACATACACAATTACTTGTACATATAAACATGCATATACATAGAATAAGATCAGCTGCCATCTACATATTCAAGGCCAGCTCTAATGAATAATCTCTCTTGTCTTGATGGTACACTCAGACATACTCTATCCTGTCCATCTCTTGTTGTCTTGATGGTACACTCAGACAGACTCTATCCTGTCCATATCTTGTTGTCTTGATGGTACACTCAGACAGACTCTATCCTGTCCATCTCTTGTTGTCTTGATGGTACACTCAGACAGACTCTATCCTGTCCATCTCTTGTTGTCTTGATGGTACACTCAGACACTCTATTCTGTCCATCTCTTGTTGTCTTGATGGTACACTCAGACAGACTCTTTCCTGTCCATATCTTGTTGGCTTGATGGTACACTCAGACAGACTCTATCCTGTCCATATCTTGTTGTCTTGATGGTACACTCAGACTCTATCCTGTCCATCTCTTGTATTGATGGTACACTCAGACACTCTATTCTGTCCATCTCTTGTTGTCTTGATGGTACACTCAGACAGACTCTTTCCTGTCCATATCTTGTTGTCTTGATGGTACACTCAGACAGACTCTATCCTGTCCATCTCTTGTTGTCTTGATGGTACACTCAGACAGACTCTATCCTGTCCATATCTTGTTGTCTTGATGGTACACTCAGATCGATTCTATCCTGTTCATCTCTTGTTGTCTTGATGGTACACTCAGACACTCTATCCTGTCCATCTCTTGTTGTCTTGATGGTACACTCAGACAGACTCTATCCTGTCCATCTCTTGATGGTACACTCAGACAGACTCTATCCTGTCCATCTCTTGATGGTACACTCAGACAGACTCTATCCTGTCCATATCTTGTTGTCTTGATGGTACACTCAGACAGACTCTATCCTGTCCATCTCTTGATGGTACACTCAGACAGACTCTATCCTGTCCATCTCTTGATGGTACACTCAGACACTCTGTCCTGTCCATATCTTGTTGTCTTGATGGTACACTCAGACAGACTCTATCCTGTCCATCTCTTGATGGTACACTCAGACAGACTATATCCTGTCCATCTCTTGATGGTACACTCAGACAGATTCTATCCTGTCCATCTCTTGATGGTACACTCAGACAGACTCTATCCTGTCCATCTCTTGATGATACACTGACAGACTCTATCCTGTCCATCTCTTGATGGTACACTCAGACAGACTCTATCCTGTCCATCTCTTGATGGTACACTCAGACAGACTCTATCCTGACCATCTCTTGATGTTTTGATGGTACATTCAGACACTCTATCCTGTCCATCTCTTGATGGTACATTCAGACACTCTATCCTGTCCATCTCTTGATGTCTTGATGGCACATTCAGGCACTCTATCCTGTCCATCTCTTGATGGTACACTCAGACAGACTCTATCCTGTCCATCTCTTGATGGTAAACTCAGACAGACTCTATCCTGTCCATATCTTGATGGTACACTCAGACAGACTCTATCCTGTCCATCTCTTGATGGTACACTCAGACACTCTATCCTGTCCATCTCTTGTTGTTATCTACCAACTTGCAGCCCTTTCTTCCTCTTGTTCTTTTACCTTCAACTCTTCATTCTCTTATGGTTTATTTTTTTTTTAAATTTCCCTTGTCAACCTCCTACGGAGCATGAGCTTATCACTGCAGCTGGTTCCCCCTCCCCCCTTGCAGGTTGCCAGCAGCTAAGCATTCATCTGTTCTTGCAGCAGTGACTTTTGTAGCAATTTGTTTTACAGGATGAGGTTGCTAGCTCTATGTACAACCTCATATTAGTCACCTCTTTTCAGAGGCGTCCCAAAAATATTTGGCACCCGGGGTGGATCCTACCCATGGCACCCTCTTGCCGTAAAGAAAAACACTTGCAAGTATATTTTTAACAGTAACTACTATCATAATAGTGTCCGCTTGGCACCCCCTTCCTGGATGTCATCCGGGGCAGCCCCCCCCCCCAGTACACCACTGCCTCTTATAATATGCATTGAGGAAGCAGTATTCTTTCTTTGTCTCCCTTCAGACCCTTAGGAACCACATGGGGCTTTATGGTTTTCAACAAGTGTTATAATCTCTTTGTATGTCCAAAGTATCTTTATATGTCTAGTTTTGATCCAATTAATTCTGTTTCCATCACAGCTTTCCTATGTCTTCTTTGTTTTCTTGTCTTTACACAAGATAAGCCCTAGTCTTTAATATATCTTAATGGGGTCTCACTTCTTTTATCCCACTGCTGGTTCATTGTCCATTTTCTAATCCATACAGTAATGAAGTGTATATGTAAAACCTGATGTTTACTTTGTGATTTATTTGTTTGGATGTTAGTATGTGGACAAATATGTATATCCGGATAAAAATATATATCTGGACAAAAAATGTATATCTTGACAAATGAGGTTCATTTGCACAAAAATATGGTAGTAGCTGGGAAAAAATGCATAAATGGAATTAAAAAAATGTATATCTGGACCAAAATGTATTAGTATCTGGACAAAAAATTGAATATCTGGAAAAAATATATTATTTTTTGGATAAATAATGTACATCTGGGACAACATATGTATATCTCGACAAAAACATGTTAGTATCTGGACAAAAATGCAGACAGAAGAAAAACTAACTTGATAGAGTTGATGGCCATTTGTTTGAGGAAATCCAAACCTGCATCTTGCCCAGACATGTCCATGAAAGCCATGTAAATGTCATGTGACAATGGCAAGGCCTCCCACACGGCCATGTCATCAGAACTTATGACAATTGGGAAGTCGTCAGCTATTAGTGGCACCATGGGATGGTTGCGAAGATCTGAGACAAGACGCAGCATCTGCAAGAGATGAAAGATAACATGAATATTTTTAGCAGTTTATGATGCAACTCACTACCACGTGCCTGGATTAAATAAATGCAAGAAACAGTGTACAGTGCAATCACAATTAACGTGAGGGTTATGTTCCGGAAGCGCACTTTATTTGAGATTCATGTGCAGGGAGATAATTGTTTCTGCGAAGTAGATTGCAATAAAAATGTTCATAAAAAGTATAGGAAAACGAATATAAAATGTAAGAAACATACAATATAAATAAAAACATGAAATTATGAATTTAAATTAACAGAGCATTATCACCATTTTCCTTTGCTCTCCTTTCTGAGCACAGAGCCACCACTGTAGCTGGTACCCTTACAGGAAGCCTGTACCAAGGATTCCCATGCTCTTGCAGAAGTGGTATCTGTGTCAATTTGTTTTACATGATGAGGTTGCCAGCCACATCCACAGCCTTATTTTAGTCACTATGTGCAGGATGCAGCAATCCTATTCTTTGTCTCTTCAGAGACAGCCGTGAACTATACGGGACCAATAGAGCAGGTGTACATATAATTAAAAATGTATGTCATCAAATAGTTGTGTTGATTCACCCTTGTAACTGTCTGTACAGACAACAACTGCATATCTTCTTTAGAATTGTCCACAGAGACAACAACAGGAACTAGGCTCTGTGAAAAGGCAGGCCCTTGTATGGGACAGTAGACTGGGGGGTCACTATGTTGGCCATGCTCTGCTAGGAGTAAGAAGGGCTGGAAGAGAAGGAATAATTGTTGCTGATGACTAAATACCTGGTTAGACAGTGGGTTAACCTCCACAGGTATGTTTCTTTCTCTGACCATCTCAAGCAATCTGGGGCGCTTGGGGAGTGCATAACCATGACCTATTCTGGTGGCATTCAGGAGAATTGCGTCCACCAAGTTGTTATCTGTATTTGTACCCTGCCAGGCTGAGATGTGAGAAAGTAAAATAAAATCATACATATGTCATTTTTAAAGTTGAACAATACAATACAATATGCTGCTAATGAATAGGAAATAAACATAAGACTTGGTGCAAGTAGACATGAGACTGGGTGTAGCCAGAAATGATACTAGGATCTAGCCAGACATAAGACTGGGTGTAGCCAGAAATGAGACTAGGTGTAGCCAGAAATGAGACTAGTTACTGCCAGACATAAGATTGGGTGTAGCCAGAAATGAAACTGTGTGCAGCCAGACATAAGACTGTGTGCTGTAAGATTTACAACTGGGTACAGTATAACATAAGACTGTGTGCCGTAAGATATATGGCTGGGTACAGCATAACAAAAGGGTGGGTGCAGTAAGATGTGCGACTGTGTACAGTATAAGATAAGACTGGGTGCAGCAAGAGAGAAATGGTGCGAGACATCAGACTGGGTGCAAAAAGACATAAGACGGGTTGCAGCAAGACATAAGATTGGGTGTAGCCAGACACAAGACTGGGTGTAGCTAATTATAAGACTTGGTGCAGTAAGACATAAGTGCGTATGCCAAGACATAACACTGGGTACAGCCAGATATAAGACTGGGTTCAGCCAGAAATAAGACTGGGTTCAGCACAAAATAAGACTGGGTTCAGCCAGATATAAAACTGGGTTCAGCCAGATATAAAACTGGGTTCAGCCAGATATATGACTGGGTTCAGCACAATGTAAGACTGGGTGCAGCAAGTTACTCACTCGTTTCTCCAACATGAAAGAAATATCCCAGCTTGTATGGTGGGTCCTGTCTAGCTGGATACAACAGGGCATCGATATAATACAGAAGGGGGTTGAAGAATGCTTCATTTCCAACCAAGTCGTAACCCATCACGAAATCTGGGTACTTTTTACTCAGGTACATTGTTGTCTTTACATCACTTAGGATATCATCATATTTTGAGTTCCTGGCAAGATTTTAAAGAAAAATAAAAAAAGACTAAATTACATGTGAATGCATAATGATGATAATTTTTATTTTAATTATCTAAAATATGACATAAAAATGTCGGCTCAAGGATAACTAACATATTAAGCATTAAGGTTTTTTTTGTTAGCTAATTATCATTTTGTTTTATTTTTTTTATACTTCATATTCTTCCTTGACCAATAGAACAACAGAAAAGATTTCATTCATTTATTCCCTTTATCACTCCTCATATAGCAAGAAGCCACCACCGCAGGTATCCCCCCTTACAACAACACTACACCAAAGCACTTCTTGAGCTCTTGCAATAATGGTTTCTGTAGCACTGTATTTAAATGATGAGATTGCCAACTCATTTAAGAGCTGACATTAGTGACTTTGTACTACATGCCTGAGGGAGTAGTAATCATATTCTTTCTTTGTCTCTCCAGAGACCACCTGGAACTACCCGGAGCAGCCAAAAAGAATGAATAATATTCATTCAAGGACATATATTATAGAAACCTGTTGACAGCATTACCAGGCAGTCCTTGCTCTAGAACCCCCATGGTAAGAGAGATGGAGATCAAAGAAGACAGGGAGAAGAGAACTGGAGACAGACATGAAAGGAATGAAAAATGATAAGGAAAGATCTTGAGCTGATGCCACAGGAGAGGAAGACATGGCATAAGTTTGTTGAAGGCATATGCTCCTTGGGTAGCAGAAGGGTGTGATCCTAACCAAGCCTGTAACAGTTACAGAATCTCCTCACTTACTGCAAGGGAGAAATGATGCGGAAATTCAGTCGAGTAAACATCCAAAAATAAATTTTTTCATTACACACTTTTTTCACATGCTTAAACCTAAAGTGCCCATATCTGCACATCTGTGTACATTACAGGTCTGTATTCTATAATCCAAACACCTGAAAACCAAAATAATATGAAACTCAAAAGTTTCTTACGGCAATTTTCAGACCAATTGTGGGCAACTTTGGGTTATTTTTTTAATGCGATTTCAGAAAACCGAAAAATATCCGGTTTCCGAGACAAATCTGTTCCCGAGGATTTTGGATACAAGGAGACAGACCTGCATTCATTTTACAGGATACCCAAAAAGCCCTTTATACCCCAAAGCCATGAAATCACTTGTATTTATATACAGCGTTATCTCAATAAGACTACACGCTCTATGGTATAATATTTAATATACCTAAAAATAGAGTACAAATAAAATTCAAAATACATATACTTAGAATGTGTTCTGAAAAATGATTCTGACATATTTAAATTCAGGAGAATGTTAATTATCAGAAAACAGGCTAATCACAATTTTCATTTTTGTTCTATTTTATTCAGGAAGATGTTAATTATCAGAAAACAGGCTAATCACAATTTTCATTTTTGTTCTATTTTGACTTAAATGTAATGCCACTTCTCCCCTTAAGTTGAAATACTGTGGAGAATGTCTAACATGAGGCACAGTAAGGAACAATCAAGGATGAAGGATCAAGGAAGGCTAAGAACCATATAAAGGAGAAGCGTTATAGCGTAAATGAAGGATGGGTGTACACCTGGAGAGTGGTAGAAAGATGATCAGAAGCACGAGATGATTGTAAGTGTGTAGTCATTGATTTATGAATTCAAAGGAGTAAAGGACATTGATTGATTGATGGATTGTTTAAATCATAACCTGATTTGTATAGCTTATGGCCGCAATTCTATTTAGTGTCACCTTAATCCGCACATAATGATCTTTGCTCCAATGAAATCTGGATATGCCTTCACAAACTCTTCTGTGGTCTTTTTGTAGATTTCTACAGCAAACTCAGCATCATGCACCGTACCATTAAGGTCATACACCTGTAGATTGTTAACAAAAAGTATTAAGAGTTTTAGTGAAATGACTAAGGAAATTTAATGAAATCACGATCTTCTTATCTGTGTATTCTGATCTCATAACATTTGTTTTTTCTTCATATTTACATATTCTGATCTCATGTTTTATGTTTCTTCTTCATGTGTATGTATTCTGATCTCAAACTATGTTTTTTCTTCACATCTGTGTATCCTTATCTCATAATATATGTTCTCTCTTCATATGGGTTGTCAGAGTGGCTAAGAGGTATAGCATCCACCTCTAATTCTAAAGGTACTGGATTCAATTCACAGTTCAGGGAATATATTTTATGCAAATTTTTTAAAAACTAGTGGGTTCTAATGATGTCATACTTCCCCCTGATCTCATGGGTAGTGAGATCGGATGACTAGCCTTCTCGGATAAAGGCAAAAAAATAAAAGAGGTCCCGTGTGCATCATGTGTATTTTGTGCATGTCTGTGTATTTTGTCTCATAATATATGTTTCTTCAATATATTTGTATATTCTAATCTCATAATATATGTTCCTTCTCCATATCTGAGTATCCTGATCTCAACATATATGTAACTTCATATATGTGTATTCTGATCACGTATGTTCCTTTATATCTGTGCATTCTAGCCACATAACATTTGTTCCTTCATAATATTTGTGCATTCTAATCACATAATGTATCTTCCTTCTCTATATCTGAGTATCCTGATCTCACAATGTATATTCCTTCACATATAGGGATTCTGAGAGATAGTAGCCCCTTCAGACATAACTGACTATGGGAATGTGCCCCTGATGTGATAACCCTCAGCTGCTATTTTCTGGTGCTCCTTTCAGCGTGTTCTTTTCTCTTCTGCCTGTTGTGAGAGCTTCTTTTCAGCCAATCTGTGGTGGCACCGTAGGGAGCATCACCACTTGGTGCGACTGACAGCTTCATTCTCCCAGGTTGCTGGATTTATGCCCAGTGCATTCATGTCTACACCTCACGGTAGAAGGGGAATGACTAAGTAAGTAAGTAAGTAAGTAAGTAAGCATTCATGTCTCTCTTGCATACATCTTTGAACCTCAGCTGTGGTTGCTCGGCTGTTTGTTTGGCAACTGCTAGATGTCTGTAGAAGATATCTTTAGGGATGTGGCCATCTTCCATGCAGCGTACATGGCCAACCCAGCGTAGTCTGTGCTGTCTAAGCAATGTATACATTCTCTGAAGGCTAGCACGTGACAGCGCCTTGATGCTTGTCACTTTGTCCTTCCACGAAATACCAAGGATGTGACTTAGTCATCATAGATGGAAGGTATACAGCCTTCTTTCTTGCTCGGATTGTCTATGTCTTGCTGTCATATTGAAGCATGCTGGTAACACAGGCACTATATACCACAGCTTGGTCTTCACTGTGAGTTTGGAGTTTCCCCAAGCACGCTTTGTGAGGTGGGCGAAGATGGCTACAGCTTTGCCAATGCGGCTGTCAATTTCTGTGTCCAGAGAGAGTTTGCCATAGATGGTGGACCCCAAATATGTGAAGTGGTGCACCACTACCAAATCATAGTTATCGATAGTAATAACTGGTGCAACATCCACATCTTGACCCAGCGCATTTGTTTTCTTCAGACTTATTGTGAGGCAAAGTCCTTACATATGCGAAAATAGGAACAGACAACACTGGCTTTGAAGAAATCATGGGAAAGCATGGATTAGGTATGATGAACGAGAATGGGGAACTATTAACAAACTTCTGTGCTTCAAATCAACTAGCTATAGGAGGAAGCATATTTCCACATAAGGGAATACATAAAGCAACATGGATATCACCAGACCACAGAACTGAGAATCAGACTGATACATATGCATAAGTAAGAAGTTTAGGTCATCATTGCAGGATGTGAAAGTATGTAGAGGAGCAGATGTTGTATCAGACCACCATCTTCTGTTGGCTAAAACAAAATTAAAACTCAAGAAATTTACAACAGCATATAGCTATAGACAACAGTATAATGTGGGATATCTAAGAAATCAGGAAATAAGAGAAACATTTTCAATCACAGAATCCAACAAATACCAAGTACTCCAACAGCTGGAAGATGAAACAGATACGGAAGACCACTGGCAACAAGTAAAATATATATGGAACGAGACATGTGAAGAAGTACTGAGAAAAGAGAACATCAGTACAATGCATGGATAACAACAGAAACCATTAGTAAGATAGAAGACAGGAAAAACAAGAAAGCAGATTTAAATAGAAGCAAAACCAGAAGCTCCAAAGCCAAGGCTCATGAAGTGTACATAGAAGCAAAGAAGTAAGAAGAAACATCTAAAGAGACAAGATGAAATATATTGATGATTTGGCAAGGAAAGCAGAGGAAGCTGCAGCCAAAGGAAATATGAGGGACCTGTACAACAACGCAAAGAAGCTAACAGGGAAATATAAGCAAGCAAATGGCCTCATAAAAGATAAGAATGGAAAATTGCTAAGTAATATACAAGAACAAATGAAGAGATGGACAGAACATTTTGAGGAACTTCTTAATAGACCATCTCCAACTAATCCCCCATACATCCAGCCAGCAGAAGAGGAGCTACAAATCGGCTGTGAACGATCAAATAGAGAAGAAATAAAGAAAGCCATAAAGCTTCTGAAAGATAGAAAAGCAGCTGGTCCAGACTGCATTCCAGCAAAACAGATATTGATACATCTCAGAGATATTATACAAACTACTTGGCAAAATTTGGGAGAGAGAGGAAATACCAGCAGAATGGAAGGAAGGTTATCTGGTCAAGTTGCCTAAGAAGGGAAATTTACAAGAGTGCACAAATTATAGAGGAATAATGTTACTATCAGTGCCAGGAAAAGTATTAAACAGAATCATCCTTGAGAGATTAAAAGAGTCCGTAGACAAGCAACTGAGAGATGAACAAGCAGGTTTTCGACAAAATAGATCGTGTACAGACCAGGTAGCCACATTGAGAATAACAGTTGAACAAAGTCTGGAATGGAATTCACCACTATACATTGGATTCATGGACTATGAAAAGGCATTTGACAGTGTAGACAGAGAATCGCTTTGGAAATTGATGAGGCATTATGGAGTTCCCATGAAGATCATTAACTTAATAAAGAAGACCTATGAAGACATGACATGCAGAGTTCTTCATGAAGGACAACTTACAGAACCGTTTAGGATTAGAACGGGAGTGAGACAGGGATGCTCCTTGTCTCCATTTCTTTTCTTACTAGCAATAGATTGGGTTATGAAAACATCAACATCACACAACAGAAATGGAATCCAGTTGAATCTGATTAAACAGCTTGATGATCTGGATTTTGCAGATGACTTGGCTCTTCTGTCCCATAACCATAATCAGATGCAAGAGAAAATGAAAATTCTCGATGAGAGGTCATAACAAGTGGGCCTGAAAATACACAGGAAAAGATAAAGATTATGAGAATAAATGCAAGAAATGATAACAAGGTTGAACTTGAAGAAACACCACTAAAAGATGTAGAATCGTACACATATCTTGGAAGTAATATAGACAAAGTTGGAGGGACAGACAATGATATCAAAATAAGAATACAAAAAGCAAGAGGAGCTTTCACTGCATTGGGAAATATATAGAGAACAAGAGAAATCAAGTCCAACACGAAAATAAGAATCTACAGCTCAAATGTGAAGTCAGTCCTATTGTATGGCTCTGAGACATGGAGAACAACAAAAACAACAATCAAAAAGCTACAGACTTTTATAAACGGGTGCTTGCGTAGAATAGAAGGACTGAAATGGTATGACAGTCACAAATGTGGAATTGATGACAAGAACCAGACAAGTGCCAGTGGAACAAGAGTTGAGAAGAAGACGATGGTGATGGATAGGACACACATTGAGGAAACCTGTTGATAGCATTACAAGGCAGTCCTTGTTCTGGAATCCACAGGGAAAGAGAGGAAGAGGTAGACCAAAAAACACATGGAGAAGAGAACTGGAAACAGAGGTGAAAATGATGAGGAAAACATGGAAAGAACTTGAGCGGATGGCACAGGGCAGGAAGACTTGGCATGTGTTTGTTGAAGGCCTATGCTCCTTGGGGAGCTAATGGGTACTGATTGAAAGTCCTTACATGCTTGGGAGAAGCAATTCATCAACCTTTGGAGCTTATGTTGACTTTGAGTGATGCTTGCAGCGCCATCGGTGTACAACAAATCTCTTATAGTGACCCTTCTGATATTTGTTTTCTATTCGCATATCTGTGTATTCTAGTCTAATAATATATGTTACTTCATCGTATTTGTGTATTCTAGTCTTATATTATGTATGCCTATCATACCTCAGCATTCTGATCTCACAGTATTGGTTCACTCTTATCTGTTCATCCTGATCTCGTAATATATGTTGCTTCATTGTACCTGTGTATCTTGATCTAATATATTTGTCCTCATATCTGTGTATGTCGATGTCCATATTTGTTTATCCTCCTCTTTATCTTTGTATCCTGATGTTACATATCTGTTCCTTTCATGTCTATCTCCTGTTCTCTTCTTCAAGAGTTTTTTTCAGTCTCCCTCTATTTTTCTTTTACCTGGGGATTCCAGAACAGGGACTGCCTCCTAATGCTATAACATGATTGTCTTAACATGTGTTCTATCTTAACTTTGCACCTTTGTTATGTATAGACTTGAGCCAATATTTTATTTCATTACTCTTCAGCTCCCTGAAATTCATGCCAAGCCTTCCTGTTGTGTGTCATCTGTTTAAGATTTTCCTATGTCTTCTTTATTCTCTTCATGAATTTCCTTAACGCTCTAGCTCCAGAGCAATGGTTTGACGGTTAGTTAGTTTTGACGCCCGTACTGAAACAACGGTGAGACCGTTGTTTTTAGTTCATAAAAAAGAAACCTACACAATGGGCTAATCACCTGTTTGTCAAACATCTAGATTACATGATTTACCCAGGAACCTTGTGCTCTTTGGGTCTCCTCTACACTTCGTTTTACTGGGTAGAAGAGGTTCCAATTATGAGATGAGATGAAAAAAGAAACCCCAAAATTCAACCGTTTAATTCAGTCTATGTTTTAAATGCATAGGTTAACTTCCGCTACTAATTAAACAACCAATCTGAGTGTAGTTAAGCACTGTGTGTGTGTTTTAATGTTATTATTACAATTTGTGGGACAATTTGCATGTTTGGGTTTTTCTTTGTTATTGCTACAGAAATATGTCAGGATTTACATACACAAATTCTAAGCCCCCGAAGCGAATAACTGTGTCAATCTTACTTAGAAACATTGATGATTGTTTAATAGTCACAGTTTGTTATAAAATGACTGGATAGGTGCAGAAAATGTTAGACATATTATATTTAGCTTATGTGTGGGCGTGACCCTTGCCTGGCTCACTGACAAATAACAGAACTAGACCTACAGTTACATCTAATGACTAGTCTCATATGGAGAAGATGAAGCTAAGAATATATTGTTAAAACCTGAAACAAACGTAAAAGGCTGTTATGTGATGTTATTCTAGTTTGTTTGAAAATTAATGCACTTTTCTAGATATTTTGTGATTTTTATAAGAGACCATAGAAAGATGGTGTGAACACCACTAAATGTACAAAATGTGAACATATTCAATGTTTTATTGCTTCACGAATGGAATAATAATGTTTTCAGACTAAAAAGAAAATGTTATTGTCTGGAACAATAAATTATTTTTGATAAGCCATATCGTATTGTTCACTTTTTAGTTTTTTTTTTTTTCAATTTACATGCAACATATTTTTTATGAATATCAAACTTACTTGCGTTAATATTAACAAAGACACTGTATATTATAACTCTCTATCCATTTCCCTACAGTTTGATATATAATTTATGCATGTTCACAGAAAAGATTTACATACAATTTACAATGTCTTTGATCCACCACCATTGAGCATTAGCTCTTGGCGATTACAATTTCCAATAGGAGATGGTACACTTCACTGTTTAGAATTCTTAAAAAAATAATTGTGGCACAGGGTGGAAAAATTATTACGGAATCAAAGAGTTAACACAGGACCTTCTTCTGTCCCAATAGGCTGAGCTTAATTATTTAAATTATCTGCTTTGGTTTACATGTACATTTGCTGAAGTTTTTTTCCGAAAGACAATTATTCCCCTTTGGGAGTTTGTTTTCAACCATGTGGTCTCCCTTGGTCCCAGAGGTTATATTTCAGTCTGCAGTATTTAGTGAACTCTTTGTTAACTGCTTTGTAATGTTGATAAAAACTATGCCCTGAAAAGAACTAGCATTATCTATCTGCCAGCATGATGAAGTCCAATGCTGCCCTATATTAAACCCATCTTAACAACATGCTTTAGCAAGAGTGGCAGGGTAGTGTTATTATTCTCCGAATCTTTTTTGGGCCCCAGTAGCACCTGGGTGCAGCATTATTTGCTTCGTCAAATTCTGTTCAACCCCATAAGGAATGTGCATAAGATAGATCAAATCGCATAAATCATGTCTAAATAAGATTTTGAACTGAGATAAAGAACTGGTTCATATTTCAGTTTGTGAACACTTACCCCTTTCAGATTACTTCTCAGCTCTATGTACTGGACATTGTCAGCACGAAACTCTTCAAGCATCCTCCAGAAATAGTCCCTGAAGATGGGTGCGTAATATACCAAGTTTTGTACCTGTGTTAAAAAAAAATGATTATGTGGTCAATGACTGTTCACATTCTGGACACTGTTTGGTCCAGGAGTTCTTAGCTTTTGGGTCCTCGCATCTCCCCACATTAATGAATTAACTAATCAAGGCATAATTAAGAAGTTACTACAGGGATGAAAATTATTCTAAAGCATCCTTGTGGCTAATTTTGAAAGCATGCTGTTAAGTCATATTCTACGCTAGAGTTAGGTGTTAAGGATTTGTGTGTACGGTCCTGAAGTTTGTTGGTAATTAGGTTAAGGTCAAGAAATACATGACGTGTGTATACATGTGTGTGGGTAGAGAAAGGAGTAACTCTGTTTAGAGTGTATTTTTATTAAAGTATGCAAGCTTGGAATGTTACATTTAAAAGTTCACTGTTAGAAGCACGTAGAGTATGGTTGAAGAATACTCAGTGGTGTTCATGTGTGAATTGAGGTTTACAGGACATGAGAAAAGCGTGCGAAGTGAATGAAGTTAGCATACGTGTCAGAGAAGAATTCTGAGTTGTTAAAAGGGAGTCTGTGGCCATCCGTCGTGGGAGACGGTCAGTGTTTCTAGAGTATGTGAATTAGTGTCTGTGATTATGATATTATAATGAAATATTAAATATGACGCGATGATGTACCGCGTAAGGTGTATTTATAATAAGGCCTTTATATATTATTATTTACCAGCGCGTTGTGTTCTGTCCCGCGCTTGGAAACAGATGTATTAAATGACACGTCGTTTTCCCGTGTCAGGAGGAGGTCTATGGTAGGACCATTATATGTTATTGTTTGAATGCGCGTTGTGTGTTTTCCCGCGCCAATAGGAGGTCTAAGTTATAAGACCCTGGCTGTTCCAGTGTTTGGAAGCCTAATAGGAGCTTGGATAGGAAGCTCGTGTGTATTGACACTATAAAGCGCGTTGTGGTTTTCCCGCGCTGTTAAGTTCTGGAGGAACTTGGATAGAGATATATGTGCGAGGAGTGAATTCCGCACTTACATTGAAAGTAGGACCACAGAGATATATGTGCGAGGTGTGAATGCCGCACTTACATTGTATACAGACCATATAGAGATTTATGTGCGAGGAGTGAGTGCCGCACTTACATTGATTATAGATCAGAGATAGAGATTTATGTGCGAGGAGTGAATGCCGCACTTACATTGAATGCAGTTGTTACCAGTACGTAAGGATGACTGTATTACATATTCTAGTCATGCAAGTTTTTGTACTATTGTTGCTGATGCCCAGGACTATGCTGTCGATATTATATGTATGGAACTGTGACCCAGACTTCTGTCAAGTTATTTCATTCGCATATGTACTGTCTTGAGTGTCAGTCCAAGTTATATTCCATTATAACATTACAGAGGTAACATTCATCATAGTTATCATTTGGTGGTTATATTGATTGTCAGTACCACATAGAAAAAGCCTTTTTGCTACACATGCATCACACAAACATACATGCAAATAAAACTACACAGTCTGTGATTCTAAACTTAAGAATTATATCCAGCAAGAAAATCTTTGGGTGGCACTTTGCATATCCCCTGTATCCTCTCAGCACCTCCCATGGGGAGACACACCCTCACAGGTTAGAAAACCCTGGCCTAGACAATGGTAATGATAACTAACATCACATTCCTTATACTGAAATGAGCAAGTAACCCACCAAAACATGGTAATGCTAGTATCACTGTCTTATAGCCTCATTTCTTTAAAATAATCATAACCAACATCATCATTTCTCTCTAATACTCTTGAAGGAGCAAAAGGTCACTGTTGCAACTGGCCCCTTCATAGGAAGCCTTTACCAAAACACTTCATGTACTCCAGCAGTAGTGGTTTTGTGCAGCAATGTGTTTTACATACCAACGGGCTGATCACCCGTTTGCCAGTCACTTCGATTACGGAAACAACAGCAAATGGATTGATTTGCCGTTGCCCTAAAGACGCCAATAGGCGTGATGGGAAACAATGGCAAAGAAAACCTATCTGCTGTTGCCCTAAGACGCCACTAGGCGTAATGGCCACTGACTGCTTTGACGGTCGGTGGCTAAGGACGGAAGAAGAAGAAGTGTTTTACATGATCAGGTTATGGTTGCAGGAATAATAAAACTAAAATAATCACAACCATAATTTTAATCATCAACTACCATTATAATCACTAACACCTCATAATCATCATTATTAACATCTTCATCACTTATGTCTTAATAACTGTACCTATTATCATAATCAATAACATCACTTAATAATCATCATTATAATTGTAATCATCATGATCATCTTCACCAAAATCCTAATAACTGTAACTAACATTACAATCACTAACATCACTTAATCATTATAGTAACAAATATCTTAATAAATTTCATGATCTCCATCATTATCGTTGCAGTAATCAGTATCTTAAACAACCTCACCATCATCATCTTGGTAATTAAATAATATCATCATAATCATTAACATCACTGCATCATCATTTTGAACATCTTAATAATTATCATCATCTTCATCCCTGTCATATTAGTAATCATCAATATTAACTTAATCATCCCCATCAGCATCTTAGTAACCATAAAATATCACTATAATCACTAACCCCTTTTAATTATCATCACTAACATCTTAACAGTTATCATCCTCATCATTTTAAACATTATACCTACCATCATTATCACTAACATCACTCAATCATCATTATTAACATCTTAATAATTATCATCATTATTTTTATACGTTTCTTCATTGTTCCCTCATCAAGGAATGGTGTGCAACATTTAACACTGATTATTGTGCAGTTATCCTACACAAAGGACCTTCATGTTTCGTCTTCTTCAATGCTGACTGACAGAGCAATCAGTGACCATCACACACAATGGTATCTTGTGGGGCAACAAAAAGCTTCCACTTTGCTCAGTTTGTGACCATTCCTTGAGTGGTGCCCCAACTCTGGTTCATGCTTTTCATCTGTCACCACACTTCTTTGCCATCAAGTTATGTCTGATTGGCCTCTCATCTTCCTTCCTTCTGGTGTCCATAGCACAGCATGTCAGGGTCTCTTCTGAGGATATGGCCAACCCAATATAGTGTCTACCCACTATCATGATGTGCATATCTTCTTGATTTCTCTGAGTAAGAAGTTCTTGCTTTGTGATAGTGTTTGTCCAAAGAATTTGGAGAATTTCCTGAGGCAGGCTGTGATGAATGATGGTAATTCTGACATCCTTTTCTGTTACTTTCCAGCATTCCACACAATACAGAAGATATGAAAGAAAGCACTCTTATGCATTCTTAGTTTTGTTTTGGGAGGGGGAGGGGGGGTGTGTGTTTTTGGCGCTTTAAATATATATATATATAAAGGGAAATAGGTAACATGTCTTACTAGGACAAAAGAAAAACTGCCTACTTTGTGGCCATAAGGCCTTCATTATGGAAAGGAAAGAACGTGAGAGCTAAGTAAGAGGCATGAGAAAATAAATTAAAAGAATAAATAAAAATTATATCACCAGGTTGAAGCAGGTCACCTTGATATTTAATACCCAAAATGATTCCGTTTCTGAGTATAAGAGAGTAAATACTAAGTAGGGAAAAGAAACAAAATGCAACCAAAACAAAGTTTGTTTACTTGTTGCCATTCCCATAACTTGATTTCTTTTTTACATAGATAGGGGTGTTAGCATAGGCGTAGTTTTTATATTAATGACCATAATATATCTATGTGCGAGGGGAGAACAAAACCCCACCCATCAACAGGTCTTACTGTAGTCCTCCTCATCAAGTTTTATATTTGCGCTGTCATGTGAAGATTGCAGATGCTATTTAGATTGGCAACGGGAGCTTCATGTATACCATAATTTTAATCTGTCAACATCGTCATCATCATCATCATCACCACCAACCAATAAACATTATATGTCACTGATCTGGTTTAGGTTTTAAGGACTATCTTAACTGCACACGGACAACTCCATCAGAGCTCTGATCTCCTCCTTTAGATCACACAAGGAGGATCTCAGCACAGTGCATAACTCCGTGTCACTGACAAAAAGCATACTTAAATCAGTGAACTAGGATACAAGGAGTATGGTGTACAAACCTGGGAGAAGTAACGGGCGAATCGCACCCAGACCTGAGCATTGTCTGCGTATGTGGTGAGTGGATCAGAGACCAACAAACTCAGGTTTCTCTTTAGACTGAGGAAAGTGACAATGTAATACATTGTTGATAATACCTTCAGTTAATGATTGTGGTAGTTAATGTAATTGTGGTATGAACAAGACAAACAGCATTCACACACTCCTGCACTTGTATTGATATATTAAGATGATAAAAATCATCTTGATTTTGTGTTTATTGATATATTAAGATGATAAAAATCATCTTGATTTTGTGTTTATGATATATTAAGATAAATCAGAGGCACATCTCCAATCCAGCCTGCAAGTCTGGAAGGAAGAGCTGGAGAAGAGAGGGATGGTCATAAGCAGCTCTAAAACAAAATCCATGGTGATATCACGAGAAGAAAGAAGACATCAGATTAAGCTGGGAGAACAGGTCCTGGAGCAGGTCGACCACTTTAAATACCTCGGAGCTATTATAGACCGAAAGGGAGGCATCAAAGAAAAGTTGGCCACTTGAAAAGCAGCAGCTGGGAGACTTTTTCAGGCCATAAATCGAGGATTCCTCAGCAAGAGAGAGGTTGGTAAGAAAACGAAGATGGCTGTATACCGCTCCACCTATGTCCCAGTCTTGACATATGGATGCGAGTCATGGGCAATGACTACAACCCATAAAAGCCAGATCCAAACCTCAGAAATGAGGTATCTGAGGAAGGTGGTTGAAGTAACAAGAAGAGACATGGTACGCAACCAGACGATACGTCAAGGCCTTAAATCCTACCCCCTGCAGACCCAAGTAGAACAGTCCCAATTAAGATGGTTTGGCCATGTCTGCAGAATGGGAGAAGATCGGATACCACGACAAGCATGGGAAACAAAGAGCCAAGGATCCAGACCCCGAGTACGACCCAGAGTCCGCTGAGAGGACAACATTAGACAATCTTTGAAGGACCGAGGACTAGAATGGAACCAGGCCAGGAGGAAGACAGCCGATAGGATAGTCTGGCGCTCTCTCTTCCAAACCTCTACACCTCACGGTAGAAGGGGAACGACTAAGTAAGTAAGTAAGATATATTAAGATGATAAAAATCATCTTGATTTTGTGTTTATTGATATATTAAGATGATAAAAATCATCTTGATTTTGTGTTTATTGATATATTAAGATGATAGAAATCGTCTTTAACAAAGCTAGATTACTTTTTAAATATACACCGAAACACATTGTTACCCTTTGCATTATGCCCAGTTTCACATCTCATTTTGTTGCAATTATCCCAAGTAAATGCAACACCTTTTTCTGAGGAAATCATATTTTACAGGTGTTTCAATTAGATATTTAGTATTGTTTCTGCTCCCTTATTTAGTGTATTCTGCACCTTTATTAATTTGTAAGGTAAACCATTAAATTTCCAGTCCAAATACTAAATGATTTTTTAAAAACATTTTGCCCAAGCTGTGTTTGTTCACATAATTGGGAACCCCATAATAAACAAGATACACACGTTTTACTTTTATCAAAACATGAAACGTCCCCAGGGGCAGCACTCCATCTCCATGACAGCCTGGACTGAAGAGACCCCCAGGAACTAGACGAGGCTACAAATAAGTCAGTGTTTTAAAATGTGTACTAATGTATCTAAGATTATATCTGACAAATGTAAGCCATTTGAGAGCACAAGATCCAAAGTTGTACAAAATACAAACATTTTAAAGTTGATAAATGTTAACTTGATTAAATGTTTTTTTAGCATTCAGTTTCTAAATCAAACAAGTTACTGATTTTTCCTTTGATGCACCAGGCAAAAGCAGCATTCTATAAAATGCAAAGTGTTTTACACAACAATTCTTTGTCAATGGAAGTAAGAAAGACAAATCCTCAGTGTTATATAGAACCATTCCTGACATATGGAAGTGATTCATAAATAATTAGTAAACAAGAAGGAAAAGCTCTAGATGCCGCAGAGATTGCAGTTTTTACAGAAGAAAGTTAAAAATACCATGGAAGTTAAATGAGTAATGAGGATGTCCTGAAAGAGGCCAATGTGCAAATGCAGCTTATTCCACATGTTAGAAGGTAGTAATCCACTTCTTTTTTTTTTGACACGCTATGATATTGTGACAACAACAAAAACTGAGGGACTAAAAAAAAAAAAACCAGGATTTACAGAGAGAAGATACTTGGATAGTCTGACATCATGACATGGACAGAAGTCAACAACAGAACTGAGAAATAGTACTGGGACAGGAAGTTGTGGAGACACATGATCTCCTACGCCACCATGCATGGTATGTGAAGAAGAAAAAGAAAAACAACCACCAAAAGCAGTAAATGAAAAAAATAGTAAAGATTACAGGTACACAAAAATTATCTTGAATACGAGTCGTACATTTAAAATGCCTGAAATTAGTAACTGCTTCTTTTAACCCAGATTTTCTCAGAATTTGACACTAATAACATACATTATTCAATCAAGTTCAACTTCTCACGAAATTGTGAGACTTTAAACACACACACCCCCCCCCCCCCCCCCAAATAAAAAGAAAAAACAAAGACGGCCCACACATTTTTATAATGAGCTTTTAAAGCGTGATTTTAGACCATGCTTTGTTATTTTAGTGATGCTCTCACAGAAAGAGAATGAGAGAAAGTCAAAAGAGCTCAAGGTGGAGAGACACTGTAACAGGGCTTAATGATATAGGATTCTTCTGGAAAGATATACAACAGAGAGAGTGTCCAAGAGATGAGATGTATGAATGCTTGTTAAAGTTACAGATCTGTGCTGCCAAGGGAGACAAGAGATTTAATAGTTACTCTTTAGAAGGGGAACCTCTTCCCTGGTTATCTATGCTTACTTTAGATCAAATCCATCCACATCAGATGCTCTAGCTCTTTCTTCTTTAACAGATTTCCATACACAGTCTGAAGAAAAATAAACATTTAAGCTTAGGAAGAATTTATATGTATGTATGAAAGTTTAGACAGTGAGTTTATATTCCTTACTTGCGGTAAGTTTATGTAATCTTGGGGTGGCATATTTACAAAGACAGCTACATACTCCATAAGGGATGGGTTGGTCATTGTAATGGAATGATATATTTATATACCTTGGACAGCCAGAGCAATCAGACTAGGGGGTTTCTAAAGAAAGAAAGAAAGGCATGAGCTTAACATGAGTTAAATAAAAAAAAAGAATATACAATCCAAGTTCTATGGAGATGTTAGAGAAGAGAATAATTAGGAACCTAGTAACAACTGGTAAGTTCAGCTCATAAGGAGGAACATGTAAGGAGGCAGAGGGAGACTAAAAAAGCCTGGAGATAGAAATTAAAGGATGAGGAAGACATTGAAAGATCTTGAATGGATGGCACAGGACAGGAGAA
Organism: Oreohelix idahoensis; assembly: GCA_024509875.1. Classification (NCBI taxonomy): domain Eukaryota; kingdom Metazoa; phylum Mollusca; class Gastropoda; order Stylommatophora; family Oreohelicidae; genus Oreohelix; species Oreohelix idahoensis. Next base: position 81,536 of record JAMPIV010018852.1, on the reverse strand, counting down.
CCTGACATGTGTTTGTTGAAGGCCTATGCTCCTCGGGGAACTGAAAGGTGGTGATGGTAATACAAAGTTTCCCTCATACAGGGAAACATGAATACAAATATGTATCACTATCATCATCAAAGATGCATATATGAATACAAATGTGTATCACTATCATCATCATTTTCCTTTGTAATCATTAGGGAAACCAAGAGCCAGGGGTCCAGACCTCAAGGACAACCCAGAGTTTGCTGAGAGGGCAACATTAGACAATCCCTGAAGGACCGAGGACTAGACTAGAACCAAGCCAGGAGGAAGACAGCCGATAGGACAGTATGGCGTTCTCTGTGGCAAACCTCTGCACCCCAGGGTAGAAGAGGAAGGACTGAGTATGTAGTAGGTACTCCTTAGGGAGCACTGAGCCACCATTACAGATGGTCCTCTTGTAGGAAACCTGCACTGACTATTCACATGCTCTTGTCCTGCTGGTTTCTGTAGCAATTATTTTTACATCATGAGGTTGCCAGCCTCATGTACAACCTCATATTAGTCACCTTGTATGTGTGGCCGGGCAGGGTAGTGGGGGTTGCTGTTTAACTCGAGAGTATTAGATTTTGATTACTAGCTAGCCTGCTAGAGGTGATGATTTCTCTCTACAGACTTACAGGAATTTACCAGGTTCGTGGACAATCCTCTATGATGTTTTATTTTTAGAGCATGTGGTTATTATTTGTGTTGCACCTGCAACGATTAGCTTTGGCATGATCCTTTAATAATTGGTATGATGGCTAACTGCAAACATATGATTCGTCAACAGCATTTGTGTTCAATGAAACAAATGTTTATTCAATTTCCAACAAGAACTGGGTTAAGTCAAATGGTAACCACACCAAATTTGCATAATAGCATGTTGACATTTAATAAACAAGCATAAAAAGTCAATGCATTATTTTAATGATGCAATATTCCTTATTGCATCTCGTAATCTTTTCAAGTTGCTAAAACATGGCATGGCTCCTCTATCCTTCTAGTGTTCCTTCGTTTATTTGTTAATGTGGTCTAGATTTCACGTTTTTCTTATCTCTTCATTTCAATGAAGAGCCAAACTTTCTCTTATTCATTAGTATTCCTTAGTTTGACTTTCTCTCAGCTTAAGGACCTTCATTCTTGGTAAAAGGTTCAGATATATGCCTGGGTTTACAATTCTTTACCCAGTTTTCGAGCGTAGCTCCGTTTCAGTTATGACTGTGGGCTCTAACTGTTATTGCATTCAGTATTTAGCAATACTTACAGTTTTCATGAATTCACAAACAAATTATTCTACGTTTCGAAATTACACAGTTGCTTTAATTGTGCGAAGTCAATCTCCTCTATAGAATATCACTGAGCAAAGAGAATTACGTCTTGTCTCCACCGCTCTAAATTCATTACTGACTAAAAAAATGGCTTCGTCTCTTGTTCATTCCGGGGAAAAAAGACTCAGCCTAACCATTGGTGGGAAATCACGTGACCAATGCTTGGCGTTACGAAGCGAAGCTTAGCCTAAAATAATGCGTGGCTTTTCGAAGCTAACCTGGTTTAATTAAACATCTGCGCCAAGACTTTTTAATCTTCTGTTTCTATAAAAATTTATTTTATATGTTAATATAGCCTGTATCTGAAAACTTACGGTATACGCGGTTACATACAGATCCCGGGGCCCTGCAAATGTATCCCGTAGGGAGACATTTGAGTACTATCAATAACAAAAATCCATCCCCAAAAATTTCTAAGTCCAAAAATATTTCCAAAAAAATTTAATTTAATTCCTATACTGGGGTCCTATGTCTATATGAGGTCGTCTGCTATGTAAAAAAAAACTAGTAGTGGACATCAACTTCAAAAAGTGTAACTTATTCATCACATCATAATATTTTTCACCAAATTTACAAATTGGCAACACTGCCTAACAAAATCTGCAAAACACTCATAAGGTCATCACTAAAAAAATGTGACGAGTGGCAACACTGGGGAATGAACAATAAACTATCTTATTTGCAGAACTTGGCTGGATTATCATAATCTATTACATTTCATTCAAAAATATAGTTGATTACATTCTTTTGGATGTGGTGGGGGTGTTATCTCTTTTCTGTACTGTTATTTGCTCCATATTAAAAGCCTGCAAGTACTAAAAAAATCTTTTTTTTTTTTTTTCTAGTGAATGAGCCACTTGCTCATTATTACATGTAGAAAACATCTCTAAACATAATATGCATATTTATCATACGATAATACAACCAGCATCATTTTTATAAGTAATCATTTTTCACAATAAAAGCATTAAAACCTCATGGCTTATCCTTATTTATTTATTTGTATGTTTCCTTGTTATAGACATTTTCCAAATGGTAAGTGTATAAACTCGTTCTAAGTCCGTCACTGTAGAAAATGTTCTATATTACATTTTTTTTTTTTTCTTCAAAATATGTGATGTTTGTCTCTAATATCCGTACGTCTGGTGGTGATCCTGTCCATTAGTCAGTTATTTCTAATCATTCCTTCTTTTCTGTCAATACAGTATTTTTTTTTTTTTTTTTTGTGAACTCTTCCCTAGAAATATTATTTTATATATATATTTATTCTTCAACGATCTTCTTTGACTTACTATACATCAATTTTCAAACATCAAATTATTCAGCAACCAACAGACGAATGTGTTACTATCATTTTATGAAATATAAGGGAAAAGAAAAATATAGTTTCCAAATCATCATGAATTTTCTACATTGGGTTCCGTATTACTTTATTTTCTCTTTTAAGACAACTGCTTATACTTTTGACAATATGTATCCATGTTGTCACTCTCGAGGCATCCTTGTATACAATTTATATTTGTCTCCTTTTTTTTTTTTCATAACACCAATGTATCATTTATGGTGTACCAATATCATTGTATCTATTCTAGTCCTCCTGTTATCTTGAGAATTCATCCTTAGTAACTCCCTATGTACCTTATCTAGCAATACATTTATGCAAAACACATCAAACAATTATTTATGGAAACATTTAACTGAGATGTAAGAACTTTTGACAATATGAGATGAAAAAATTTTGGGGTCATCACTCAAAAAATGTGACATAGAAAGGAAGAAAAAATATTCAATTGATCGTGAGGAATCTACAATATTCTTATAAGACAAAGTTCCTTGCACTCTGACTACTATTTAACCATATTATTTCTGGTTATCCTTGCATACAGTGTACCATTTCCATTTCCTTTATAAGTCCAATTCATCGCTCTGTGGCCGTGTACATAGTTGTTCCTTTGGAAACAGACTATATTCTTACGAGACAGAGGAAGCACAGACCACCCTATAATTTTATATTTTATGAGAAACAGAAAATAATAAATAGTGTCACATATTTAGGACAAAGAGTCGCTTCCACACGCTATTTCTAATAATTGGGTGATTTCCCCTGACCAATCGGATAGCTCAGATTTACCCCGGGGAAAGTAGAACAGGACGCCATTTTGGCAGTAGAATGAAAGAGCGCAACTCAAGAGGTCGTATCTGATCTAGCTCTACATATTTCTTAGTTTTGAGGAATCAAACTACAACATTTATTATAAAATGTGTAATTCAGGACATTGAGTGTTATATATTTTCTCACTGGCGTAAGTAGTGACGATAGTTAAACATGTATTCTGAATAGAGCTCCCAACCCTAGTCGCAGCAGAACTAGGCTCGAGGATCTGAGTCAATTTGAAAAAACAATGTCTTACACCTCAAATCAGGTAGAGTAGACTATTCTTGTGTTGGAAAGCATTTAACTCCAGGAATGCTGTTGAAAAGGACAAATCTGAAGGGATGAGAAAATCCGACTATAATCAACCCTAGCGCATAAGGAAACCACGATTAACAAGGAATAAATAAGACTGGAAAATGTATCGACAACAAGAGTACAGGCAGGCCAGCCCATACAGCTATCGTTTTACACATGAAAATACCTGGACAATGCATAACAAACACGTTCCGCGCCACCCACCCAATTTCAACAAGAGAAATGAATATTGTCTGCCAGGAAGTTATCCTAAAGTAGACGCACATCCCACTGCCCCAGATAAATATGTAAATGGCTCGCATACTGGAAGCTATTATGCTGTAGACCTACAGAAACCTAATGCAGGTTTTATTGAAAAGGAAGAAATGTTATACAACTCTACAACGGGAGGTTGCTATACCTCTAAACACGTACACAGACGAAGCGAAAACCCTTCACATGAAGGAAACAGAAAATCCTACACCCCGGATGAAGATGATGACAGTTGTTCAACCCATCGTAAAGTAACATATGCGGATAGGCGAAGTTACAGTGTTTACAGTAGAAACAACATATATCAATGTAAGAGTCGTCCTCAGTTTGACAGAGATAGACGATTTATTGATTACTGGACATACGAAAAACCACATAGCACATGGCAGAAACGGAGGTATCCGATCCACGCTGTTCCTCGTTCGAATCCCCAGCACACAAAATCCCATGCCCCCATGAGACAAACACCTCTATATTATCGCCACAGAGAAACAGAAAGGAGACCTCGTATACTATCATCGATCAGGTATAATGACAGCACGTCAAGGCACACGACGGCAGCTAACAAACACTGGAACACATTGAATAAACGAGCTCAAAGAATGACTGTACGAAATTTCATAAATGCAGTTAAAACAAGAAAAATTTGGGAGTTTCGTAACATGACATCTAGGAACGGACAAGTTTGCCTCCTAACAACAGACGGATGGAGAGCACACATCGGTCCCATAACACCAGGAAAGACAGCCAAAACATACCAACAAGTAAATTTAGCACAATCAACTCCTTGGAATACTCAACCCAGGCCAACAAAACAAGTACCAACAGCAAATAAAACCAAGTTAATTTGTGCAAAAACAACGATGGTTTGTGTAGCAACACAAACAGACCTTCCTAAAACACCTTATATCCACACTCAAACTTACTCCCACAGTGATAAATCGTCAGCTGATACCTATCACACCCCCAGTTCAGGCAGTTCTAGTTTTAACACTAGTGAAAACCAAACACTGCTATACCACAAGAACAAGATTGCTCGTTCAAAACAATCAGATCCTGAAGAAACTATACCCAAGCAGATTGTTGAACCATATACCAGCGATCTTTATGGAGACGAACGGCACTGCCACAAGAAGGTAATATGGTGCCGTTCCAGTCCTAAGGAACACATGCCCTGGTTACATGTTGGTTATATGGTGCCTTTGCCCATGTTAAAGAAATAGCATTTGCACATGCTGACCTAGCAAATGAAATACCCCTTTACAGCATTTGTATATGCTGAACCCACATTGAACACCCCATTACCGCATGATAACCACTAATGACACATGAGATGAAGAAGCAACTGGTTATGTATGATGAAAATGCCATTTTAGATTAAGGTGAAACTTTATGTTGTCACAACTGAGATTTTGTTGAAATGTTTATGCACAAAATCCCCCACATTAACATTGGAGGGATAATCTTAGTCTTTCGTGGTTACGAGATAAGACAAGGATATAATAAAATATTTGATGAATACCATGAAAAAAATCAGAGCAGATGATTGTTGCACATATGAGGACCATATTTGAAGTCATTATTGAAGGATTATCAGTAGACAAGGACCAAATGAATTATGATAATCCCATGGAACCACAGGTACTAAGGACACAAAATGGAGATTAAATAATGGAGAAAAAAAAATAATGACTGAATAATTGCTACGCCCAGAGGTAAAGGAAATAGAGATGCATCCGCATTTTGGAGAAGATATCTTTTTTTTTTGATTTTTGCTCATTGCCTTTGTAATATGAACATTGTTGTATAACAAATGACTATTCCTTATCACGAATTACAGAATGTGGTAAGATAGTTGGAATAAATTGACAATTTACTATACTCATAATATACCCAGAATTACAGGAGAGAAAATAAATAAATGATTGATGAAAGTGGACACACTGAGATTTGCTCACCCCGAGGATATTGGATAAAAAAAAAAAAATAATGTTATCCCAAGGACAGACATGTCACAGATATATCATGGAGATTGGAAATGCAGCAAACTTGATCAAGGACACCATGAAATAGACCCCCGCCCCACACTTAAGATAACTGACGGATGAGATTTTTGAATTATAAGTACCATAAGTCACCCATCTGGCTGTAGTCAGCGGAGGTTACAAGCACCACATAACTCTGACTAACCCTCGACCAGCGAAGGCAGAGTTGGTGTCGAAATTTTGCACATATGTAAAAACACATGTTGTTATTCATGTTTTGGTAAAGTCTAGACATTTATGTTAATAGTTCTATAAATGATTAGTTGATATATTGATGATAAATATTCGCAAATATAGTACATGGACAATTAATAAAGATATATTTCCAGTACAGAATAAGAGGAATAGGAAGGATCCACATTTTAAATATTGGAGCACCATGAGCGAGGAATTGGACTTATAAAGAAAATGGAAATGGTACACTGTATGCAAGGATAACCATAAATAGTAGTCAGAGTGCCAGGAACTTTGTCTTACGAGAATATTGTAGATTCCTCACAATCAATTGATTATTTTCTTCCTTTCTATGTCACAATTTTTTTTTGAGTGATGACCCCAAAATTTTTTTTCATCTCATATTGTCAAAAGTTCTTACATCTCAGTTGATAGTTCCATAAATAATTGTTTGATGTGTTTTGCATAAAGGTATTGTTAGATAAGGTACATAGGGAGTTACTAAGGATGAATTCTCAAGATAACAGGAGGACTAGAATAGATACAATGATATTGGAACACCATAAATGATACATTGGTGTTATGAAAAAAAAAAAGGAGACAAATATAAATTGTATACAAGGATGCCTCGAGAGTGACAACATGGATACATATTGTCAAGAGTATAAGCAGTTGTCTTAAAAGAGAAAATAAAGTAATACGGAACCCAATGTAGAAAATTCATGATGATTTGGAAACTATATTTTTCTTTTCCCTTATATTTCATAATATGATAGTAACACATTCGTCTGTTGGTTGCTGAATAATTTGATGTTTGAAAATTGATGTATGGGAAGTCAAAGAAGATCTTTGAAGAATAAATGTATATATAAAATAATATTTCTAGGGAAGAGTTCACAAAAAAATACTGTATTGACAGAAAAGAAGGAATGATTAGAAATAACTGACTAATGGACAGGATCACCACCAGACGCACGGATATTGGAAACAAACATCACATATTTTGAAGAAGAAAAAAAATGTAATATAGAACATTTTTTCTACAGTGACGGACTTAGAACGAATTTATACACTTACCATTTAGAAAATGTCTATAACAAGGAAACATTCAGATAGATAAATAAGGATAAGCCATGAGGTTTTAATGCTTTTATTGTGAAAAATGATGCTGGTCGTATTATCGTCTGATACATATGCATATTATGTTTAGAGATGTTTTCTACATGTAATAATGAGCAAGTGGCTCATTCACTAGAAAAAAAAAAGAAGAAGAAGATGATGAGTACCCATGAAAACATTGGCTATTCTATGAAAGTGGATTGCCATTACCATAGGAATTAGAGATTTTGGACATTTCTTGGAATATTGCAGAGTACTTGGGAAATAGAATAAATAAATACGCCAGAAAAAAAAAAAGATTTTTTTTTAGTACTTGCAGGCTTTTAATATGGAGCAAATAACAGTACAGAAAAGAGATAACACCCCTACCACATCCAAGAGAATGTAATCAACTATATTTTTGAATGAAATGTAATAGATTATGATAATCCAGCCAAGTTCTGCAAATAAGATAGTTTATTGTTCATTCCCCAGTGTTGCCACTCGTCACATTTTTTTTAGTGATGACCTTATGAGTGTTTTGCAGATTTTGTTGGGCAGTGTTGCCAATTTGTAAATTTGGTGAAAAATATTATGATGTGATGAATAAGTTACACTTTTTGAAGTTGATGTCCACTACTAGTTTTTTTTACATAGCAGACGACCTCATATAGACATAGGACCCCAGTATAGGAATTAGATTAAATTTTTTGGAAATATTTTTGGACTTAGAAAAATTTTTGAACTTTAAATTTTTCTGAAAAATTTTTTTGAACTTAGAAATTTTTGGGGATGGATTTTTGTTATTGATAGTACTCAAATGTCTCCCTACGGGATACATTTGCGGAGCCCCGGGATCTATATGTGGCCGTGTACATAGTTGTTCCTTTGGAAACAGACTATATTCTTACGAGACAGAGGAAGCACAGACCACCCTATAATTTTATATTTTATGAGAAACAGAAAATAATAAATAGTGTCACATATTTAGGACAAAGAGTCGCTTCCACACGCCATTTCTAATAATTGGGTGATTTCCCCTGACCAATCGGATAGCTCAGATTTACCCCGGGGAAAGTAGAACAGGACGCCATTTTGGCAGTAGAATGAAAGAGCGCAACTCAAGAGGTCGTATCTGATCTAGCTCTACATATTTCTTAGTTTTGAGGAATCAAACTACAACATTTATTATAAAATGTGTAATTCAGGACATTGAGTGTTATATATTTTCTCACTGGCGTAAGTAGTGACGATAGTTAAACATGTATTCTGAATAGAGCTCCCAACCCTAGTCGCAGCAGAACTAGGCTCGAGGATTTGAGTCAATTTGAAAAAACAATGTCTTACACCTCAAATCAGGTAGAGTAGACTATTCTTGTGTTGGAAAGCATTTAACTCCAGGAATGCTTATGACAATAAAGAAATCAAGGACAAATCTGAGGAGATGGGTAAATGTAGTCGAACCTAAAATAAGACTGTAACTTAAAGGAAGGAACACGGAGGAATGAGAAGGTTCGCCATATTTGACAATTGAGTAGGCCTACGAGACAAAGATGCAAAAAGGGATTTTTGCATCGATGAAAGCATCTGATGAGATGATAAAACTTTATTATGCTTATTATTGTAAAAATGTTCTAAATTCCAGACTTTGTTGAAATTTTAAGTTTCATGCTGAAAGATATTAAAAGTTTTGCATGAAATCGAACGCTGTTGAGAAGGTGAATTACTACAGTTTTGAGATCTAGATAAGAAATCTGTCTATTTCAATTAAATTCGCTACATCAACACCTAGAGAAGAAAATCGAACCTGGTAACACAAATTTAAGAGAGAAATCTAAATCTCTGGTGATTTGGCCAGTTAAACATCTGCTCTCTGTAAAGTAAATTGAAAATACTGCATATACCGGCACTGCCACATGAAGGTAATATGGTGCCGTTCCAGTCCTAAGGAACACATGCCCCGGTTACAGCTCATGGTGCTCCAATATTTTAAAATGTGGATCCTTCCTATTCCTCTTATTCTGTACTGGAAATATATCCTTATTAATTGTCCATGTACTATATCTGTGACATGTCTGTCCTTGGGATAACGTTATTTTCTTATCCAATATCCTCGGGGTGAGCAAATCTCAGTGTCCAATTTCATCAACCATTTATTTATTTTCTCTCCTGTAATTCTGGGTATGTTATGAGTATAGTACATTGTCAATTTATTCTAACTATCTTACAACATTCTGTAATTCGTGATAAGGAATAGTCATTTGTTATACAACAATGTTCATATTACAAAGGCAATGAGCAAAAATCAAAAAAAAAAGATATCTTCTCCAAAAATGCGGATGTATCTCTATTTCCTTTACCTCTGGGTGTAGCAATTATTCAGTCATTATTTTTTTTCTCCATTATTTAATCTCCATTTTGTGTCCTTAGTACCTGTGGTTCCATGGGATTATCATAATTCATTTATGTCTCTTGTCTACTGATAATCCTTCAATAATGACTTCAAATATGGTCCTCATATGTGCAACAATCATCTGCTCTGATTTGTTCCATGGTATTCATCAAATATTCTATTATATCCTTGTCTTATCTCGTAACCACGAAAGACTAAGATTATTCCTCCTCCAATGTTAATGTGGGGGATTTTGTGCATCAACATTTCAACAAAATCTCAGCTGTGACAACATAAAGTTTCACCTTAATATAAAATGGCATCTTCATCATACATAACCAGTTGCTTCTTCATCTCATGTGTCATTAGTGGTTATCATGCGGTAATGGGGTATTTCATTTGCTAGGTCAGCATGTGCAAATGCTATTTCTTTAACATGGGCAAAGGCATCATCAACAAATAGGTGCAATTTGTTCAATCTGGGGTTAGCATATACTAATGCTCTCAAGGGATTCTTCATTTGCAGAAATTCAGCATGCGCAAATGTCATTGGGGTATTTGTGATAGGCAGTAAAATTTTTGACAGTACTAATATACATCTGGGTCTAAAATAATAATGTACATTTGAAATAATCCTGTGGAGAAAAATAGCATAACCTACAATACTAGTTTTGGGTATGAATTATGTGCTGTTGAGAGATGTCATAGTATGAACAGTATGATTGATCAAGGTGATAGATATAAAGGAGTTTAGCATAATATAGATCAAAGAAATATTAGTATGGGGTAAGAAAACAAAACTACTGGTGTACAGTGTCTGCATGAAAATACAGGACTCTGGATCTGCAAGGACAAGAAGTCTGGTGAATGAAACATGGAATATGATTCGTTTCAAAAGTAGAGATCAATGTTACAACAGAATAGTATGACACATGTGTTATAGGTAAAGTTGTGTAACATTCTGAATATCAAAAACTGTCTGACTAATAAGGGTGTCTGTAAACAAAGAACATTGTATCATCTGTGTCATCTTTATTTCAATAATCCAAATAAAATGTCTAACTAGAATCCTCCGTGGGCTGGTCTTGATTTCTTTCTGGGCATCATTATTCTAAGGCTGGAAAAAATAACTTTCTCAGTGAGGCTTTGACATCTTAGTCTGTAAGCAAGTCATTTGAACTGTCCAAGACTGAAAATAGAGTACATGGGGAGAGTTAGTACATTGTTAAAAATTAAGTGCACATTCGCGGTGACGGTACATGGGATGGCATGTACATTGAAGACTTGAGGGGCGTGTCTCAGCAAAGTTTTAGTAGTTCCTTCAGTTTCTCTGCCATCTCTAACCTTGCAATGTCCCGACTGCTTAGGCGAGCATCATACTGAGTAGCAGTGGTGACGGGTGTGATAGGCGACGACACTGCATTTGCTGATTGTTGGGACACTGAGGACATTGACGAATGCGGTGATGGCTTAACATCTTTTGATTGCGGTGATGGTTTCACTGTGGTAGGGTTTGTATGGCTGGAACATCTGTTGGTTTTGAGGCAGGTATATGTTTCGCCTTGATTTTTCTTCTGACCTGGTTGTGCTGAACGTTAGCACCGGTTACAATGGGCACAGTAATTTGCACACTGTTGTTTTTGACTAGTTGAGATGAGGCTAACACTTCTCGGCTTGGTTTTGGAACATGATTGCGTTTCTTCAGAATCTTTCGTCTGATATAGTTGTGCTGTATACGCGGAATTTTGTTGCTAGGGATTGAGTCATCAGATTCTGTTTTATAGGCGCGTTTGACGCTGGAGCTGACTGGTACAAATAATGTACTATCCGCATCACTGGTTTCAATGGAACTAGCTGTATCAATGTCTGTTTCTTGTTGGTATAATTCTACCATTTTTCTGTCATTATGTTCGTTGGGGTCTGACAAAGCTATGCTGTCTTGTTCTGTTTCGTCTCCATAAAGATCGCTGGTATATGGTTCAACAATCTGCTTGGGTATAGTTTCTTCAGGATCTGATTGTTTTGAACGAGCAATCTTGTTCTTGTGGTATAGCAGTGTTTGGTTTTCACTAGTGTTAAAACTAGAACTGCCTGAACTGGGGGTGTGATAGGTATCAGCTGACGATTTATCACTGCGGGAGTAAGTTTGAGTGTGGATATAAGGTGTTCGTGTTGTCATCGTGTGACGTCTGTGGCATGATTTCTTCATTTCTAATGCGCAGGTCTCTGTCTTGGAGTCGATTACGCAATTCAAGTGGTGGGATATCTTCTTCGCTTTCGGACGAGTCTCGTTGTTGTCTTGCTCGATGTATTTCATCTGTGGGTGGTCTGGGTATGTGGTCGTCTTGGTAAAATTCAGAGTCTGTCGTCTCTGACTCTGATATGTCAGACGAATCTGTGCTGGATGGATTATAATTTAGGGTGGCTTTTCTGACTGGTCTTGTATTTGTCGTCAGAGGCGGAATGGGCCGGTGATTATCAATTTTTATTTGTTTTACGTGAGCTTTTGTTTGGTGTTGTTTCTCTTCATTCCAAATAATGAAGTTTACAGGCGTAGTTTGTTTCATGATTTTGTAGCCATCTAACCATCGGTCATCGAATTTTGAACTGCGTACATGTTTCTTGTAGTATACTCTGTCTCCTATTTTGTACGTTGGTAGCTTGGCTGATTTATCATGTTGTTTCTGTTTCTTGTGAAATGCCTTCTGCGTATTTCGTTGTGCAATCTGGTGAGCTTTATACTTTTCTTGAAGGATTATTTCGATGGGGTCTTCTCCCATGTATTTTCTTTGTGGGCGAAGTAGGTTGTCTAACGGAAAGTTTGGTTCTCTTCCGTATAGCATGAGAAAGGGTGACATTCCTGTGGTATCGTTCACGTTTACTCGGATGGCTTCAAGAGCTTGGTTAATGTATAGGTCCCAGTATTGGTGGTTCCCCTTGATATATTTGCTAATAATATCATGTAGGGTGGCGTGCATGCGTTCATTTCTGCCATTTGCATTTGGGCAATAATAAGTGGTTGTAGTATGCTCAATATTCAGCTGGTGTAAGGTGGCTTTAAATGGGTTACCTATAAACTGTTTACCGTTGTCTGAAATGATTCGTTTTGGACAGCCATGCCTGGGAATGAATTCTTGTAAAAAAATTTGCGTGATGGACTGCGATGTGGCATCACTGAGTGGGTAACTTTCTGGCCAAACAGAGTATTGGTCAACTATGTGCAGGAGGTATTTGTTGCCTGATTGGGTGAGTGGGTAAGGACCTGATAAGTCAATGCTCACTGTTTGCATGGGGTAATGGGAAGGTTGCATTTCTTGAAGGGGAATTAAATGTGGCTTCATGTTTCTCAATTTACATGTTCTACAGGTGGCTACATATTCTGTAATGTCCTTGTAGAAAGTTTGCCAATAATACCTTTTCTTTATGACATCAATTGTTTTGTCTCTTCCCATGTGCCCGTTGTTATCATGAAACTGTAGCAATACTTCTGGGACTAGATGTGCTGGAATGACTTTTCTTAGTGTCCCTTCTTGTTTCTGATCAATATAGTATAGAATTCCATCCGTTGGGTGTACTGTAAAATCTTTACTTTTTGTTGGGTTTTCTTTCACGTATGTGAGCAGCTTGACAATTTCTGCATCTTTCGCTTGTTCTACTCTCATGTCAAACATCTCTTGGCTTTCTTCTTCTACTTGAGTGGCGGAATCTGAGGTACTTCTTCGACTTGATGAAGTAATTTCATTAATTTCTTTAGCATTATCGTCAATCTCTGAGGATGTGCCATCATTTTTGACTCTATTTGTTTTCACTTCAGTTTCATCATCATATTTAATCCTGGATAAGAGGTCTGCACAGGTGTTCATTTCGCCTGGGATATGTTCGATAGTGGTGTCGTAGGACTGTAAATTCATTGCCCATGTCTGTAACTTCTTTGGCTGTTCTTGTGTTTTGGTGAGCCAGTTAACCAAAGGTTGATGATCAGTTCTTATAATGAGTTTAGTTCCTCTGACGTAAAAGTCAAACTTTTGTACTGCATAGTGAATAGCATATGCTTCTTTCTCAGTGGTGGTCCACCGTTTTTGTGACTTTGACAATGCGTGGGATAGGAATGCAATGGGTTTCTCATTTGGAATGTTTGGTAGGATGGGTGTTTCATCTTCTAGTACAGGTTGGACCAAACAAGCACCAATTGCGTTATCTGAGGCATCGGCGTATAGTATCATGGGCTGAGAAATATCTGGATGTCCAAGCAGTGGGATGGTGGTTAGGGCATTTTTTAGATACTCAAAGGATCTCTGGCAGTCTTCTGTCCATTTGAAGCGTGCATACTTGCGGGTAAGGGCTATCAAAGGCTCTGCTGCTCTGGAGAAATTGATGATGTGGCGTCTATAGTACCCTATTGTACCAATAAATGAGCGTGTTTGTCTCACCGTCTTGGGGCTAGGCATTTCTCTTATGGCTTTGACTTTATCTTCATCAGGTCTGACGCCATGTCTATTGATGACAAAGCCTAAATATTTTGTTTCTGTCTTTAGAAACTCACACTTCGACAGTTTTAACTTTATTTGGTGATGCCTGAGTCTATCAAACACTGTTTCAACCTTGCGGAGGTGGTCTTCCATCGTGCCTGCGGTATGTATCAGGATATCGTCTATGTATGCCAGGGCAAATGGATGTAGACCCTTTAACACTTCATCCATGAGTGACATATATGTTGCTGGAGATCCTTTTAGACCAAATGGCATAACATTCCAAAAAAAACTTCCCATATGTGAACAGAATGTGGATTTCTGTTTTGCCTCAGGTGTCATGGGGATGCACCAAAAGCCTGACCTTGCATCAAGTGTGGTAAAGTATGTAGACTTTCCTAACGTCGCAAGTAGATCGTCTATCCTGGGGAGGGGGTAGGAAATGACTTTTGTGATTTTGTTAAGGGCACGGTAGTCGCAGCAAAAGCGACTGGAGCCGTCTTTCTTTGTTACGATCACTATGGGTGAGGACCATTGGGAACGGGATCTTTCGATGATTCCTGCCTGTAGCATTTCATTTATAGACCTTTCCACGAGTTCTCTATTTTTCAAGGGCGTATGATAGGGTTTCATATGTATTGGCTCCTCTGTGGTTGTTTGAATGTCCATTGTGACAGTGTTAGTTCTGCCTAATTCCATGTCATTGAGTGCGAATACATCTTGGTGCTTTTCTACAAACGTTTTCAAACGTTGCTTATTATCTTCTGTGGCATTCAGGGTTGCAAGTAACTGAGCTATTCTCTCTCTGTATTTATGATCTGCTATGATATCTCTGGTCTGTCTTGATGCCTCCGTTTCATTCCCATAATTTTGGGACATTTTTCTTGCATCTTGTGAAAATCTCTGCTCCTGGTATGTGGCTTTCTTTTGCGTAGTTCTTTGCCGTTCATTGGGCTGTGCTTGGTACTGTCTCCTCTGCCATGTACTGTGTGCATTTCCATTTGTCACTGCATTTACTGTATATTCATTTCTTATTATATTTCTGGGGTAGTCGTTGTTGTGCCATTTTTTCTGATTATTTCTGTCGTAACTGCGCTTATCCGCGTACGTTACTGTATTTCTTCTGTTTGTGCTATAGGGCTGTCTTCTTTCCCTGGGCGAAAATTTTTCATTCTTTCTGTTTCCAACTTTGCTGCTATAGTATCCTCCTGTGGTATAGTCATATAAGAATTCTTCCTTTTCTTCGGAAATTTCAATTGGTTTTGGGACTTTATCATATCCACCTGTTTTTGAGTTATATTGATACTCCATGGGGCATGTATCACTGTCTTGTCGCTTTGGATATCCTCCTGGCAAGACAATTTCTGTTTCTCTGTTACTCTGTGATATACAGCACTTCATCTTTTCTCTTGGTGTGCTGGGGCGCAAGAATGAGTAATTATAGTCATTTTCATACTGTGGCCTTTCTCTTCTTATGTATGGACTGGTTCGTTTCTGCCATCTGGGTAGGGTATGCTGTGGTGTAACATGACTGTGACTGATGTTACTGCCTTTTTCTGCCTTATAACTGTTTACTTTCCGTGTACTATGGTTATTTGTACTGCGATTTCGTGCATTATGTCCAGTGGGAGTGGTTGAGACAATTTGTGGATGGTCTCTATTGGTTTTGGTTTGTCTTATTGTTGACGTATCCACTTGCGCTACAACTGTGCCTCTTTTTATAGTGGTAGTTTTTCCTGACATATTCAATATCATGATGGGGAAATCTCTGGACTTCGAGACTTCAGCGATTCCCTCTGTAATTTGCAACAATGGGTCATCAATAATGCTTTCTTCTGCTAGGGGCTGTACTTGAATTGATTGCCCTGGTGTTATGTACTCAGAATTTTTTACTCTGCCTTTTGCTATGACCAGGGAGTTTGGAGCCACCGTTATGGGAGCTGTAATCCTTACCAAAGACGCTATGTGGATATCGTCCTGGAGATCTATGTACGTATTGTTGACTTTGATTTTGTGGAGGTCATAGTATATTCGAACTTTGTGTTTGTTAAAAAAATCTCTCCCTAGGATAAGATTTCTAGACATTCCTTTAGTAATGACAAATGGGTGTTCAAAATTTGTTTCGCCTAAGGAAAATTTTAGCCATGCTGTCCCAACTGAATTTAGTCTTTGTCCCGTGACTGAAGCTAGGTGTGTTTTGGACGGTTGAAATCGTACTAAGTGTTGGATCCTCTTGAACAGCTGGAACCTAATAAGGCTGATGGATGCTCCTGTATCTACCAGTGCCCTATATTGTTGGCCCTGTATAGACATGATGCAGGAACTGGGGTCCGGATGTATTTTAGTTCCATCATGCAACATTTCTTCATATTGTATTTTACTGGATGGGCCCACTTGACAATTTCTGTTCTGTGTTGTTTCTTTTGTTTTGGACCAGTTTCTGTGATTGTTGCCCTCACTAACGGTCCTGTTTAGTGAGTGGCGCGGCCGTTTCCCTGACGCATGAGGGGTTGAGGTGCGCCTCTGGTATACTGATTTCTGGTGTAATCACGTGGGGGTGGTGCGGGTTGTTGTGGTTGGTAACCTCCTCTTCTGGGTGGTGCATGATTGTAATTTGCTCTACAGGACTTGTAACCATGTCCGAGCCTACCGCATGTAAAGCATCCGTTTGTATTGACATTATTGACGTCGTTTTGCCTCTGTGTGGGGGGTCTATAATTGCGGGGTCTATCATCACGTATTCGTGGGCGAGTCCATTGCCTCCTGGTATGGTCAACTTCCATAGGCTCATGCTCATCATAGTCCCTATATTCTGGTCGGGGTTCCCTACCTGCTCTTTGTTGGAACCTTCGGTGAAGATTTTCCTCCTGTATTGCTGCTTGGATTGTTTCAGCAATAGTCTTGGTGTCTTTTCTAATAAGATGCCTTCTGATATTTTCCGCTCTAAGGCCATCGGCAAATATCCCCACTAACTGTATTTCTACATCAGGTGTGGTAGGGATTTCTCCGCAAAATGCCTCTTCTGCCATATTGAGGAATCGATCTCCAAAAAGTTGTACCGATTCATCTCTTTCCTGTTTCATGCTTCTAAGGACTGACCAAGCATGCATTTTGTCTATTATTTCCCCATATCTCTGGGTGAGCTCTTTTTTTAGGGACTCGTAGGTTTCTGTGGGGTACTGCTGGGACCTCCTTCTTAAAAAATCAGTCACGTACGAATCAGAACCTAACAGAGCGATTTTCTTTTTCTCTTCATCATTTGTTGTTTCTGCTATTGCCGCAAATTTGTCTATGTCGGCCAACCATCTCCTGAATTTCTTCTTATCTCCCTCGAATGGTTGTACTATGGACCTAACTTGGGATAATTTTGCATAATTGCTATTCTTTTCTAAGTTCTCAGTAAGGCGCTGTAGCGCTATCAATGTGGGTTCCTCCATATTTGGATTGACTGGGGGCTGCAACGGTTGTGCATTTACAGGTTGGTTCTGTGGTTGTTGTTGTTGTTGGTCCACACCAAGCTGTTGAAAATTTTCCATTAATTGATCCATCTTCGCTTCTGCTCTTTTTTAGAGGACTGGTCATACGGCACCAAATTGAGATGTGTGGCCGGGCAGGGTAGTGGGGGTTGCTGTTTAACTCGAGAGTATTAGATTTTGATTACTAGCTAGCCTGCTAGAGGTGATGATTTCTCTCTACAGACTTACAGGAATTTACCAGGTTCGGGGACAATCCTCTATGATGTTTTATTTTTAGAGCATATGGTTATTATTTGTGTTGCACCTGCAACGATTAGCTTTGGCATGATCCTTTAATAATTGGTATGATGGCTAACTGCAAACATATGATTCGTCAACAGCATTTGTGTTCAATGAAACAAATGTTTATTCAATTTCCAACAAGAACTGGGTTAAGTCAAATGGTAACCACACCAAATTTGCATAATAGCATGTTGACATTTAATAAACAAGCATAAAAAGTCAATGCATTATTTTAATGATGCAATATTCCTTATTGCATCTCGTAATCTTTTCAAGTTGCTAAAACATGGCGTGGCTCCTCTATCCTTCTAGTGTTCCTTCGTTTATTTGTTAATGTGGTCTAGATTTCACGTTTTTCTTATCTCTTCATTTCAATGAAGAGCCAAACTTTCTCTTATTCATTAGTATTCCTTAGTTTGACTTTCTCTCAGCTTAAGGACCTTCATTCTTGGTAAAAGGTTCAGATATATGCCTGGGTTTACAATTCTTTACCCAGTTTTCGAGCGTAGCTCCGTTTCAGTTATGACTGTGGGCTCTAACAGTTATTGCATTCAGTATTTAGCAATACTTACAGTTTTCATGAATTCACAAACAAATTATTCTACGTTTCGAAATTACACAGTTGCTTTAATTGTGCGAAGTCAATCTCCTCTATAGAATATCACTGAGCAAAGAGAATTACGTCTTGTCTCCACCGCTCTAAATTCATTACTGACTAAAAAAATGGCTTCGTCTCTTGTTCATTCCGGGGAAAAAAGACTCAGCCTAACCATTGGTGGGAAATCACGTGACCAATGCTTGGCGTTACGAAGCGAAGCTTAGCCTAAAATAATGCGTGGCTTTTCGAAGCTAACCTGGTTTAATTAAACATCTGCGCCAAGACTTTTTTAATCTTCTGTTTCTATAAAAATTTATTTTATATGTTAATATAGCCTGTATCTGAAAACTTACGGTATACGCGGTTACATATGATAATGCCTGGGGAATCAGTGGTTCTATATTTTTTCTTTGTCTCATCAGAGAGCCCCAGGAGCTAGACACAGCAAACAATAAGGATGGTCACTAATATACATACATATATATATATATATATATATATATATATATATATATATATATATATATATATATACTGAAGCACATTAAAAACGCACCACCTGTATAATCCAGGAACAGAGTGTGAAATGTAAATATAAGTGTGTACAAGTTTACATATTTGGAATCTTTATTCATTTTCCTATGAATCCATGCTGGTCATTAATTTGTACATTTGATTGTTATGAAATTCATTGCATTCTGTGCAGGCAAGGGAGAAAACCAAAAATACAAAAAAATGCACGTGCGTTATCCTGCTGGAGAAGCTGCAAGTCTGGATAAATTGTGAACGCATTAGCAACCAGTGCATCCAGAACCTCATCTCGATATGTCACAGCATTAACATTTCCACGGAAGACGTGAAGAGGCAAGCGATGGTGAAAACTGAATCCTCCCCAAATGTGAATACTGCCACCTCGAAATCGGTTGAACAGCAATCTGCAAAGCGCTCTTCACACCGTCGCTAAATCCGCATACGTCCATCTGCAAAGGATATGTTGAATCTGTTCTCGTCTGTGAATAGGACAGCATTCCACTGCAGTCTAATCCATCTGATATGTTGCTCTGCCCATTGCAGGCGCTGCTAACGATGTCTGTGAGTCAAGTTTGGCCCAACATAAGGTCGTCTTGCAGTAAAGCCTGTATCTCTGAGTCGTCGTATGACTGTCATTCGAGAGACTTGCCCATGTCTACCCACTATTGCTCTTGCTGTTTGACTTGCCGGGAGAGTACGATTCCTTAGGTGACTCAGCACAATATGACGATCTTGCGCAGGGGTAGTAACTCGTGGTTGGCCACTCCGAAGTCTATCCCGGGCACTGCCAGTGGTTCCGTAACGTTCATTGAGACGTGCAATAATGCTGTGGTGGCAATTCATCCTTCTGGCAATGGCCCGCGAGCTCATTCCGGTCTCCAACATACCAATGGCTCGTTAGCGGTCGTTTTCAGATAGTCGTGGCATTTCAAGCACATGTACTGGGTGTTTTGTCTCAACGGCCTTTTTATACCGAGTATACTGCCACAACGCGTACACATTTTCAGGGTCATAGCTGTTGGGAATCGTGTTGCACGTGTAACTTTCATCGTTTTCATGTAGTCTGTACACACACCCGTGGGTTGAATCTTGCACTTTCCATTCCAGCAGCCATTCGCTCTCTACCTCATGGCAAACACGGGGAAAATCCATTCCCACACTTTTTTTTGCCAGCTTCTCGGCATCGGTATATATAATAGTGGTGCGTTTTTAATGTGCTTCAGTATATATATATATATATATATATATATATATATATATATATATATATATATATATATATATATATATATATATATATATATAGCCGCGGTAGCACAGTGGTCAGTGCACTGGCTTCCTAGCTCGGTGGTCCATGGTTCGATCCCCAGTTGAGGTGGGAATTTTTAGACCTCAAACGGCTCCGGGTCGACCCAGCCTCATGAAATGGATACCAGAGGAACTTTGGGAAGGTTAAGGCGGCCGGCGTGATGCTGACCACATCACCCCTAGTGTGCCGACGGTCAAGAAAATATGGGCCTAACACCATATGCCCAATATGCCTCAATGGGTGTGTAACGGGATCCTTTACTAGACTACTGTCACTAGTTCAAAATGTAAGGAGGAGAAGGGGGAACCAGACTTTTATTTCACTCGTCTAGCACTTAACAAGACAATATACCCATGACAATCACAACACACTATGCTACAATGTCAAGGCAGAGAAACAACTCAGCTACAAACTATAAGGATTTTAATAAAACTAGGAATTTCAATCTCTAAGATTTATGGTATCAACAATTTGACATCATTCTTGACTTGGAAAACCCAGATTGAGAAAAACAGGACAAGAGCAAAGCAGAGAATGGCAATCATGAAAAAACTTGCTGGCACGGGTTGGGGAGCAGACGAGAGAATACTAAAGAAGCTATATACTGGGCGAGTGAGACCAGTCTTAGAATATGGCATTGCAGCATGGTCAACAGCAGCTAAGTCGAACTTTGACAAAATAAACAGAACCCAAAACCAAGCAATGAGAATCATAACAGGGGGCATGAAGTCAACACCCATAAAAGAGTTGGAAAAGATTACTCACCTCCAGCCTATGGAGGATAGAAGAGATAGCAGAGCCCAGCAACAAGCTGAGAAATTCAGGAGGCTGACAGACCACCCAATGCACCAGAGAATAAATGGACTTGGAAGGGGAAGACTGAAGCGAAGCAACTTTGTAGAGACAGTCAAAACAAAGATGAGAGCAGACCCCATAAATGCAATATCAACAGCTACGCCAATATGTACTGCTCACAAGCTACCAATTTGGAAACAACAGTGCTTCCCTGAAATGATAGAAAACGTTCCTGGTATTGAGAGAAACAACAGCCAAATAGAAATAGAAAGGAGAGTCTTAACTACAAAATATATAGAGAAACATTACCCAAGCAACACCTGGATCCATGCATACACAGATGGATCAGCAACTAATGCAACAGAAGATGGGGGTGGAGGAGTCTTCCTGAGCTTAAGCAATGGCACACAAAAAAAGATAGCAGTCACACCAGGGAAATTTTCAAGTAACTTCAGAGCAGAGGCAGAGGCCTTAAAAATTGCATCAGAAATTCTAATGACAGAAGAAAGCTCATGGAGACCAGTAGCTATCTTCTCAGATGTGCTGTCAGTGATTACAACGCTGAAAAAGTAATGCTGAACTGGATGACCTAAGATTAACACTTCACAGACTATGTCAGCAATACAAAAGAGTCGTGATACAGTGGATCCCTTCTCACTGCAACATCCCTGGAAATGAAGAGGCTGACAGATTGGCAAAGGAAGGGGGAAAACTTCCTCAACTTGACACAACTATATAACCTATGAGGAGTCCAAGAGTTTTATCAAGCGCAGGTACAGGCACAAGTGGGAAGAAGATCATCCAGGCCACACAAAAAATGATCCGTATTACCAGCTCAGCAGAAGTGAACAAGTGGTAATCTTGAGACTTCGCACAGGTCATAACAGATTGAGATACCATCTATTCAATAAATTAAAGATAGGAACTACTGATGAGTGTGACTGTGGCACAGATAAAATGACTGTTGAACATCTGCTTCAAAGGTGCCCAACATATGAGGAACAGAGAAAACGCATATGGCCATCACCAGTACCATTCCTGGAGAAAATCTACGGAGATATCAACAGCCTCAGGCTGACCACTGCTTTCTTTGAACTTATTCAAGTTGACGTCTGAGAGTGAACGAAGAAGAAGAAGAAGTAGTATAGCAACATTAATATGCTTATCAAAATTCTTAGCATGCAGCTCACAGACGGCAATACATTAACAAATGTTGTCACTACCCTGCAGCTGACAGTAGCTACCAATTTGTATTGTGACCTTCAATGTATGAGTGATAATGCAAAAAAATTCTAGTCAGAAAGAAAAACCAACCTTGTCACTAGCAGCTCTCAAAATCATGGGAAAAGCAAATCCTTATACTGGCAATGTCTAAAGCTGTCTCTAAAGCATACCAACAACAAATAACAGGCAACCTCACTATAAAACATTTCTTGGAAGTACCCATGCTGTCAGACTGGTTCTCACAGAAAAGCCCAGCTCACAGAACCACACATGACTTACTCCATGACCTGTATATAATTGACCCTCTACTGGTTCACACAACCTCATTTCTTATATGAACTCTGACAGCAATTCAGTTGCTTGACCATTTATTTGCTTGACCTTTTACTGTACATCAGACAAATCCATGTAAGATTATAATCATTCACATATCAACCAGCTATTTCATTTACTAACCATTTCAAGCTTATCTCAGTTCAACTTATACCCATATTCAAAACATCACAAACAACTAACCTCGCTCCCTGTGGAGCATATTTTCATAACACCAATCCTCATAACACTCAGTGACAATATATGTGATAATTTTTGCAAATAAAAAAGGAGGATACATCACAGTAAAAGAGGATGTGTGGTAACAGTATGTTGCAAATGGCATACCTGGATTTGAAGGTGGGGTCACAAAGGCACGAAAGTTGATTAATCCATCTTTATTCACGCACATGTAAATATTGTCCCGGTATGTAGCATTCTTTATTAGCCAGTCCAGGCTGGTTGCTGAAGTGTCATGGAGATGGAGTGCTGCCCCTGGGGACATTTCAGGTTTTTTTATAAAAGTAAAACAGGTGTATCTAACTTTAACACATTAACTATCGCGAGCCAGTGGGACCGTCTTTCGAAATCCTATCATTTGGACCGCGAGCCGCTCAGAGCGTCGATCTAATTTTAGTAATAAAACGAATGAAAAATGTACTGAAACACTTTCTGATCTGGTTCGAGATTTTAAGTTGCCACCGAAAAACAAATTCCCAAAACATGGTTGTTGTAGAACACTGGAAAATTTATATTATGTTCATATTTTTCAGCATTTTCGGTTAGTTACCAAATCGTGTAAAACTGTTTACCGTGGCAACTAGTGATAGGACCATAACAAATGCTTGTACATCGCATCTAATGGCTGAATAGGCTAGAAACTTGTTTCAACAATTGACTGATAGATCTAGCGATGAGCACAAGAGTGAAAACGGTGTGCACATTGATTGAAATAGTGATTTTGATAGAGATGGGGTGCAAGCAGTTATAATTGTGAAAATATTGCAAGTCCTCAGCCATTGGAGGGCCATAGCAACAATCTCTATTAGAGTTACAAATGGTGCTTATTGTAATAGTACATTCATTTATCTTTAAAATAACGTGTAATTCATAAAAATCTGTAAACAATTACGAAAACTACAGCTTACTTTGTGCAAACACCTACAGGATAAAAATGGGAAAAAAATTTAATTCGGCCATAGTGTGTTTTTCAATTCGGTAGTTAATGTGTTAAAATTGTTGTTTATATCTGCGTAAGTGAAGCCTGAATCTATAAAAAAATGTTTTTAAAAGATGAACTAATAAAAGCTAAGGTAATGCTGAATGCTAATGACAACTATACTATGATATTAATTCAAGACTCCTAAAAATAAGTTACAAATTTCAAATAAGAGGCATTACTAATTCAACAATATGGAAAGGTTTCTTATGTTGTCAACATTCCTGTGAGAAACATACATTTTGTTTTTTTTTAATTAAATAAAATGCTACTAACTTACAAGAGGTCATCTAAAGTTTGAATATAAAAGAGCAAAGAAACAGAAACAACAATAAACCACACACATATACATGTAAGAAACATTCACACACCGCAAACATTTTACACCAAAGTCATAAAATACACACATCTTAGGCATGTAAGACATATACTACACATGCACAAAAGACACATAACACCACCCAAACTTGTTACACGCACATCTCTCACATATACATCACGTGTAGGTCACTCCTATACAAAGTCATCACACATAGGAAACACACCATACAAACATTTCACATGCAGATAACTCACACAGACACACATGACATAAACATGTGCTATGTAGATTAATCAAGCACACTGCCAAACTTGTCACCCGTATAAGTCACGTATGAATATCATACAAACATCCAACACATAGGTCAGTTACAAGCAACAAGTAAAGACTTTTCACATGGGTCATACAAAATATAATCAAGCCACACACATATAATTCTCCCACACTATACAAACATGTTACATATAAACTACGTATGCATACAACATAAAAATCTGATATAAATCACTCAGCCACACACATCTAACAAACTACACACAGGTCTGTCACACACTACACAAAAATGTCATACACTAATCATTTACACACCATTTAAAAAGTATCACATCTGGGTCACTCACACATAACACAAAACACATCAACATAGGTCACTCAAAATTGCCTACTTAGGTCACAAACACTACACATTCATGTCACCCATAGGTGAGTCACATATACGCATACTTGTCAAACTGACTGTACAGGAATGGGATAATCTGTACAGGAATTTTTAATTGTTGTTGGTGTACAGGCATACAAGCAGTTTGTCCAGGATTTTTTTTAAGTACTATTTCTCCTCTTTAAATTACTTTTTTCTTCAAGCCCTGACATTTTTAAAAATGACCTATCAAATCCTACCAAACTGTGATTTAAAAAGCGGAAGTTTAATTGTGTTTGATCTACAAAGCCCCTCTCATGTTTATTCCACCTTCATTTCATTTGTAACCATCTAGCGAAAGGAACATGAAAGTTTCCCATTTAAACTTTGCCGATCTCTACCATGTGGGCTAAGTAGGCCTACATTTTTCTTATTTAATTTGCATAAGTTAAATCAATATTTCTTGATTACTGGTGTTATTTTATACAGAAACTGTTAATAAGAAATTTAGATTTAATTTTAAATGAATGGTGTAAAGGTGAGAAAACAAGGTCGCCTAATGAATGGTAAGTATAGTATGGGTAAGCCTATACTTAATTTATAGAGGTAATTTAGTTCACATAATTTTATTTTATTTATAATTAAAAAAAAATATGGAATCAGAATAATTTAAAATAATACAAAAATGTTGACATAAAATGATAATTTATCGGTGACAACAAAACATATTGCGGTATGTCCAACCCGGAGAGAGCCTCATAACCGTACTATAAATAAAATGGATGTAGGCCTATAGGCTAGGGCAAATTTTATCTTTCTAATTTTACTTTAATGTAGCAATGATTTGTTATTAGTTTTAAAACAAATACATCTTATCTTGCTAAAAGCGGGCATAAAAATTAGCTTTGGTCTAAAAAAAGTGCACCGAAAATGCCAGGCTTCAATCAATTGTTTTGACTACAAACATAGGTCAATTTTGTTGTATCTTATACAATTAAAAATATAACCATGTCATTTTCATAGAAATCACTTTTCCGATCCCCTAGGTTACAAGTTTTCACTCTTTTTTCCTTTTCTTAGAAATAGGCTGATACAAATGAAAATAATAATTCATAACCAATCATTTTTGCTTAAATTATACTTTAAGCATCTTCAATCAAATGACTGAGGCTGCATCTAAAAAAAAACAAACATATGCTAGCTGACTGAGGCTGATGTCATGTAAGACAAACACGGACACTTGCTGCATAGTCTTTAAATTATCTGTTGACATATTTAAAACTGCAAAAGATGTCTGTATTGTATATAATGCAGCGCATTCACAATTAAAGGAATTAAGTTGTTAATTTTAGCTACAAATTTTAATACTATTTTTAAACTGTTCATTTTCTGTATTACAAAAACATTTGTGCAAAGTTTTTTTAAAATCTTATGACTTATACGGTATTTACTGGTATGCCATACTGGTTTTTATCTCAGGAGGTTGACAGGTATGTATTTGCTCATAACAAAAACACATCAAAAGTACATCTGTACTTCGGTCGTACACATCACACAAAGGCAACATACAGGCACCACGCAGGTGTCTCACATAGATCACTCAGAAACATACATTAAAACCATCATATGTTGGTCACACACCACTCAAACATGCCTACTATAGGTCAAACACATACAATCCATGCAAAAACATGTCACACCAGGTTATTCACACATCACATATAGGTCAACCCCTGTCTACGTAAAACAATCGCACGTTACGGCAACAACAATAAATGGAAAAACTTTGCTGCGGGACGGACATCCGGAGTCTCAGGCTCGTATGACTGACAGTGGTGAAAGCCGAAAGGAAGCCACTGGCATGAAAACAGATGCCCCGACCGCAAAACACGAAACCAGAATTGGTTTTTGGAACGTCAGAACTATGAATGAGGCAGGAAAGCTGAGACAAATCACAGCAGAGATGAGGAACTACAAGATACATATCCTGGGAATAAGCGAGAACAGATGGACAGGTAGGGGGAGAATAAAAACAGCTACAGGGGAAACAGTACTTTATTCTGGCAGAGAGGATGGTCAGCACAACGAAGGTGTAGCCATTATCCTGAAGAAAGGAATGGAAAGGTCTTTACTGGAATGGAAACCCATCAACAACAGACTGATAAGAGCAAGACTAAGAGGGAGGTTCACCAACACCACAATTATACAATGCTATGCACCAACAAACGACAGCGATGAAGAGATCAAGGACGAGTTCTATCAACAGGTACAAAAAGAAATGGAAACTACACCCAGGTACGATCTCATTATAGTAATGGGAGACCTAAATGCGAAAGTGGGAGCACACAATAATTATAACGAAAGAGTAATGGGGAAATGCGGCAGTGGAACAGCAAATGAGAATGGGGACAAATTAATAAGCTTCTGCAGTATTAACAACCTGGTCATTGGAGGAACACTTTTTCCACACAAGGAAGTGCACAAGTTAACATGGGAATCACCAAACGGACGAGACAGAAACCAGATAGATCACATAATGATCAATGGCAGATGGAGACATGCACTACAAGACGTGAAAGTAAGAAGAGGCGCAGATGTGGGAAGTGATCATCACCTAGTAGTAGCAAGACTGAAAGTGAAACTCAGAGCTGCTGGACCAGTTGCAGTCAAACAGAAAAGATACAACATCACGAAACTGAAGGATCCCCTCACCAGAAAAGCTTTCGTGGTCGACGTAAAGAGAAGATATGAGATTATAAAAAGCCAGGAAAGAACAGAGACCGATGATGTTGACCAGATATTCAACACCATCTCAACAATATACAAGGAAAGCAGCAAGTCATGCTTGGGATTCCAGGAAAGAAAGAGCCAAGACTGGATAACACCAGATATGCTAAACACCATAGCGAAGAGAAAGGAAATGAAAAGAAAGAAAACAGAAGCTAAGTCTCCCAGATTAAAGGCAATATATAGTGAACAGTACAGTCAGCTGGACAAGGAAGTAAAACGTCAAACCCGTGCTAACAAAAGGACATTTCTGGATGACCTTGC
Organism: Oreohelix idahoensis; assembly: GCA_024509875.1. Taxonomy (NCBI): domain Eukaryota; kingdom Metazoa; phylum Mollusca; class Gastropoda; order Stylommatophora; family Oreohelicidae; genus Oreohelix; species Oreohelix idahoensis. Next base: position 53,546 of record JAMPIV010018852.1, on the reverse strand, counting down.
AAGACAGGCAGAAGAGGCAGCACTGAGAAATGAACAAAGCACAGTATACAAAATAACTAAAATCATCAGTGGAAAACGAGGTGCAAACAATATTACATTAGTAAGAGATAAGCAAGGAAATCTCATCACAACAGTAGAGGGACAGGAAACAAGATGGGCAGAGCATTTCAGAGAAACTCTGAATAAGGAACCACCAGAGACACAATTGAATGTTCCTGAGGCTGAAAATGATCTAGATGTTAATACAGACATCACACGAAAAGAAGAAATCATCACAGCAATCAAAGGGTTAAAGAATGGAAAAGCTCCTGGTCATGATAACTTAAATGCAGAGCTATTTAAGACAGACCCAGAGCTAGCAGCAGAACTATTAGAACCACTATTTGCACAAGTCTGGAAAACAGGGACAACACCAACAGAGTGGAGAAAAGGAATAATTGTCAAATTGCCCAAGAAAGGAGATCTTGCAGACTGCAATAATTGGAGAGGAATAACTCTTCTCTTAGTTCCCAGCAAAATACTAGGCAGGATAATTATACAGAGAATCTCAAAAGCAGTAGACCACAAACTGAGGAAAGAACAAGCAGGATTTAGAAAGAACAGAAGATGTGTAGATCATATATTTACCCTCAGGAACATTATAGAGCAGTGCTCAGAATGGCAAAGACAGTTGTACATTAATTTCGTTGATTTTGAAAAGGCTTTTGACAGTATACATAGGGACAGTTTATGGAAAATACTGAGGGCTTATGGAATTCCAAGCTGCCTAGTGTCAATCATAAAAAGCCTTTATGCCAACTTTACGTGCAGCATTGGGCAGAGCAACCTAACCTTTGAAGTGAAGACAGGAGTACGACAGGGATGCCCCTTATCAACCACTCTATTTTTAACAGTCATAGACTGGGTGATGCGCCAGACAACAGAGGGCAATCCAAGAGGAATAAGATGGACTACATTTTCTACATTGGAAGATCTGGAATATGCAGATGACATTGCACTGCTAGCACATTCACATCAACACATCCAGGAAAAAATGGATAGACTTAATAAGTATAGCCAGCAGGTGGGCTTGAACATCAACCTAAAGAAGACATAGGTCATGACGCTCAATGTGAGCAACCCTGAGCCCATATCAGTAAGGAATCAGCAACTGGAACAGACAGATGCCTTCACATACCTAGGATGCATAGTAACACCAGACGGAGGAGCAAGCAAAGACATCAACAACAGAATGAACAAAGCAAGAACAGCCTTTTTTAGTCTAAACAACATCTGGAAGTCCTCTCAGTACAGCACAAGCACAAAATTAGGATTATATCAGAGCTGTGTGCTTTCTGTGCTTCTCTATGGCGCGGACAGCTGGAGAGTTACAGAGAAGGAAATGTCGAAATTGTCCTCTTTTCACACAACATGCCTAAGAAAAATTCTCCGAATCTTTTGGCCAAATATCATCACCAACCAAGATCTGCTTACTTGGAGCAAGCAAGAGGACATGCACACCATCATAGCTGGCATTCGCTGGAGCTGGGTTAGCCATGTCCTCAGAAGAGACCCCGATGCCATCACAAGAACAGCTATGCTATGGACCCCTAAAGGAAAACGAAAGAGAGGCCGACCAAAAACAACTTGGCGGAGGACTGTGGAGGCTGAGATGCAAAGAATGAACCAAAGTTGGGGCACTGTACGAAGGATGGCCGCCGACCGAGCAAAGTGGAAACAATTTGTTGTTGCCCTACAAGACGCCACCAGGCTTAATGGCCACTGACTGCTTTGACGGTCGGCGGCTAAGGATCAAAGAAGAAGACATATAGGTCACTTAGAAATACCACAATAATATGTCTTACAAGCTGCAGATTTACGGCCTGGGGCCTATCCATTGACCTATCTTTGGGGCCTATCCATTGACCTATCTTTGAGGCCTATTCACTGACCTTTCTCTGGGGCCCTACCATCCCAAAGAAAGAAACATGAACTTTGTATAAAACAAACTATATATGTTGCACAGCCTTAAAAAATTAAAGACTAGGCTACTTATAGTATGTGTTACATAAACTTGTTTTTTCAAACCTGTCTGTCAGTTGATCACACTGTGTTCATTTCAATGCCTGACTTTCAATGAGTGGAACATACAGAGGAGAGGGACTGACAACCTTAATTCTTGCTTTTAAGCCAGAACATCAGTCGGACTTACTGGCGGTGTTGCCAAATCATTGGTCGCGACAATTTTTACATCCAGTACTGAATCTTTAATAATGTATTCATATAAGGCCGGCTTACGATTAGACGAACTAGGCTGGCAAATTTTGGGGTATGACAAAATCGAATGAACTAAAAACAATTGTTATAACAAAAAAAGTTGCAATTCCGAAAGTAAAAATAAGTTTCTGTAAATAAATGGGTGTACATATAGTATAGTATATGTATTAGAGTATGGTTACCATACATCTGGATTTAGCTGGATTTAGCCAAGCTTTTCATGCCTGAACTGTGCGTGAGGCTGGATGTTTTTTAAATGTTGAAATATCCTGCTTTTATATGATTTACTAAATAACATGATGCTATTTCAAACATTCAGCATTTGAATTTCAATTCCGACAACTGAATTAAAGCTGTCATCTCCATAGTATCAAGCAAATAATTTATCAATAATCCGTAAACTTTCATGTTGTTGGACTGTTTATAATAGATTATCATCTTATTTTAACTCAGGTTTTGTCATTTTCACTACCTGTTATGAAAAAAATGCACAGTGAATGTTAAGACGGAATTACGTTTAGTAAATTAAAACCATGTCGGCTGATGCAAATACTTTTAACTTTAATACTGAATTTAATATTAATTAATGACATCATATATTTACTTCACAAACCTACTCTAAGTGCCATAATGAAAGTGTGTACTCGCAGATGAATTCAAAAAGATATTTCCATGCTTTTTCAGTAATCAGCAAGATTCAGAAGCAGAATGTCTCGTGTGCAGAAGTGGCACATTTGTGGCAGTTGCAAATAATGTGCAGCTGATTTAAAAAAAAAACCGCATACACTGGTGAAAACAGAAAAGTCACAAGAAACCATTTGCGTCCAAAAGTGTGCAATCAAAATTTACAAAAGAAACAAGCGTGGAACTGTATGAAGTTACTGCTACAGAAGATCCTTTTGCTTTAAACACTGTGAAACATCATAATAGCTTCAAATCAACGGGTTGTACTTCAAAATGCTTTCAATCATTCAGAAATTTCCAACAAATTAACATGCGCCAGAACCATAACAACCACTTTGTCATTTCTGTGACTACAAAGCACTCGAATGATGCACTTTTTGAAAGACTGAAGAAAACAGCATTGTTTATTATGGGGTTCCCAATTGTGTGAACAAACACAGCTCGGGCAAAATGTTTTAAAAAATAATTCAGTATTTGGACTGGAAATTTAATGGTTTACCCTACAAATTAATTAAGGTGCAAAATACACTTAATAAGGGAGCAGAAACAATACCAAATATCTAATAGAAACACCTGTAAAATATGACTTCCTCAGAAAAAGGTGTTGCATTTACTTGGGATAATTATAACAAAATGATATGTGGATCTGGGCAAAGGGTAACAATGTGTTTCTGTGTATATTTAAAAAGTAATCTAGCTTTGTTATTTTTATCATCTTAATATATCAATAAACACAAAATCAAGATGATTTGATGAACTTATTGTTTGATATGTAAAAAAAAATTACTATAAATGTCCTACTTTTTCAAGTGTCCTCCCTTGTTCTCATTTTCATGACAATAAATTGAATATTGTCCTCCTTTTTGCATTGAACGATATGATAACACGTTATACCAGTAACACTATATTAGCGCACGTATGTGCAAGTTTCATTTGCTTGAGCGAGTGGTTGTGTGTGTGAGAGAGAAAACAAACTGTCTGCCTAGGGCGCCAAACACCATGTTCTGCAAGGCGGCAAATAGGCCTACCATAGCGCCGGCCCTAAATACAACTATTTTTTTTTTTTAAATTAATGAAGAAAAATATCCCGTTCAACCTCTGATGGGTTATAATTAGGATAGCCTATATATTGTTTTCAATTCCAAATAATATGAACAACTGCCGATATGAGAAAGTGGCATAACATTTGCCTAAATACAACCGTGTCTTATGAAACGTTTGAAAGTTATGCGATTCGAATAACTAGTAAAAGATAGCCGAGTGACCTAGAAATGTAAAACAAGCAATGAAAAGATGCAGAAATGTATATTTCGGGAATATTTTTATGCCCACGTCTTCTCACTTGTTTCTACAGCAGGCTACAGTTCTTTCTGCCAAGATAAGTAACTCTTGTTAATAATAATAATAATAAATTCTTTAAGCGCCAAACACGGCGCATAAGGCAGAAACCAGTGCTCTCCAGGTTGTTCGTTGTGACGCCACTCCTCTTAGCTCTTGCACATTATTTAGGCCCAACGTTCTTCCTTCTCTTATTATTGTTCTTCTGAGTGTTTCTTTTGGTCTTCCTTTTTTCCGCTTACCCTCAGGAACCCAAGTGAGCGCCTGTAGTGGTATTCTGTTGTTTTGCATTCGTAGGACATGACCGATATATGACCATCGTCTTTTCCTTATATAGTCGGAGACATATTTCTGCCTAGAGTCTTCTCTTATTTGTCGATTAGTCTTGAATTCTTTCCAACTGATGTTCATGAGTTTTCTAAGACATTTGTTCTCGAATGTATTCAGCTTGTTCTCCAATGATTTTGTTATTTTCCAACTCTCACAGCCGTATGTTAACACTGAGATAACATTTGAATTAAACAGACGAAGCTTGGTATGTATATTCAATGATCGTAATTTCCAAATGTTAGATAATCTATTGAAGGCGCTAGCTGCCAAAGCAATTCTAGTATGGATTTCTCTTGTTGTGTCACCATCCTGAGTCATTTTACTGCCTAAATAATTGAAACTTTCAACTTTCTGTAGTTTTTCCCCGTTCAAGATGATATCAAAGGTCTCGTTAGAAAAGTTCATAGCTTTAGTTTTAGAGGCATTTATTTGGAGACCAATTTTAACCGAGAGATGACACAAATTATTTATTGCTTCTTGGGATTGTCTTGGTGTTGAACTTAAGAATGCTACATCTTGTTACTTAACATCAAAAAGTTTCAATGCGCGAAACAAACAAATTTTTAGCACCAAAGTACTTTTAAAAAAGTAAATTACTTGAAAAACAAGGGGCGCTTTTATGAAGCGTCCCTAAATTGGAACTGGTATAATACTGATAAATTTTGTTTTATCAGCTGCCCTCCTCCCCTAGACGCGAAAACGCTATTTGAGGACACGCATGTAAATATGCTGTGAATACCTGTAAATATGCACGTCATTCACAAACATCACACAAACGAGTCGCACATATGTCACTCTCACATTACACAATCACATCTCACATAAGTCACTCGCACACATCAAATTCTTGCAGTAATGACTGCTTACCTTTTGGCATTTGCTTTATCAATTTCAATAACGTTGAATTGTCGATCTTTGGTTTGGAGATGAAAAAACTCAGCGCAGGGACGTACACAGTCCGGTTTAGCCGGCTATTATCCATTTGTCTGTTCTTTTCCTGAATATTGAGAGAGTTGCGTTGGGCCGAAGGAGAAAAAATAGGATCATTGAAAAACAGCTGAATGACAATTCTTCTTCAAGCATAGGAGATCATGTCGATCCACAACTTCATGTCTCCAGTATAATTTATCAATTCTGTTGTTGACCTCCTTCCATGCCACGATGTCAAAATGTCCAGTATTCGCTCTCTTTGTCTTCCCCTATCTCTTTTTCCTTCAATCTTACCTGTTGTTACGATAAATTCCAGTTTTCCTCTTCTTATAACATGCCCCAAAAAACGTTGATTGCTTCTTTCTAACTTGTGAAATAAGTTTCCTTTGCACATTGGCCTCTTTCAGGACATCCTCATTACTGTTTTTGGTTGTCCATGGTATTTTTAACATTCTTCTGTAAAACCACATCTCTGTGGCCTCTAGTGCTTTCCCTTATTGTTCAATAACTGTCCATAACTCACTCCCATACGTCAGGATTGGTTCTATATAACACTGAAGTACTCTCTTCCTTACGTCCATTGACAACGAATTGTTGCATAAAATACTCTTCATTTTATAGAATGCTGTTTTTGCCTGAGTTATTCTGCTCTTTACTTCTGAGATGCATCTTCCATCCGTTGTTATTAATGTGCCCAGGTATTTGAATCTATTGACTTGTTTTAAAAGTGTTCCATTTACTGTGATAGTGCATTCTGGGGAAGCCATTTTCTTTGAGACGACCATTATTTCTGCCATTTTGCTATTAAGCCTGAGGCCTTTATTTTCACTTTATGTCACTTTTGTATCAACCATTTCCTGCAGCTCCTTTTCGCTTTTTGCTATTAAGACTTTATCTTCAGCGTGTCTCAAGTAGTGTATATAATGTCTTCCAAATGATATTCCTGGCATGTCGTCTAGGACATGGCAATTAAAACAACAAAAATGTATCCATCGTAATGGGGATAATAAAATAATATGAAAATGGTCGTCTGCACAAATTCTTGACTTAAACACTGTTATATGTTTTCAATTTTTTTTTTTAAATGTCGTTGAATTGCTTGTCTTTTTTTTAACGAGGCACGATTCTTTCAGCCTAGACCTAAGTCCTTCAGTCATATTAGAGAGCTTATACCATTCAAAACTAAGTGGCCTCTGTCAACTCAAGTGCAGAGTTGATTAATGCTAAACCATGAAAGGCAGAGATGCAAAGAATGAACTAGAGCTGGGGATGGAAGCCGACCAAACAAAGTTGAAGCAGTTTGTTGGTGCCCCACAAGACGACACCAGGTGTGATGGCCACTGACTGCTTTGACAGCCGACGGTTAAGGATTAAGGAAGAAGAAGAAGATGATGAAAAGGACTTGGTATAAGTCAGTTAACAAGAACAAATAAAAGTATTTTCATAAAGGCAAATTCAATAACAACTATTATCATTCAAACCATATATGGCCTAATACATTTGATGAACTTTACCTGCATAAAGAGATCATTGACGATCTTTTCATCTGGACTTAGTACCAGTTTTCCTCCAATCCTTCGTTGGCTGTCTTCACTGATCAGCTGTGTTCTCATCTGGACGAAGTCACCAGAGATGGGACTGGCATCTGCTTCTGTTGTCATGACAATGACACTTACAGCAGACAGTGCGATAATAAAGGCGACGTTGAAACATTTAAAGTGAAGCATTGCGATCAGTTGTGACGAATGTACCCGAAAAGACGTAGAGGTTTGGAGTTCGATTCACTTTATTGACACGGTAAATTGACTCAAACCTTGATAATGTAAGATGATCGAAAGCTTGTTTCTTGACAAACAGTTAATCAAAGTCTTCTTGGAAAAATGAAGCTAACCCCACTTTCTTGCCAAGGTAAGTTAATTCTAACCTTCCAGACAAGGTAAGTTAGTTAAATCCTTCCGGACAAAGTATTTTTACTCATACCTTGTTGACAAGATATGTGAGTCCACACTTTGTTGACAAAGTAAGTTAATTCCCTCAAATTCCCTGCCTTTTTATCAAAATTTAAAAGGTCAGGTTATGAAGATCTTTTCCGAGGATGAGTTTTTTTTTTTTTTCTAAACGAGAGGCAGGTTAGTGAATTCTTCCGACTGTTACAGCTGACTATTAACGTCTTCCTCGCTTTTGCTATCGGCTGTTTTTGACTGCCTGTCAAATTAGACAAAAAGAATTAACATTTTCACAAAATACATGAAAATTAAATGTAACACCTTTCATGAAGTTGACAAATCATTTACGAAATGGACGAACTTTACATGAAATTTGACATCGTATATGTAATTGACGAATCTTATATCAAACTGGCGAATCTTATATGAAATTTGACATCTTATATTAAATTGGCGAATTTTATATGAAATTTGACATCTTATATTAAACTGAAGAATCTTATATGAAATTTGACATCTTATAGGAAATGAACGAATCTTATATGACATTTCACATCTTATAGGCAATGAACGAATCGTATATGCCATTTCACATCTTATAGGAAATGAACGAATCTTATATGACATTTCATATCTTGTAGGAAATGAACGAATCTTATATGACATTTCACATCTTCTAGGAAATGAACGAATCTTATATGACATTTCACATCTTGTAGGAAATGAACGAATCTTATATGACATTTCACATCTTCTAGGAAATGAACGAATCTTATATGACATTTCACATCTTCTAGGAAATGAACGAATCTTATATGACATTTCACATCTTCTAGGAAATGAACGAATCTTATATGACATTTCACATATTCTAGGAAATGAACGAATCTTATATGACATTTCACATCTTATAGGAAATGAACGAATCTCATATGACATTTCACATCATCTAGGAAATGAACGAATCTTATATGACATTTCACATCTTCTAGGAAATGAACGAATCTTATATGACATTTCACTTCTTCTAGGAAATGAACGAATCTTATATAAGCGTGTCATTGACAGAGTGGGTAGAGCACTTGTCTCTCGCGACAAAGTTACCTGTTTTCGGGTTCAAAACCTGGTAGCGTCACGCTCCAGTCTATTTAGATGTAAGTGGTTAACTGAATATGCGCTTGAATTAGGGAAGACAAAGGCATCGAGGAAGGAAACTGGTGACCCCACCTCAAGAAGCTGGGCCCATTATAGTGAGGCCTCTAATATTAGATTCGGCAATTTCATTTTAAAAAATGTCATATGTAATATAAGATTCGTCATTTTCATATAAGATGTCAAATTTCGTATTAAGAGTCGTCATTTTCATATAAAATGTCACAATTCATATAATATTCTTCAGTGAAATTTACGATGTCAAATTTCCCATGTGATTCGTAAAACAGTGAAATAGTGCTGGCATAAATCTTCAGAAGTGCTGTGTTTAAGCACCATCAAAACAAGAGACAGAGGACGTTGGTGATCCATTGCTGTCTACCTCTGATAAAAGGTAGCCGATCTGATTTGATCAGATTTTTTGCTTGGTATAAATATCTAACGGTGCATCCATTTACGTATGCCATAATTTTTAGTAAGACTAGTAGGATAATTGTGGTACTCATCCCCCAAGGTGTAGGCACACGTTTACTCAGATGGATTTGCAAAGCGGTCAGTAAAGAATGGCGGAGAAGGCATTTGTATCAGATTCCTTCACGGCAGAACCATCTCGCGGCGGTACACTAGTGTGCCCAGGCACAGCGCTTGAGAAACACTGCCCTATCGAGAAGCATAAACCATCATCCATAACAAGTACAAATGCCAGTGGAAGAAGGAAGGTGATATATACAGCAGATTTGACCCTATCCACCAGCTTAATAGACACCAACAGACCATCATTTTGGTGAAAATAGTTCAGAGTTCAGAATCGTATTGGTTTAACTCAGTGTTTCCCAGACTTTTACGAGTTACCACCCTTTTGGCTGCCAGAGAAAGTTGCCAGCGCCCCCTCCATTTCCAATCTTTCAAATCCCGTCCACGCCTCATTAATGTTGTCTCTCAAATCCACAACATTCTTCCCCGTTAACGCAGCTACGCAATATTTCAATACTATAACGCAGTTATTTACCAAATATTCCCAGTACCCATTGTAAAGTTTATCGTACTACTCATACGTGTACCCCAGTACTTCTGCTATAGGGTGTTTAAAAAACTGGGATGAACGTCGTTAGGGTGTAGTGGTGGGTTAGGGTTTGTTCATGCTACGTTCTCCTTTTAAGCGCCCACGACTGGGCCCTGTATAATCATACCGCTATTACAGATAAGCGTTATATTAAGTAATATTGTTGAATTTAGCTTGACAAATCTGTCACGGATTGCTTCCCCTGCTTTGCAGTAGTGGTCTAACCAAGAAAAAAAACTCAAGAGTATTTAAACTAGGTCGTCAAAGGTGTTTACCTTCGCACAAGATTACTCTTGGCAGAGATGTAGATAGAAGTGTAATGACGCTTCTATACGAAGGGAGAATTCACAATATAATTCAGAAGTCAAGAACCATGCGGCATAGCTCTGAGAAATGGTTAACTTATATCTGTCCGTCGCCTTTTGTGAAGGATTTAAGCAATGGTTTTTAGCCCGTTCAAGCCCCCAGCTGAGTTAATTCAGCGAATTCCTCTTATAATGGTATAGCTCTGTTTAGAGGTAAAAATATGACTATATATATATATATATATATATATATATATATATATATATATATATATATATATATATATATATATATATATATATATATATATATATATATATATATATATATATATATACGAGGGTGTATTAAATATTCTGGCACATACGTTTGCCTACATACATATAAAAAACTGGAGCGACTATGATTGTATAGTTTTAAAACAACATGTAACAATTTTAATAATGAATTAGTCTTTAACAGTTAATATAAATGTGGAAAGATTGGTGAATACAAGTTTTCGTCACTGAGACGAAGGTGAGGATTTATCAAAAAGTCCATTTTGCTGGTGCCTTTTTATAAGCACTTAACTTTAGGTGAGTCCTGTCGCCGTGGTTTTCGTCACTTCTTGGTGATGAGTACTTCTCTCACACGAGTGGCATAGTAACTTCAGTACTTCGAACCGTCTGATAGCTTGTAACCAGAAGTAGTCTTGTACCACGAACTGTTGGAAAAATAGACAAACAAATGCCTTTGCTAAGTACATTGAGTTGGAAGTTTAACAGGCGCATCCTCTCGTTGTCCACCGACCAATGTTAATCTCTCAGAAGAATTTATTCTTGAGTATACACAGTGTAACTCAGGAAAGATGAATAAAATTCACCACTATTCCTCTGGGTATTAACTGGGAAAATGTGTCTGGACAGCGCGAATAATGATTTGTGCTTGAACTAACATTAACAAGTTACATACATCTCACAAAATGATATGCTACACTTGAGGCACATGTGATGTAATCATCCCTCATCACTGCTCCAGTCGGAGTCTGGGGTCACCTCTGCTGTCGGGTTTTCCCGCACGACTAGCCAGAAACAATCACTAGCGCTTGCTGTAGGGGTTCATGAATATACTATTTTTATATGTTGAGGTTGCCAACCTCATATATAACCACTTAGCAAGAAAACATGTTAATTCACATTTGTAAAATAAATGTTACACTTACCTCAAAATTTTGGGTTATACACAATCTCCTCGCACAGGTTTCGGATGGACACGAGCAATTTCGGTGCATATTCTCTCGAATCACTTGGTCTGGGAAAGTATAGTAATTCCTTCTTATGACGGGTGTACTGTGATACACTTGGCCTGGGAAACTAGTAATTCCTCTTCGATGGGTGTTCTGCGATACACTTGGTCTGGGAAACTGTAATAGTTCCTCTTAGACGGGTGATCCAATTCCTAGGTTTCCAGTCTTGATATTTAAAGTCCTGTTCCTCAAGTTTTCAGTCTCTGTATTTACAAAGGCGGGCTTACTTTTTAAGGTTTTAAGTTTCCCAAATACATCGATCTGCCACTTATAGGTATGGAATTCTAGGTCCGATCCTTCTCTTTCTGGCTTTTTGGGAGCTGCTCGTTTGAAGTTGCGAAGCTGTCTGTTCTGTGTCTGAGTTCGTTAGATTATATTTTCTGTTTCCAGTTCAAATCACAGATTGTACTTCCCGCTGAGTTTTCCAATGAATGTCAATGTTTATTCCGGCATCTCAAATCAAGCCAATCAAAACTCTCTAGACTATGTGAGTCGGGGTGTTTAATTCCAAAAAAATCCCCCTCGTGTTTAAAATATTAAATTTAATATTCTACGCATGGCCTCTGTCTAATAAGTCGTAATACTTCTAATGGCATATTCATACAAACAAATCTGTGACTCATCTCTTGATAATACCTTCCGCCCAGATGGGTTATCTGTAATCTTGATACAGACAGGGGCCAGCGGAAGCGAATTACGTATTTATCACCTATGTTTTCGTCTGTCCACAAGACAAGGTCGCCGACAGACAATGTGGGTTTCTTTAAGTCTATCTTGCACTCCCGTCTTGTGCAAACACAGGGATGGTCGCTATCCACCTGGGATCATATGTTGGACCGTCACATTCAAAGGGGTCAGCCGGCTTATGTGATAACGTATAATCGGCTGGCCGGTCTAATTAAATGGCGCAACGTGAGCCCAGTCTGGGATGGTAAACAAGATAAAGATCGCAGATACTTCCGTAGGGGATTGGAGTGTTAGAGACTTCCCCATACTAGGTTCAGCATAGAGAGTAAAATAATGAATGAAAGGGCAAAAAATTGCCAAATAATAAGCGATCGGAGAGAAAAATGAAGAAGAAAAGGGATACTGCCGGAGTGGCTGAAGGTATAAGAGAGCCACCAAGAGAACACGTACAGACGTTTTGTCAAAAAATCTTCAACCACCCCTTAATACTGAAAGTTCCCCTGTTGCCCCCTTTTCCCTTACTGCCCCCTAAGGTCCTCCCAACACCCCCCGGGGCTGTGTCGTCTAATTTAGGAACCATTGATGTAACTGAAAGATCCGTGCAAATATTTAATGGTTGAACAATACGTGTTGTGTGAATACGCTGCGAATATAAAATGGGAAAAAGGGAAGTCTTTTATTAATTTATTACTTATTAGCTCCTACAGAACTCAGGTGGCCGATCACAGTTTTACAAACTCAGGAGTGTTTGTCTTTCAAAGGATTTTACGAATTATAAATGGTTTTCTGACCATTTATAAAATTGTTATTAGTTTATAGTGCCCAGTTATAAAATACTAGCAGACTGCAAATTTCATGAATATTCACTTGTATCAGACAATGTTAATTAAAAGATGCTATCGGTCTGTGTAGTTGCCGGAGTCTCTGGGCAGACAAAGACAAAATATGACTAGTGCTCCTTCAGGCAATTCGTAATTAGCGACAATATGAGGACTTGTATAAGGATGGCAGCGTCATTATGTGGAAAAAAAAAAATTGCGGATGCCCTGAAAGAAGCTGGTGTACAACGAAAGCTTATTACTCACATTAGGAGGAGGCAACCCACTTTCTGTGGACTTGTTATGAGAAGAGGACAGCCACAACAGGAGGACAGCCACAACAGGAGGACAGCCACAACAGGAGGACAGCCACAACAGGAGGACAGCCACAACAGGAAAGTTTGAAGGAAAAAGAGAGAAGATACTGGACATCATGGCATGGAAAGAAGTCAAGATAATTTATAGATAGCACTAAGGATAGGAAGTTATGGAGCGTCATCATCACCTACGTCACCTGCAATGGTACTTGAAGAAGAAGAAGGAGAAGAAGAAGACGAGGAAGAGGAAGAAGAAGAGGAAAAAGAATAAGAGGTAGAAGAATAAGGAGGAGAAGACGAAGAAGAGGAAGAAGAAGAAGAAAATGAAGATGGCAAGAAGAAGAAGAAGACAAAGAAGAAGAAGAAACTGAAGAGGAAGAAGAACAAAATAAGAAGATTAAGAAGAAACTTTGCGTTATCGAAGTCTGTCGAGCAGAGATAAATGTACATACAACATCTAATTTCAGAAGAACGTTTAATAATGTGGCAGGCGCTGTAAATAACAAGTCGGAAGGTGAATGACACTTGTGAATGCGGTTATCACGCAGTGGCGTACAAAGGAATGTGCGCGAGGGGGAGATACGCTGCAGTGACAGCGGGGGGGGGGGGGGGGGGTTGCATCGGACACTATGGCGATAGTTCTTACCGTTAAAAATATACTTGCAAGCGTGTTTCTTAACTGAGGGAGAGGACCATAGGTAGGTTTCGCCCTGGGTGCCAAATTCTTTGAGCACGCCCCTGCGGCAATGAAATATATTCATTACCCAGTTAAAGGCGAATGCCAACGTTTTATGTCTAGACAGCAAGAGAGCAGCTCCACGTGGCACCAGTAGACAGCACCACATGGAGTGACATGGAGTGCTGCTTGAAACGTCAAACCACACCTGTAATATTTTTACCTGTGGAGCAGGTAGACGGTGTATGACAGGTCATGCACGTAGCAGGTTGATGGGTCCGATAAGGATACTCACTGAAGGATTTTTTTTTTTTTTTTTTTTTTTTTTTTTTTAACCAGCAGCACTTGGGCTTTCAGCCCCTCGGCCCAATGACATGTCATTGCGAGGCTGGGGAACCTGAGGACTTTCCTTCCAACCCGGTCAGGAGCTTCGCTCCTTCCCATCCACAGAGGGTTTATCACAGGAGCCGTTCAGGCTATTCAGTCAAATTTCCGGCCGTAAACATTTCTTCAAACGCCGACGCCCGGGTTTGAACCATGAACACCTGGTCGCCAGTACAACGCCGAAGCCATTACACCAGCAGGTTGATGGGTCCGATAAGGATACTCACTGAAGGATAGATAACATTGAGCGATGTTAAAAGGGAGAGCAACGCCGTAAAACCTTACGACGCTAATTGTTCCCCTTCCTGTAAATCATTATAATTATGTTTATCTCCCTTCCGTATTGAGCATGGAACCACCACTGTACCACGTCCCCTTGCAGGAAGCCCGTACCAAGCGTTCACAAGCTTTAACGGTGGTGATTTCTGCAGCAACTTGTTTAACATGATGAGGTTGCCAGGCTCATGCACAACCTCACATTAGTCACCTTGTACGACATGCCCGAGTAGTCCTATACGTTCTTTGTCTTATCACAGACCCCTCTACTTTTTCAATCCTTCTATTTTATGCAAGCTCTCATTTATGAACGTCTGTAACTTCTTAGTTGTTACTGTTGTTCTCCTTGTTTCACAGCCATACAATAGGACTGACTTGACATTTGACTTAAAGATACTTAAGGATTGGGAAAGGGGGGGGGGGGGGGTGTGTCAGAGTGACTAAGAAGTATGGCGTCCATCTCGAATTATAAAGGTACCAGCTTCGATTCCCAGTATAAAGAATATAATTTAAGGAAATTTGTTTCAGAACTATTAGTCCTAATGATGTCATACTCCCCACGGGTCTCATGTGTAGTGAGAGATCCGATACTTAGCCTTCTCGGATAAAGGCGAAGAAATATGAGGTCCTTATATGCAAATTGTGCACATTGAAATTCCTTAGGCAGTTGGAAATCGTAAAGAGAAGGCCATAAGGCCACTGCCTTGGCAAAATTTAAAAAAATTAGGAAACCTACCCACCACAAACATATTTATAGAATGTGTGATTCATATATACATACATTGGGATTCTTGCCAGTGCTACGGAGTTCGTGCACTGTGCTGAGATCCCCCTTGTGTGATCTAAGGGAGAAGATCGGAGCACTGATGGAGTTGTCCGTGTGGAATGAAGATAGTCCTTAAAACCAAACCACGTTTTGCGTTGGACTTGATTTGTTGAAAAATTCCCACATATTTCCTAATGCACTGTTGTTGTTGTTGTTGTTGTTTTGAAGATGTGATGGGTGGAGAGCGGGCACTTAACAGCTGACCGTTATTGCCTCTTCTCGTTCCATCTTGGTCTACTCTGTTCAACCTGAAATTTGGTTATAATTGGAGTATTTAGTGTCATTTTATTTTCTAATTCTCACTGCAGATAAAATACTTCTATGGCACGCGCCTCAAACAGCCTCTGACAACCAAGTCCAGCTCCCGGCCTTCACGTGTGACTCAATTTGAGCCCGGCGGAACTGTTTCCAGTGACGAGAGAAGGGGCAAAGGCGAGCGACTAGCGCCTTAAAACCAGCAGCTTCGGGCAGATAGGGCTCGTGATCCTTGGTTGGTAGCTTATCTAAGAGAAGGAACTCTGAATTCAAACCACCGCTGCCTTGCGGGAATATCCATTTATGGAATTGGCTTCGGGAGTAAACCCTGAGGATAAATCCGGAGTCGGAGTCCCTAAGGCAGTGTAATGTCGATTCGACATTATCCTGGCAACTCCTGCGACATGGCTGGTACCAAACTGTATTGGCTACTGCCGTTCCTTTGGATCTACCGGCTGTGTGGAGAGGGGGAACATGCTGCATGGGCAACAGCTTGATCTCCATATAACTGTGCCCAAGCTCGCGCCCTGGAGAGGACACTCCAGCTTCACCCTATAGGTGTCGGCAAAACACGGGAAGTAGCAGTTACCGGTTATAAGCATTTTGCCCAATTGGCGTAGGGCATGGCGCCAGGGGCTACTTCCGACAGTGGGAGAGGTTCTAGGATCTCACTGGACAGCTACCGCCCGCTTCAAGCTGGGCAGCCCCCAGTCAATAAGGTGTTGTCCCGCCACTGTCTGCTTTCCCCATTGGGTGCATGGGGATTAGGGTCAAACCCGAACTGTGGACAGAAAATTTTGCACCAAGCAATTATCGAAAAAATAGAAATAAGCAAACTCTCCGATTGGGATGCTGGAACGTTGACTGGACTATCTGAAAACCTACAGGATGTAAACGATGTAAGGAAGACAGCCATAATTAATGATGAGCTTAAACGACTTCAGGTGGATATAGCTGCACTTCAGGAAACGCGCCTGGCGGGCTCTGGAACGGTGAGCGAGAAGGACTACACATTTTATTGGCAAGGGAAAGATCTTAATAAAGCTAGAGAACACGGAGTAGGTTTTGCGGTCAAAAAATCGCTAACTAAAATGGTTGAACCAGGCGAGAATGGATCAGAACGCCTGTTAACGCTCCGCCTGCAAACTAGCACAGGTCCCATCACCCTTGTCAGTGTGTATGCTCCTACTCTGTACTCTGCCTCAGAAGCTAAAGATGAGTTCTACGAGAATCTAGCAGCAGTAATCAAAAGCATACCTAGGCAAGAACAGCTTGTTCTCCTTGGTGACTTTAACGCTAGAGTGGGTGCCGATAATGTTTCATGGCCTTCATGTCTGGGCAGGTTTGGTATTGGCAAGATGAATGAAAATGGACAACGGCTCTTAGAGTTGTGCGTCCACCATGACCTCTGCGTGACCAACACCTACTTTCAGACAAAACCCCAGCATAAGGTGTCATGGAGACACCCACGATCCAAGCACTGGCACCAATTGGACCTGATTCTCGTCAGAAGGCCACTCCTCAGGTCTGTGCTCTCCACGCGCTCGTACCATAGTGCAGACTGTGATACAGATCACTCCTTGGTTTGCTGCAAAATCAGAGCACAACCAAGAAAACTCTATCGTGTCAGACATGAAGGGAAACCACGCATTGATACCAGCAAGATGTCAGACCCTTTCATGATCGCTCAATTCACTGCGACCTTCAAGAAAGTGCTCAGTAGCCCTCAGCATGGTGATACTATTACAGAGAACTGGGAGCATCTACGGAACACCATTCAAAATACTGCACTTGCCACCTTTGGTAAGAAAACAGCAAAGTCAAATGACTGGTTTGATGCTTCATCAGATGTGATGGCACCTGTCATTGAAGCTAAGCGCAGTGCTATGAATGAATACAAACGTTCACCGAGTGCCAGAACCCTACAGATCCTGAGGGCTACGAGAAGCAAAGTTCAACAAACTGCTCGACGCTGTGCAAATGACTATTGGCTCCAGCTCAGTGAGAGCATCCAGATCGCAGCGCAAACAGGCAACATTAGACAAATGTATGACGGTATAAAGAAAGCACTTGGCCCCCATAAAAGTAAGACGGCACCGCTAAAAACCATCAGCGGAGAGAAGCTAACCGATAAGGGTAGCAGATGGAGAGGTGGGTCGAGCACTACTCTGAGCTTTACGCTAGAGACAATACCGTTACGCCTGCAGCCCTTGATGCTGTCAATAGTCTGCCAACTATAGAGGAGCTGGATGCCGAACCAACATTAGAGGAACTCAGCAAGGCCATTGATAGCTTGGCCTCTGGCAAAGCACCAGGCAGTGATGGGATTCCTCCTGATTTAATCAAGTGCTGTAAGAGCACGTGTCGTGAAACATTCTAAATCCACATATATAAATTAAAAGGTAAATGTAAAGCCTAACAAATAAATTCAATAAAAGAAAAGAGAAATGGTAAAAGTACAGTGCTGTCACAATGGCGTACAAAAATCCCCCTTGTTTTCTACTTCGTCTGCAAATTGTAACGTTTCCACGTTGATAGTAAAGCCTATAGCAGCATACACGCGTTTCCACAACACAATAAAACGTGTACTGCATTTCTAAGAAAACCTTGAGATACGCAAGCTGATTAATGACCTAAATTAATACTAACATTAATTACACTACGTTAACATAAACGAAAGGACAGATGGACTTAGGATAGAAAGAGAGGGAGGGCTGAAAGCAGGAACGCATGCAACCCTAACACGCGTCTCGCGATACAAAATTAATACCCTCCCCACGCGAAAGGCCAGAAGCACTAACTTTTTTTCAAATCGACAGTGATAAAAAACACTACCCATACGAGAGTTAGGTTTAAAAACCTGTAAAATGCTTATAAGGAAACATGACATTATACTGGTTTACATTTGAAAGCCTGACAGTACATCAGACACCCTAAAGTTTGGAAGTAAGAAGGTGGCAACGGCACGACTATCCTAGAAGAAAATGCATAATTTGAACGCAGCCACTTAGCCCCATTAAAACTTATATATTTGGGTGCCTTAGGACTTGCTGACAAAGAATATGTTAAGTGTTACGCAAATAGTCTAGGAATTATCAAATTATAGCCAAAAGAAAATAGTGAGGGTGTCAGACAACACCAAAAAATAATCGCACAGTGGCATGTTTTGAAACCACCATTGTACGGGAAATGGGCCACCATGTAAAATCCTATTTGATTGGATAGAAGTAAATGTAAGGCTAAACACGATTAGTCGGACTACAAATACTAATTCTTTGTTGTTAGGGGAAACGGTAGTAAGGGTACTTTTTTGAAAAGCTGTGTAAACATGGCCCGATTGGTTAGACCCGCCAATATAGTCAATTAAGAGCGTCAGTTCAGTGCCACATTTTAAAATAAACTTACTAAGAAACAGTGCGTTGAGATCCAGATCATATTTTTCTAAATAAAAGTCTGGGACAGAGGCAGATCGGAATTTGTGCCATTATTCATCGCCAGTCAACGTATCTGTGTATTATTTCCATGAATTGTGGTAAGCTTGATATATTCGATATCTTTTTAATGAAAATTGAATGTAAATTGATAATTTATGTCTGTATATGTGCGTGGTTCAGTAGCAAACATGAGGCAAGGCCTAGATAGTGCTCCAACCTGAACAGAACGTGTCGGAGAAAAGTAAAACTGCATGGAATTGCCAAATAGTACACTGACACCTATCTTATTGACTAGAAGGAAATAATGCTGGAATTGCAGAGGCGTAGTAACCATTAGGGAGGAGTATACTGGTGTAAATTGTTTCAGATGAAGCTAGCAGTTGGCCTACCGCTCTGAACTCAGTGTTTGTTATGTATTGTGTTCAGTGTGGAAATAGATTATAAATTAGTTCTGAAGTAGGAGGTACAACCTTCTTGTTTCAGGGACTGTGGTCCTAGTTATTGAAGCAGCACCTGGTCTGAGCTTTGCTGAATCCAGAGGCTGACAGCATACTCCTTGGTCCAGATAGCGACCAGTGAGGTGTCTCCAGAACACAGGAAGCAATCGAGCAGAGGAGTCTTTTCCTGCCGCCATCACGAAAGATAAGCTTCTGTGGCCAGAGTAGCTCAACATTATGTGCCCCCTCAAAATTGACATTTTATTAAACACAGAGGGACAATTAATTAGTTCAAATGACAGGAACTGTGAACTTTTCCCAATACTATATACGATAATCAAACACTTGAAGTCATGATGAAAAACAACAACCAAGCTTGAACAAAACCAGTATTACCTCATATTACTACTGCACAAATTACACACATAGAATAATAATAATAAACTATGTCAATACAAGGTTCATATATATAAACTGTGTACATAATACTTGTAATTACATTTGATTGTGATTCCTGGTTCACTGTGTAGTTGAATCAGGATACCCATTATTGAAAGAATTAATACATATATTTTTAAACTTAAACACTTGACTCATTTAAGATAGTCTTATAGAGTGTTATATGTGTGTGAGTGTCACAGTGTTGTAAAGTGTTGTGGAATAAATTAAATTGTTTATCTGTCTGTTGTTGTTGTGACTTACACTTCATCATTTTCATAACCCTAGACATTTAACGTAGTCATCACAATATTCCAGAATAATTCTGACTGAGGTATAAATGTGGTAGCAAGTAAGGTCATCTGTAATACACCACACTTATTAGATACAGATACCTTCACAGCTGATCTCAGTCAGTACACTAAGTCCCCTATAAATATTTATAACATCCCACTTTACCCCAGCACGCTATTACATCCCCTGCATAGGATGCTGTGCCAGTGCTGGGAAGAGACAACTATTCCTCAAGACATGCGAGATGCCAAGATTGTAACACTGTATAAAAATATTAGTATTGTTGGTAAGGTTTTTGCCAAAGTCATCTTAATGCGACTACACAAGTTAGCTGAGCGCATATATCCAGAGTCACAGTGTGGATTCCGAGCTGACAGATCAACAACAGACATGATCTTCTCTCTCCGCCAGCTTCAGGAAAAATCAAGAGAGCAGAAAAGACCATTATATATCGCCTTTATAGACCTCACAAAAGCATTCGACCTGGTAAGTAGGGATGGACTCTTTAAAATCCTCCTGAAAATAGGCTGCCCTTCTAAAATGCTGGAAATGATAAAGTCATTCCATGACGACATGAAGGGAACAGTCCAATATGCTGGAAGCACGTCACAGCCCTTTGATATACGAAGTGGCGTTAAACAAGGCTGTGTTCTGGCTCCGACCCTCTTCGGAATCTTCTTTGCCTTACTCTTGAAACATGCATTCAGAGATGCAACTGAAGGAATATGCCTTCACACTAGGTCAGATGGCCGTCTGTTTAATCTTTCAAGGCTGAAGGCAAAAACAAAAATCAGAAGGGTCACTATAAGAGACTTGTTGTTCGCTGATGATGCTGCAGTCGTCACTCAAAGCCAACAGGAGCTTCAGAGCTTGATGAATCGCTTCACTAAAGCATGCAAGGACTTTGGCCTCACAATAAGTCTAAAGAAAACGAATGTGCTGAGTCAGGATGTGGGTGCTGCACCAGTTATCACTATCGATAACTATGAATTGGCAGTGGTGCACCACTTCACATACCTAGGGTCTACCATCAATGACAAACTCTCACTGGATACAGAAATCGACAGCCGCATTGGCAAAGCTGCAGCTACCTTTGCCCGCCTCACATCGCGTGTTTGGGGAAACTCTAAACTCACAATGAAGACCAAAGCTGCGGTATATAATGCCTGCGTCACCAGCACACTCCTATATGGCAGCGAGACCTGGACGACCTATGCTAAGCAAGAAAGAAGGCTCAATACCTTCCATTTGCGGTGTCTACGCCGCATCCTCGGCATCTCGTGGAAAGATAAAGTGACAAATGTCGAGGTGTTGTCACGTGCTGGCCTTCAAAGTATGTATACGCTGCTTAGACAGCGCAGACTTCGCTGGCTTGGCCATGTTCGCCGCATGGAAGATGGTCGCATCCCAAAAGATATCTTCTACGGACAATTAGCAGATGGCAAGAGAACAGTTGGGCGACCACAGCTGAGGTTCAAAGATGTGTGCAAGAGATATGAGGGCACTGGACATGGATCCAGCAACATGGGAGGATGAAGCTGCCGATCGCACTAAGTGGCGATGCTATTTGCGGCGCCACCTCAGATTGGGCGAAGAGAGGCTCACACAAGAAGCAGAGGTGAGGAGAAAACGTCGAAAGGAGCACCAGGAAAATAAGCAGCTGAGGGCTGCCACCTCAGGGGCGCATTCCCATAGTCAGTTATGACTGAAGGGGCTATTATTATTATTATTTTCTAATGTTGTATTCAATTTAAATAACTATTATCTTTAGCAGTTGCTGATTTTAATTTATATTAGTATTTGTCCATTTTATTTTCTCTTTTGTATTGTTTATTGATAACTATTGTCCTTTACACTTGGTTTTAATTTGTATTAGTATTTGTTCTTTTTTGAGTTGTTGTTTTTTTAAACCTCGCTGTTTTTCCTTCTCCTATGAGTAGTTTTTTTTTTCTGTTGTTTAAAAAAAAAATAATTTGCTAGTTCTTGTTGCTTAATTTCTATGAAGTACATACCTAGGAAGCATAGTAACACCAGACGGCGGGGCAGGCAAAGACATCAACATCAGAATGAATAAGGCAAGAACAGCCTTTTTTAGCCTAAACAACATCTGGAAGTCCTCTCAATACAGCACAAGCACAAAATTAAGATTATATCAGAGCTGTGTGCTTTCTGTGCTTCTCTATGGTGCGGAATGCTGGAGAGTTACAGAGAAGGAAATGTCGAAATTGTCCTCCTTTCACACAACATGCCTAAGAAAAATTCACCGAATCTTTTGGCCGAATACCATCACTAACCAAGATCTGCTTACTCGTAGCAAGCAAGAGAACATGCACACCATCATAGCTGGCAGACGCTGGAGCTGGGTTGGTCAGGTCCTCAGAAGAGACCCCGATGCCATCACAAGAACAGCTATGCTTTGGACCCCTGAAGGAAAGCGAAAGACAGGCCGACCAAAAACAACCCGGCGGAGGACTGTGGAGGCTGAGATGCAGGGAATGAACCAGAGTTGGGGCACTGTACGAAGGATGGCCACCGACCGAGCAAAGTGGAATCAATTTGTTGTTGCCCTACAAGACGCCACTAGGCGTGATGGCCACTGACTGCTTTGACGGTCGGCGGCTAAGGATCAAAGAAGAAGAAGAACTAACCTTATATGTTTTCCTTTGTTTTATGTATATATCTTTTAAGTATTGATTGGGCATCTCCTGGGGCATCTATACTTAAAACCTTATCACCTGTCATGTCTATATTGTGATTTCTATAGTAAGTTTTTAATTCACGCCTTTGTTGTTCGTACTTTTTACAGTGGATCAGGTAGTGGTCTATGTCATTCTCTTCCTGACAATCTTGGCAGTGTGGTTTCTCTAACATAAAGTTTGCTGCACCGAGACGGAGACGCCACAGTTTTTTGTTCTTCTTCTTCTTCTTCCTCGTTCGCCCTGAAAAGGACGGTGGTTGCGTTGTGTCTGTTTACGCCTAAGCTGTGATATCTGCACCTTTCGGTCGACACATCCGACTTCAGCACGGCATTTTTTAGGGACCGGGTTTGCCTTCCCATTGCGATCCGCACTCGCTCAGCCAGACTGCACTGCTGCAGACTGTTTCCAGGACCACCACGTGGAGGTGGAGTGCGGTCTTGACCAGCTCTGGTCCTGATGCAAGCAGTACAGCTATGGGTCGCTGATTGCATTCACTATTGCTGCATCATGGTATCTTTAATTCTTCTCTGACCTGGCACGTCCTTGTTGGTTCTTTCAGCAGTTTGAACGCGTGTCTGCCTTTTCTACTGTTCTTCCATGTTGTCTTCCATTCCTCGTTTATATTTAGCTTCACTTGGCTCTTGATCTCCGACCTTCCCAGTCCTGCTCTTATATTGTTTTTACTTATTCTTCCATTCTTGGCGTTCTGGTCTGC